>VZRV01006414.1:193891-385065 GCA_013398115.1 Falcunculus frontatus | reverse complement strand
TCTCTTTCTCTTTCTTCCTTTCTCTCTCTCTTTCTCCCTCTCTCTTTCTTTTTCTCTTTCTCTTTCTCTCTTTCTCCTCTCTTTCTTTCTGTCTCTTTCTCTGTTTTTTCTTTTTCTTTCTCTTTTTCTTTCTCTTCTCTCTCTTTCTCTCTTTCTCTCTTCCTCCTTTTGGCCCGGAAACATTGTCCAGGCAGAATTTGAGGAGGTTGGCTCCCAGCCCAGGATTTCTGTCTGGTGCCCTGGTCTGAACAGGAAATCCCAGGCAGAGCCCGTGGCGCATGTGCGGCTCGGTCCCGAGCATTCCGTGCCTTATCCTTAAAGGAAGTGTTCTGTGTGTGCTGCAGTGGCTTTGGGGTGCTCAGGAGCCTGGGGTGGCTCTGAGAGAGGCTCAGCTCTGTCTGTGTGTGCAGCACACGTGCAGCAGGGCATCTTCTCCCTGGCAGCTGCCCCGAGCTGTGCGTGAGGATTGGAGACTGCGAACAAATAAAACAGTCCTGAAAATGATAATTTCCTCTAATTTACACAGTCCTTCTGTAGGTCTGTGTGTGAACAGTAATGTCTAAGTTAGAGCTTCCTCGTGACTTGAACAGCTCTTAAGAACTGGTTGATTGGAGAATATTGATAAGAGATTTCTTAATCCTCTGTCTTTTGGTACAAAACCACTCCATACCTCTTAAAGATTAAATTTGGTCACTTTGATGAGCATGTGTTGGACAGCAGTAACCAGTGATTATTATGTCAGAAATGCAAGGGTCTATGCCAAATCAGTCAGCACACCCTCCTTCCCTAATAGTTGCATCTGCTGATGGTTTATTTGCTTAGGAAGAAGAACAACTGATAATGAGTGAGCGTGTCTGTGATCTGAGGTTGTCCATCCCCCAAAAACCAGAGGTGTGGGGTCCTCTGGCTCTTGCTGGAGGAGCTGCTGTTGGCAGAGCTCACATGCAAAACATGCTAAGCCACGTCTGTACATAAGAAAGTGGAGGCATTAGGCAGCCATACGCTGTAAGGGAGAAGCACCCTGAATTTCCATCTCCTAATCCACTTGTCTTTTTAGTACATGTATGCACAAAACATTATTATAGCACTTTTTAATAAATGGAATAATAGTAGACTTAGTGTTACATACAGGAGATTATCATCTTCAGTGATTGTGTGTGCACAGCTTGTGTTATCAGAAGATTAAATGAATCTTAAGGAGACGCTGCTTCACAGTGAGATTTGATTTTCCCCTGCACGAACGCTTCTTAAATTATTGAGCCATTGCAGCGCAGACAACACTTGGCAGCGTGAAAGCCAACGGGAGGAGAGTTGTGAGCGGGCTTTACCTGTCTTGTCAAATGGCTCACCTTGGCTGAGTGGAGAGGGTCCTATCGCTGGGAACACATGGGGTGAATTATGGGCAGATTAAGAGCTTCCTCCTCGGCTTAAGGCAGCGCAGCTCCGGCGTCGGCGCAGCCTCGCCTCGCCCAAGGACTGCTGCTCCCACCTCCTCCCTGCCTATTCATCTCCTCCACAAACCTTGGCACGGGGGACCATGAAAACTATCACCTTAAGTAAATCCTCATAAGCTATTCACGTTCCTCGACAACTTTGCTCCCGCTGTTTGATTCACAATCCTCTGCCTCTTCAGTTCTCTCACATATTAACGAGTTTGATCACTGCTCCATATAAATGAGGCATAATCTGAAGCTGTCAGACCTAAACTGTCTTGAACATACACTAAGTGAATATATTCAAATTTCTCTTTAAAGCTAGGAATATTTATAATAAAACTTGTCAGAGCTTCGGTTAACAGTTTACACTGGAAGTATTTTTGGTTGTGAAATACAAAAACAAGTCCAAAAATGACTTTTTGAGTTGATATTATTATATTTGCCTTGCATATGGAAAACTTGTGTTGTGATTTCAACAACAAATGAGAAAATTGTCAAACTTTTATGAAAATTAATTAAGCTCAAACTTCTATGAAAATTAATTAAGCTGAAACTCCTATGAAAATTAATTAAGCTCAAATGAAAAAGCGTTAAAACACTTCACAAATTTATACTAACGTGACTTGTAACAATCACAATAAAAGAGCAACGGGCGCTGTTAGCAATGCTTTTAATTTGGGTTGTGCTGCCTCTTCTGTCACAGCCTGAAACTGGATATCTATCGAAGTGCAAACACTGGACTCATTTATTTTTTTTTATCCCGTGATGTTCCCAGTGAAGAATGCTGCATAAAAATGTCTCCTGGCTCTCGGGAGAGGCGGCCTCTCCTCTTTTCCCTTTGAAAGCTCTTTGGTTGTACCTCTCCCTCAGACTGCATCTGTCTGGGCTCTTATATCCTGTCTGATACAGGCATCCTCGCCTGGCAGAGGCCAGCACGGAGGGAGCTTGAGTGTCCTCTGGTTTTTTCTTTGTGTTACTGTAATACAAGTTTATAAAATTCTGGAATTTTCACCATTGTGTGAAAGAAGCACAGAAATAAACAATATATGATTGTTATAGGACTTAAAAAATTGAATTCCTGACATCAAAGATGCAAGACAGGCTGGCTTTATAAGGAACTGGCAAAAGGAACTGTAGTAGGAGCAAATGATGTCTTTTTTTAGCTGCTAGATAGTACTTTGGAACTGAATGAAGGCTGCAGCTTATGAATCTCATTTCCCTCCTCAGCCACGTCGAATGCAGAGGATGAGCAGATCTCACCAGTGCATGTTGCTGAGTTAAAACCCAAACGAGGTGTTGTGGAACTCCTGTGAGGAGTTGCTGTGGTGTCCCAGCCCTCAGGTGATAGGGAGAGAGAGATCTGGCTGCCTTGAGCATCCTTGAATTTTGGCCTCAACTCTAATGGCAGAAATGACACGGTTTAGCCCTTAAATTCAAAACATTATCTCACCCAGTCAGAAAACATTCTCTGTGTCTGGTGCCATGTCCAAGGCAAAGCAGACACTTGAATTTAAGTCGAATCAAATGTGGGGAAGGTTTCCTCAGCAGCCTTGATGTGAACAGGAAATTGATCCTCCAGCGCAAGGCCAGAGTGCCAGGAGCTCATTCTTCACTGAGATAATCAGGCACAAAACGCTGCAAGTTAATCAGTTCACTTTCAGTTTAGTATTTACATTCACTTCAGCTTTAAACAAGCATTTAATTAGTTCTGAAAGTGTATTTGAAGGCCTTCGTGTTGGACCTCGTAGATAATGAATGGTGCCTGTGAATTTTGTTTTGTTACTGGAAAGTGAAACCAGATGCAGCTTTGCCATCCAAGTTCAGCCTCTGGCTGGCTGGACGCCGTGGGAGATAGGAGTTTTTATCATTTGGGGAGTATTTTGTGTGCTGCACTGAGCCTGGTCATTGTGTTAGGGAAGGATGTTGATTCCACACAATGTTTAAGTTGCTGGAACAACGTTCAAACACGTAAAGCAGCAGAATTGGATTCCTCTGTTCAAAAACAGCAAAGAAAAGGGATTAGTCTGTGGTTAATTTAGTAACTCCCAAAGTTGCCGTTACAATACACCTATATTCATTTCCTTATTAATTACGTGGTTGTGCTATTTAAGCTTCCTTTCTGTCCTTTGGGACCAAATTCTTGTCCTGGGTGAGAAACCAAGCTCCCTTTTGTGTTGGGAATCATCATGTGATGTGAGGCAGGGATTATGCCCAGCCATTCCTGAGTCATTAAATGGGATTCGCCAGTGAATTATCTCCCGACTCCGCAGGTTCCCTGCGGGGCCCCTGGACCTGACCTGATCCTGCTGCTGCTGCAACTTGGTTTTTGCGCTTCCTCAAGGTCCTGGGTGGTGTTGAAAAACTCCAGGAAGCCGTCTGGTCTGTGATGGCTCTCTAAAGAATATCCATTTTAGATTTACTTAAAGCAGCCCTGTGTCCTCTCTTACTGCTTGTGCCCCTTGGGACAGTCTGTTAAGGATCCTCCCCGAGGGAAAATCCTACTATGTTTGTGATGCTTTTAATCCCCGGCCTGTCTATAGACTGAAATAAATAGAGCATTCACCTTTCTGCTCGTGGATTCCTTTCAAATACAATTTCAGCATCACCTGTGGCATCCCGATTCATCAAGATCTGTTCTAAGCACTTCTGAATCTTATTGACCACTTGTTTTACAGGATGATAAATCCCTGTTCTCCCAGAGCAAATAGATTTAATAGAGCAGATTTTTTTCCCTTGATTTATGTTTGTCATGACCAGAAAGCAGGATTTCAGCATCCAGCAGACGCTGCTGCACAATTACAGAGTCACAAGTAGGCAGTGTCTGTTTTGCTGCTGAGTGACAAATATTGTGAGAGGACTTGGTGACAGTTTATATGTTCATATAGAACCAAAGCACGTGGTGCAATTGTTGCTTCAAGATTAAACTTTCTTGAAACCTATTTTTGATTTTAGGGGATGCCTCTGAGACAGGAGCTTAGTAACTTATTGGTAAGAGAATTAAAAGACGAAAAGAGTGTATTAAAAGCAAAAAGAGTGCATTAGACTTGAAAACAAAGATGAGATGTTTTTAATGTGTGTATTCTCTAAAAAGTGGAAGTAGTGTGTATTGTACAGGGTTTGGAAGATGACTGTGGACATTCAAAAATTATTTTTATCCCTCCTTTTGTAACGTCATAAGGGCATAAAAACAACCCTAATTGCATTTTAACAAGCCACAGTGATAGCGCCCAACAGCTGAAGAAATGAAAGACTGACGTGCTCAATTGTGCCTGTGTTGTACAATGAGATGGACTGGAATAACCAAAATCAGGGTTTGGCTGAGGGGATGGGTCTGTGGTGACAGCCCCGTGCTTGTACATTGTCACGATAAATGGGAGTCTGAATTGCAGGAATTAGTGATGATGAGGCCCCCACAATTTATTGATCAGGAGATTAAATACAAACTGGTTTCTGCAGCTGCTGCTTGCTCTTGTCACGTTTGTGTGATGTGGGAGGGGTGCCTTGCACTGGGATATTTATGGGGTGTCTGCGCCTGTCACTTCTCAAACCTTTGGGAGTCAGAGCCAGGGGATATAGTCCAGAACAGTTGTGTGTATTTATTGTCATCCTTACATTAGAGCAAGACTTGTCTTAATAATGAAATCCTACAAGAGCAATATCTCTCTTGAAAACCATATGTCAATAGAGCTTTAAAATGGCTCGAATATGAAGAGGACGTTACACAAAATAGATGGATTCTGCCAGCCTAAGGAATAGGAATTGACATTTTTCAGAACAGATGTCATCGATAATTTATAGATGGCTTTAAAAATTAAACTTTTTATAGAAGCTGGCTTAAAAATGGAGTGTTGTCAATGTTCTGAGTGCATTGGGTACATTAAGCAGAAACGTTCGTGTCACTCAGTGGTATTTAAATACTGCAGAAGTCAGGAGCAGCCGTGTCCTCTGAAAGTCTGGTCCTGTTCAATATTAAAGGCTCATGTGAGTCTGCTGGTTTCCAGATGATGTAGCTGCACTCCTCGGAAGTGTTTTGAAACAAGTAATTATTGCTTTTGTCCCTTACACTTCTGATTGAAATCTGGAAGCGAAGCGCATGACTCCTGGAGAAAAAGACAATTTTACATCCAAAAATATCAGCTTAGCTTTGTGGTTTACTAAGCTGTAAAAGCTTCACCTTGATGCCCTCCTAGTTTTAAAAACAGAGTAAAAACAGACTCTGAGAAAGCAGAGGCATCTGCTCCATGTGCAGGAGCTGGGGAGATCATTGGAAAACTTTCTGGTGCTTTTGCAGAATCAGGAGTTCCTTTTTTTTTTTTCTTAAATACACTATTTGTTAAACTGCTCCATCTAAAACGAAGTAGGGGTTAATACAAATTTTGCTAAGTAAGAAAAACAGCCGAAAAAAAAAAAAGCCCCAGCCCAACACTGGAGGCTCAGCCCAGGAAGATGGGAATTCTGAGATAATATTCAATGTGCCCGAAGGGACAATGCTGTCTCTTGTTGTCACTGTCTATATTTAGCCACCGTGCTCATATGCAACTTAAAATACCTAGAATAGCAAGAAGAAATTTTTTTCCCCCTTCATTTGAAGTGGTTCAGCGTAGGGTTGTTAATTTTGGCTTATCACATCTGACACTTGAGTAGGGGGGGAGAAAATAGCGGTTTGAAGCTTTAACTCTCTCCACATGTGCCCCTCCGAGGAGCCCTCCTGACTCCTGCTAAACTTTCTCGGCTGTCTTAAATTATGTGCCCCCTATTTAGGAGAAGTTCACAGGTCATTTAGTTGATTTAAAATCCATTGTTGTTTGTGCAGCTGATAAAGGGTGAAAAAGCTATTAGTTAACAGACCCGGGTTGAGAAAAAAGTGTTAATAATTCCAGCTTCCTACTTGCATCAACTGGAATTCTTCTGATCAGTTAATGTAAACAGTGTGATGTATACTTTAATATTCAAGTTTACATGAAAATGAGCAATAATTTTCACACTTTCAGGAGTGTTTCATGCTGTTGCAAACGAAGTTTTTGTATTTTACTCAGTTACTGAAAAGATAATGAAGTATTTCTGTGTGACAATCTGGCAAATATTTATGTTTTAGGGACGTATTACACACTTCAGTGTGCTGGTTTTTAATGGGAAATGCTCCCGAACATCAGTTTAAAGCTGTTGAAAAAAACTGGGCACAAAAATGGGAGAGAGCAAAGTCCTTGAGGAAATACTGGACAAGTTGTTTATGGAACAACTTTGTTGTTGTTTATGGAGGGAATGACCTCGGCTGGTTTGGATCCCACTTATGGCCTACTTACCCCAAAAGTGAACTCCTGGTCAAAAGGAGGGTGCTGAGCACTCGGGGTCGGGGGAATAGGGAGCAGGAGGGTTGTGCTCAGTGGCCAGGCTTGCTCCAGGAATCCCTGCTCCAGCCAGGAATCTGGTGGGAGCACAGCTCTGGGAGATCATCTGGCAGGTCAGCGGGAAGAACCACCCTAAAAATTCAGATTCTAGGTCTGGCAAGGCTAGAAAAAATCAGCTGGCAGTGCAGAGAGCTTGGCTATGGAGTCACACTCACAGCCGGTGCCGCTGGAACTCGACCCAGCAGGAGTTTTTGTCGTGCAGTCCTTTCCCTACATCTACCCTCAGGAAAAACCACACATGGAATGCAGCTGAGTGATACCTGCTCTCTCCCCAGAGGTGCTAGCAGTTGTTTATGCTTCCACTATCTGATGATGGCACCGAAATGTTTCCTTGTTCTTATACAAACTTCGGGAGCAGCGTCAAAAGTAATCTTGTGTGTTTTGATGGATCACTGGCATGTGTAAGTCCATGGCGTGGGTGAATATCTCAGTCCTTGGGTCTGATGGATCAAATGCTGCACAAGCCATTCCAAAATCACTTTAAAAAATGAGCAATTGCATCTTTCCATAAGTGGATGATCAGGATCCAATAGGAGTTGATCAGATAAGTTGCTTGATTAATCAATACCAATTCAGAGATTCCATGATGTCACTCTCCCAATTTTACCTTTTTTTCCCTCCTCCTCGTGGTGGTCCTCAGTGTCTGTCCTGACCTGGCCAAGAGGGAGCTCAGTGATTCAGAAATGTCAGCGTTCATAAGGTTGTAGTCAGGTGGGAAAACTCGATATGCTTCGGGTCTTGGGAGTGCTTATTCAAACATTGCATTTCCAGACACGGCGTGCCTTTAGGAATTTAAAACAACTTGTTTTAACTGCACGGTGTTAATAAGCAGCTGGGTAAGATACAATCTCTTCTGAACAGTGGCTTTTTCTTTCACTATTTTATCTGCATTTCCTAAGAGTGTTTCACAGGATGGAGCATGACCGTGCTTATATTTTGTGCTGGCAGCTCTCTGCCCCACTGTTCAGAGCGACCTTCATCATCTGCTGAGGTTTCACCAGGGCCATTATTTGTAGACTGTAACCCAGGAAGAGGCTGGCTGTGCATCTTTGCTTTAAAAGTCTTTTAAAAGTGAGCCCTGTAGTGTTTTTTGCATGCAAAACTCAGTGTTCGCTTCCAGTCTTTCAAGTTTGCTCACCCTGTTTCACTCCTGGCTTTGAGGAGCTCCTGCCTTGAGCCGTCAGTGGCCCTGGATGTCTATTTTGAGGTATGTTAGGAATATTTAGCTTGAAGAAGGTGCTTGAACTTGGTGTACCCTTTGCTTTGGATTCATGGAGAAGGTTTTGGATGCAGCTAAAAGCCTTCAGTTTTGTATCAAATGCTGCTGGCTTTGATGTACGCACTTCAGCATCTTGTAAAAATGATCAGATGTATAAAAGATGGTGATAGGAAGAAGTTTACTGAGTATTTCTCTGGGTAAAGGGTGTTGCAGGCATTGCTGGAATTCCTTTATAAGTCCCTCTGTACATCAGTCAGGCAGTTTTGACCTTTTTTTTTTTTTTTTTTAAAGTGTGGATTTTACCTCTATTTCCAGTTTGTGCTTGACTTCTCATGGCACTTGGTGTTACTTGGTATTTCAGGTAATAAGTGATGGAAAACATCTGCTGTTTGGTGAGGTGCACCTTCGATGACAGTAGAATAGTGTGAATGAGAACAGCATCACAGCCTGGGTCACTCCTCACAGAAATGGATTGCTGAGAGGCAGGAGGCACTGACAAAAGTTAATTTTTACCTAAGTGTATCTTAATTAAAGTTTTTTTACTGCCTTGCAATGAGTGGGGAAACGCTTTTGAGAAAAGTAGTTGTCAGTTTATGTCTAATTTAGCGGTGCTGCAGCTCAGGGAAGTTTGCCACAAAGTCAGGAATAAGGTAAAAAGTTTGAAGCTTAGGTTAAAACGATGGCAGATAACTTGATCTGTAGTTGCCATATATAGTCATCCAAGAAAAAGTCTGTAGGAATCCTCCAGACGTTTATGGACTTCTCTGATTCATCTGTCGGAGCCAAACAGCTCCAGCCAAGAGATAGGGAATTTGTTAAACTGCATTAAGTTCCTAAATTGCTGTAGCCCAAAGGAGCAATTCTTCCTTTTATAGGGGGAAGAGTAGGAGGGAGTAGGCAGGGAGGATGGTACATTATGAAGTCTCTTCTTTTGGTAAGAGTTTCAAGAGATGAGTAACATTCTAGAGCTCTTAAAAAAACAAAACAAAACACAAACCACAGACAAAAAACTTGAATTAATTTCCGTTGCTCTCATCAAAAGCTGGCTGTCTAAATTTAGCCATTTCCTATAGACGCTCAGCTTATGCTGGCAACAGTCAAACTGTTTGTCCTCAAGTGCAATTTGTCACCTCCCCCTTCTAAGTTGGTAGAAGATAAGCCCGTATTAATTCTGCTGATTTATTATTATACAAGAGTGTCTCATTTTCATCTGCCATCGAGCTGATTGTGATTCAGCAGCGCCCGGGAACGGGAACCGCTCGCTCCGGCTCCCCACGTCTCCCTCATCTTCCATCCTCTGGGTTCCTTTTCCTGGTCTTTTTGTCTCTCTCCCCACCCCCTCCAAACACTGGAACAGTTCACAGTTCAACACATGAATTTGGGAATCAGTCCCAGCTGAGACTATATATTACAGTTGTGAGGGGATGCTGCTGCTCAAAAGCTCCTTATGTGGGTTTTTTATTTCTGAAGTTCAACTAACAAACAGTAAATGTATTGAATAAGTGTGTAGTGAGCTCTTGCTTTCTTTCATCTGGATGATTCATTTCTATCTACTGTGTGCTCCCAAAGCATGTGCATTATGGGCCTGAGCCTGTTTCCATAGGAATTTTGCCAGGAAGCGTAAAGGCAGCAAAAGTTCGTTCTCCGAATTGCTTCACTCACTGAAGCAACATGAAAAGCTCTGCACTGTGTTTTTTTATTTAGGTCAGCAGGATGACAGTTAGATTAATTTCAAGGTGTTTTTACCAGGTATGCTAAATTAGATGTAGTAAAACCTTTGGGTCTGTATCCTGATGTTTTTGAGGTTGTCAATTTATTTTTTTTCCTTTGAATTTCTCATCTTTGTTGGAATCTGAAGTCATCACGTCAGCTGCATCCAAAGGGTGATGCCTGAACCCACAGCCAGGGACTCCCTGCATGGAAGAAGTCACAAAGAACATAAAGACAGCAAAGATGATGGTCATGAGAGTTTCAGCAAATATAGGACATGTATTTGCAGGACAGCAGGCTTTTTACTCAAGTCCTCATGAAACAACTTGTTTCCTATAGGAGCAACTGGCTTTTGAATAAGACTGGATGGTCAGGATCAAGATTAAGAAGAAAATCTTATAAAAAGATTATTAGAGGATTGCGTAGTATTGGATTTTCTTGCATTGAAATCAAAGCAAAAGGCTGACTGTAATGACAGAAATCAGTAAATACACCTGTGTTCTTACGTGTGATTAATGCACAGGCTGCTCACAGCTATATTTGTAATCTGGGTGTAAAAGATAAGTAAGGAAAACAATTTTGCCATACCTGATGTCCCAGCAGTGCCTCCTCCCCAGTTTACAGATGGCCTGTGAGGATCCATGAGGATGAAGCCTCGCTCCTCATTATTACATTTAACACAGAATTTTTCTTCTTGGAAACTTAACCTGACTTCAAAGCAAGATACTTGTATTCTGGAAACCAACAACAGGTTTTACAACACGAATGGTTTTTAGTAATCTCACTTTTTCTAAATGAAGCAGTACACTGGAATTCATGTTTTCTGAATGGTTCTACCCATCTATTCCTTGAGACTGAGGAGAAATCCCAGTCCCATGAGCCCAGTGCTGCCAGACAGCTCCAGCTCATGATCCCATCATCCCAGGAGGGTGAAGTAGGGTGCAGTCTGATTCCAGCACTTCTTGTGTGGAGGGAATAGGGAAAATTACAGCTGCAATTATGGTTTCACATTAAATATTCTTCTTTCTAAATCCACCGTGTGAAGCATTAGGCTGGGTTTGAACTGGTGTTGTTAATTGGACCACAGCACTTAGGTGCCTCTTCTGCAGAGTCATGGCTCCTGTCATTAGCCTCTCATTAGACACGTTAATTTTTTAGGGTTCATCATAATTACCTTTTTTCAGAAGTTCCCCATTTTACACTGAAGAGAAACCTCTGATCTGCAGGCTGTAATTCTGGATAACCAGGGGAGCATTAGGAACACTTTCTCTGTAGACTTTCAGAGTGGGAGATGCAGTGGATGGAGGACAAATCCTGCAGGATGTGATTTGGGAGGAGTGTTCACGATCTTTGTCCCTGGAAAACTCAAATCACAGGGGCAGAGAACTTGTGGAACAACATGGAATTTATGGAGGGACAGAGCAGTTCTGGTTAAAATTTGACAAACGTAGGTGAGGCTGTTTTTTGGGATGTAAAACTATATTGGGATGCACAACTAAGCAGTCTGTTTGCTTCCCATTTTTTTTGGACAGATGGACTCATCTAATAACATCTGCAGGTACTTAACAAAGCTCTAATTATCTTTGCTCTGTGTAGGGATACTGGCCTAAGCTAGGAATGGCAATTCCTGGATTTCACTGACACGTGGCTGTTCTGCTGGCAAGAACAGTGCACTTCAGAGGTTCTGAAATACTTATTTAGTGTATCAGATGTGTTTTCATTACATAAATAAGGAGTTTTTCTGACCTGGGATGATGCAGACGTGGTTTTTCCCATGACAGGGGTCTGTCATGGCATGTTTGGTGTCACCTCAAGCCTCCAGCAGGGACCACAGGGTTTAACAAGAGAGCAGGAGGGAGAATCTCCATGGAGCTATTACCCAGTGTGAAGCCTTTTAAATTAATACATTTGTTAAAAGTGATTTTCTGCATGTGTTGGTGAACTGTTATACAAGTCATCCTTTCCTTTTTTTCTCTACTGGAATTTTAGTGACCAGGCTTTCATTTCATTAGAATTAGCTCCTTCCAAAGCTCCACCTGAACCATTTTTGTTTGAACGAATTTTTTTGTTTCCTAGCAACTCTACTTTTTAAGTTCTGAGTAGTTCCTGTTCAATGTCTCTCCTAGCCACTGTTAACTCACTGGTTTATAAATGCCATCAGGGTTGTCACATGATGCTAAAAAGCTTAGTTCACCACATTAATTTGTAAAGTTAGTTAAAAAAATTCCCTTTTCTATTCTGCATAGTGTATATGTGTATATATACACACACTTCCATACATATATATGGGTGCAACAGTTCCTCTCTGGCAGGGTGGCTTTTTAAACAGTTGTGAAGGTCCCCAGGCTGTTTGGACGTGGCTGCACAGGCCCAGAGTAAACCTGTGAGCTTTTTTGTTTATTTGAACTTGGAAGAAGCCATAAGAGGATTCCATTAAGACTCGGGCAAATTCCATTGAAAGCAAAGTCCCAGTGTGGCGAGGAAGCTCCTTCCCAGATGCTCCGTTTTCCCCAGCTTGGGAAGGGCACAGTTTGCACCTTGCCACTGGAAGGGGTCACAGGACTAGCCCCAAAATTCTCCCTCTTGACCCATTTCCCCGTGGCTGAGTAGGTCCCACGTGGGCTTTGGAGTTTGGTGGAAACCAGGGGATTTCCACAAAGAAACTCTTGAAAGTTCTCTGTGCGTCTGCTGTCGCTTCCTTTGGGATTGTCACATGGCTGAGGTCTTGCAAAATTGTCTGAAGCGGTCAGACAGCGAAAATTCCATCTCTTTTCAAGGAACCTGGATCAGTGTTTATTCTGCAGGCCCTGCTTTGTAACCTCCCTCCCCCCGAATTACAGTGCCCAGGGTTTTGCTCCGTGTGCCACTCGAAGCTGAAGTCTGTGCTCACTAAATCAGCCCTTCACAAATGGAATATTTTTTCACTTCTTGCTGGGTGGGTCCATACACTGAAAAATAGGTCAAGAACAGTAATCTAAATCTACTGCTAATAAATAATTAAAGCTAATGGAATTTGCACAAGATCTGTGAGCTTGAAGTATTTCCGAAAGTACTGTGGTGTACGTTTTGCTACTGTAAATCAAGATTTTTTATTTATCATTGTGCTGGGTTGAAACATATCCATAAATGTAACTTAAAAAGGGGTTTTTTTTTGTACAGAGAAAACACTGGCATGTTACTGTACTGAAATAACTAAAAATATCATGAAGATTGATAAGATCATGATTCATTCTTTAATGATCGGATTTCAAGTAAATACTTCAGCAGCCTTAAGCAGTAAGAGGTTTTATATCTCATTAAATCAAAGTGTAAATTGAGCAATAAATTGTTTACTCATATGATTTACTTTGCCTTATATTTTAAGAATTAAGTAAGTAATCTAAGCTACTGTATAATACCTGTTTGAACAACTATCTGGGATTGCAGTTTCATCTCTTTTAGATTAAAGCAAAGTGGAACTTGCTGGAACTAATTAAACATAAAGACTTAAATGCTTCCTTTAGTACACCCCGAATCACATGCTCAGCATTTCTGGTGGGAAAAAAATTGGAATATTCTGGATTTTTTTCATAATGCAAAGAAATAATATTTCAAACTTATGCACTGGTAGGTGAGTGTCTGAGTGATCCCAACCCCTTCACCCATTTCCCCATAGCAGGGCGAAGCATCTGTGCTTGCTGCCTCTCTCTAATTAACCAGCAGAACTGCTTACTCCTAATTATAGTTAACTTGCTGATTTGTGTGTTTCACAGTGACAAGTTGTGTCCTTGAAGTACACAATAATCAAACACACCTCAGAAGTTGATGCCAGCGTTCTTCCCAAATCCTTCATGCTTGGCTGCCTCTCACCTCTCCCCCTTTCAGCTGTATTTATGGGAAGCTCAGCAGCATTCTGGAGATAATAGCGGGGTGGATGGAGTGTATGGAGCCCTGGCTGTGAGGGCACATGGATAAACATCCTCCCAATCCCTAGGAACAGATATCCACCCTCCCAGCACGCTGTCTCCGGGGAGAGGGCTGTAAACCTGGCACACAGTTTTTGACAGGAGAGCTCCCCTTCAGCTGTGCTATTTCTTATCACGGAGTCATGGAATGGTTTGGGTTGGAAGGGACCTTAAATCTCATCTCATTCCCCCCCTGCCATGGGCAGGGACACCTTCCACTGGCCCAGGTGGCTCCAAGCCCCATCCACCCTGGCCTTGAACACGTCCAGGGATGGGAAGTGTTAGGTGTTGATGGAATTACAAACACCCTCCTGCACAGCCAGTACATCCTGGGGGTTGTTCTGCGTTGAGTTTTTTCTTTTTCTTTCGTTTTTTTAAGTTCTTACAAGAAAGAATTTGGGGTCAGGCTGTCCAGCTCTTGCCAGCTGGTAGTGCAGGGCCCCTGTCAGTGCCTTATCCCATGTGGGCAAACAGGGAAGGGGACACAGAAGGGGAAGGCAGCAGGGCAGCCACGGCATCTCACCGGTGACGAGGCTGCTCCAGGATGGGTTGAGACAGCTGGACTGGTGATGTCACCCACGCTGATAACAGTGGGCTGCTTCTCATTAGGATTCCTGTGCCAGACACAGTGACATTCCCCAGCCCGTGCGTGGCTCCAGCAGACGAAATGCGGAACAATTGGTAGGAAATGTGGCGTGGGAGGCCCAGGCTGGAATGTTCACCCAGGTTTTTGGGTTGTTTTGTGTTACAGGAGCACGGTGCTTGTGTAGATGATGAAGGTGTGTAGGTCAAGCTCAGCCTTGCTGGAGCACTTTATCGTACTGGGGTCAGAGGGCTCTTGTTGTGACATTTAGAGATAAGCATTTGGGAGGTAAATGAGATGGAGCAGCCCGTGAGGAGATCAGAAGGTGCTCATGTAGCTTCAGACCTCAAGTAAATTACAAATACAGTGTTGGTAGCCTGACCATTGCTATGTCCTTTGTACTGTACACAGGGTATTAAGATCTAGATAAATAATGTAGTTTAGTTGTCGGAAAGATGCATTTGTTGCCCAGGATTTTAACATAGATTTATTCTTGGTTTATTTTCCGTGGAGTTATTTTTAATGAGAATGGAAAGGGAGTTAAAAATTATGTGGATTCAGATTTCATTGTTTAGCTACTTGATCAAAATATAAACTCATTGTTTTTACTCTTGTAAAGAGGAAATGCTATATTAGCTTTCAGCCATCAGATTTGATTCAGATAATGATACAGCATCCTAATTCATGGGCTCTTCATCAGATACTGAGTTTGTCTGTGATAGAGCCTTTTTCAGAAAACTGCTCTACCCCTGATAAATCATCCAGAGAGAAAGAATGCATGTATTTAGATGGCACGGAAAAATAGGCTAATAATGGGATTGTATTCCTACACTCAAATATTTCAGTGTGTTTGTGTTGATAAATTATGATTTGTTTTAATGTTCAGTTGCATGGACCCTTTTCAGCTGTTCTGCTTGGCTGCAGTGGTTTGGTAGCTGTGTGAGGGCTGGAGCCTGGATGCTTTTCCTGTTTTGATCACAGCCCAGGCAGTAAAGGCCACCACATTTTAAACAGATAATAAATCACCCGGTGTCCTTGCTAACCAACACTGCAGGTTCCCCTGGGTCTGAGCTGAACGTCCTTCTTCCTGTTCAATTTAGTGTAAAGAAGGTAAAATTCCGTTTGAAGTTCAGTGTAATATTTTGAGACAAAGTCTGATGAGAAATTTTTCCAAACTGCCAAAAATAAATCTCCCCAGCAGAGCTGTGACTCGAGGCATATGTATGCCTGACTTCTGTCTGTTTATTTTTATTTCCCTTTGGTTGTGAGCTGTCTCGAGTTTTGATGTTGCTTCGCTGAGGAAGGAATTATAAAAGTACCCTATAAACCCTTTCCTATAAACTCTTTCCAAGGGCAAGCCAGGAAAGGAGGGGAGAAAAGAAAAACTGGTGTAAAAAAGGTGTTTATGCCTTTTGCTGTGGCGTGTGCCATTTACCCACTCACCTGCATGGAGTGTTTGGCCAAGTTTAAAATACTGGATCCCATTCCTGCAGTTCCCTTTCCTGGCTGTTTGCTCTGGGAAGGGAATGGCAGTGGGATGCTCTGTTTCAATCGTTCAGCTGCAACAGATTTCAAGTTATTGTGAAGATTTCAAGTTGTCAAAGCATTTTATCCCGTTCAGGTGTGTGCTCTGATGTGTCCTGGGATCATCCCAGATGGATTGCAGTGGGATAACTCATGGCTTGCCAGCAGGGCTGAATCACCCTGGGCTGCCTCCTCTTCTATCAGGAAATATTTTAAGACCAGTTTTACCCCACCACAAGCTGCTGCTTGAACCAAGGACATGTTTTCCCATGATGGCATGAATTTTGCTTGGTAACGTTCTGATTGCTGGGATGAGTGTTTAGCATCCTGAATTTGCTAAATGAATGCACTTGAAAGGTTTTCTCCCTTTTTGACTGCTTGACCAACTGTTTACATGGCTTTGGGATGCTCCTTCTATTCCTTTCCACCCCTTTCTCTCCTTCTTTTCTGTTACAAACAGTCAACAACAACATCCCTCATTATTCAAGATGAATACGAAGGTGAAGTCTTGACATATTTTATATCATGAAATAAAAAGTGCTGCAAATCCTGTCTTTCAGAAGTTAGGATGTGCCAGAGGAGTCAGTTAAATAGCAGGATCTTGGCTAGAGCTTGCCATGGACACAGGAGCAAGGATGACATTCTCCTGCCTCTGGATCTGGGATTAGATCTCCTGTATTTCTGCCTTCACTTCTGACATCACTTTTCTGACTGCTGCCAAACAAGTCAGTAAATTCAGAGGTGGTATCAGGGACAAAAGCCCTAAACCCGGTGATTTCTGACCCGCTGAGATTTTTATTTCAAGAAAAGTTGCTTTGCTTGGGTGATACAATTTTTCCTGATTTTATAAAGGGTGCCAATATCCAGGCTGTAAATCTAATTCTGTTTGTAATTTCACTGGGCACTAAAACTGCCTCTGCCAGATTTTGGCCTTGAATGTGGGCATTTGTTTTGCCATCAGTGGTTATTGTTACTTTCTTCAATGTCAGCATCATCAGGTTACAAAGAAAACATGTTCTAAAACGTGCACAGCCCTCAGGTCTCCCTGAGGAGGCAGGGAATGGGGAAAAGCTGCTCAACCTGCCAGTTTGCTTTGGTAGAAGTGTAATTTGTAGACATTTGTGATCCACAAGGACAGTGTCCAAGCTTTTTCTGTCCCAAAACAGGCAGCAGGATATATCAGGAAAAATTTAGGTGACTCGAGTTGGCCTAAGAACAGAAGCACAGTTTGGTTTGGTCTGAAGAGAGAGCTCAGAAAGCTGCAATATTATCCTTGACTTGATGGGGATTAAGCTGTATTTTAGTGCAATAACCGTGTCAGAAGTGAAATTTGGCTGATCATTTGTCTTTGATAGCTTCATTTGCCTTGGGCCCCCTAAGCCATTTCTCAGGGAGTGGGAGAACTCCTGATACTCCAACTCTCTGCATGACTTGTCATTTAAATGACAAAAATCACTTCTCTCAAAAGCCTCCTTTTCCTTCAGGAAAATCAGATTAAATCCAGGGCTGAGAGTGTTTTGGTGAGTGGTTTAACGTCCAATATGTTGCATGACTGTGGATGTAAAAGTAAATGTGTTGGAAAAGAGAATTTCCCAACTTTTTAA
This sequence comes from Falcunculus frontatus, assembly GCA_013398115.1. NCBI lineage: Eukaryota > Metazoa > Chordata > Aves > Passeriformes > Falcunculus > Falcunculus frontatus. Next base: position 367,637 of record VZRV01006414.1, on the reverse strand, counting down.
GGTCACCCTCTTTTCCAAAAAGCTCGAGGCCTCAACAGATCCTTTTCTATGTAGTGAAAATACTTCAAATTTGTCTTTGTGACCCCCTGCATGAGGTTCAGGTAGATCAGCCTGTGTGCAGGTAGGAAGATTTCATGGTTATTGTGTGCAGTTTGTGGGCAAAATTCCCAGAGCATTGTAGGACTCAGGGTTGGAGGGGTTGTCCAGAGTCTGACCAAATCTCACCCGGCCCTAAAAATGGGTCTTTAGCACCCATTTAGCACTAGTTCTGGTCAGCTGAGCCTTGGAAGTCTCCAAGGATGGGAATTCCACCTTTTCCCTGGTTTATAACTTTTCCAGATTTATTCCCAGGTGTAAGTGCACTATGAAGTAGCTGCTTGTGCCTTGTCAGTGGCAAAAGCAGGAATGAAGCATTCTGGCTGTGCATGACTTACAGTGTCCTCTGCAGAGTTACTGGATTTTATTCTTTAGACACACACGTAATGAGAATTACGGAATTTGTAAGTGAATTAGAGCCAAACCAGCTTAGAAGTGAAGCCATAGGAAATGTTATGTACGATAAATATACGGGTTTTTGTCCTAAATTATCCCAGTTGCTAAGTAAAAATATGCTATAAACCTTTAGAGTGATTCTGTGGGCAGTATTTTAATGAATTTTGTAGCAGTACGTGTGTTGTAGTTTGGAAGAAGCAATTTTGAGTTACACAGAAACCAACAAATAATACTTGTCATCTTCAATGTGCTCCAGTTCTCTGATGACTAAAGCCAGAACACTCTTGGGAAAATAATAAATAAAACAGAGATTTTGAAAAATGGCAACACTCTCAGTTGAAATGATGGTCCAGAGTCATCTTCCTTTAAGCCTTGCTTCCCTTTGTGGGAATTTCCTTGGCATAAGTTCAGAGGTGTAGCTGCTGTGGAGGTAGATAGAGGCATTTACTGCTAATCTCATTAATGTTTCAGCTGAATTAAGAGACTGAAGGCATTCAGTGCCTAGCCAGCACCACCACAGTTTGGATAATTAATACCATTTGCAGCAGATGCAGGTGTATGTCAAACTGGAAATCCAGACCTGCTCAAAGTGAACTCCAGGTATAATTCTATTTTAATCAAAGCTCCCGTAAAATGCGATCAGAATTTAAGTAACGCTTGAGAACTGAAAGTAACGTCAGGAAAAATGTGATGATGACTTGTCCTTTTCAGTTTTTCTGATGGAATATCCTGCTTCTGTCTTCCAGGACCTGCGCAAACAGGTAGCTCCATTACTGAAGAGTTTCCAGGGAGAGGTAAGAGCTTCTTTTGCTTCTCGTGGTGTTTTCAGTGCAGCTTCACATGAGCCTGGTGTGCTGGCAGGGTTTGTGTGGCCAGGTGGGCACAGAGCCCTCAGGGCTCAGCATTTTCTGTGTGTGGGGAACATCAGCACCTGAAGGGAGCCTGAAGATGGAGAGGGAGCTTTTACAAGAGCACATAGTGACAGGTCAAGGGGGAATGGCTTCAAAGTGACAGAGGGTAGGTTTAGATTGGATATTGGGTAGAAATTCTTTCCTCTGAGGGTGGTGGGGCCCTGGCACAGGTTGTCCAGAGAAGCTGTGGCTGCCTCATCCCTGGAAGTGGTTAAAAGCAGGTTGGATGGAGCTCTGAGCAACCTGGAATAGGGGAAAGTGTCCCTGCCCAAGGCAGTGGGATGGAACAAGATGATCCTTAAGGTCCCTTCCAACCCAGGCCATTCTGTGATTCTGTGATACACTGGTTCTGTGCTGGACAATCTGAACTGGTCACATCACTTTGCTCTGAGCATTCCTGAGCCTCCCTGAGTATCCTTGAGCATCTCTGAGCCTCCCCGAGCATCCCTGAGTATCCCTGAGCATCTCTGAGCCTCCCTGAGCATCCCTGAGCATCCTGTTACCATGGCAGGGACCCAGGCGGCACATCCAGCTCGCTGGGCCTCACTGACCCTACAGGTGGAGCTCTCAATGAATGCAATGTTGTGCATTCATAAAACATGAGGATACTGCAAATCGTTCTCCCTGCAAAGCTTTTCAGCTGTAAAACATTGTATTCCAGTGGGCTGATGGAAGACCTTGGGCTGGCAGGTGCTTGTTGGAAAGGCAGCAGAAAGCGTTAACAGCTCTGGTGCTGGCTCTGACTTGGGTTTCTCTTCACTGCACTCACCGAGAGCACACAAGCGGAGTGCTCACGAGTTTAAAAGCCAACTGTTGTTATTCTGAAGAGTTTCTATAGGCAAAGGCAGCTGGGCCAATTAGAGAGTTTTCCATTTTCACTGTTGCCAGATGGGAGCCGTGGTTCTGCCGCTCGGAAAGCGTCAGGGAGGGAGGCTGGAAATTACATTTGTCCTTGTAAAGCTCCGTGCCTGCCTGGGGTGGTGGATGGAGGTCTGAGCTCACTCTGCTACACATCACAGAGCTCTGCCCCTCAAGAATTGTGTTCCAGCACTTCCTCAGTCCATGAGTTGTTCACTGACTTTAGATTGTGGCAGTTCCCATCAGCACAGGGAAGTTCAGGAGCATGTTTTCAGGATAGGGATTTAAGTGCACAGCTCCCCTTGGTGAGGTTTGCGTTCCTGATCACTTCTACATCCTGCTAAATGTGTGTCTCAGCTAGGCAATAATCCCTCATTTAAAAGCAGCGTGGTGCTTTTTGCTTTACAGCCTGATTTCCCAAGTATTGGTAGAAATAAATAAATAAACAGGACAACTTTGTCCTTGATATATCCAAGAGACATTTGTGAGAACAAAGAATGACTTGCGTGAGTCCGTTTGCCAATGGAAATTTACACTTTAAAATTGCTCTGAGTGCATTGCAGTGCTCTTAGAACCTTTTCACTTCAGTTTCAAGCTTGCAATGCACTGACTGAAAAGTGCATGTGTGCTTTCAGCACTGTTCTTTAATGAAGGGAATGTCTGAGGATCAGTAAGAAGCATAAATTTAAATTTGGCTACAGAGAAAGAGATTCTCCCATTAGATCTTCCCTGGTGGAGAGAGCTGCCTGTTACCTTGGTATGGCTCACACACACTCCTCTTCTGTAGTTTTGCTTCGCTGATATAAAAGCGAAGTTTATTTTGGTATAAATTCAACCTCACCGGAGTAAAATTTGTTGTGGAAATCCCCTGTTACGTAAATGAAGCACAAATACATGAAAAGATTGTGCTGCTGAATCTCTGAGCTGGTGATTCCAGTCTCCCTAATCAAGACAGGGTTTCAGAAACTTAAAAAACCTGAACTAATCATGATTGACTACATAAATGCACCACATTAAACTGTGAATTATGGTATTTGATTATAGATGTAATTACTGTATCTTGTTTTGGAGACAAATCAAAATACCGAAGATGTGAGCCTGTTCTGTTGAGTTATATTTGATTGTTCAGGATATAGATCTGGTTTCTGGTTGTTGATTTAAGGCTGACTTTCTAAAACATCAGGAGATGACTGCTCTGGGTATCTCAAAACCAAGTTTTGTTAAGCAAATAGGCTTCTCTCCATTTCACATCCACTGGAGATGCCTCGATTCCTGTCCCTGAGAGGCTCCGGGAGCAACACTGCTGGGAACAGGACACCCACCCCAGCACCCCCTGGCATTGCCTTGCAATAATTTATTACCTGTCAGGTGATATTCAGTGTCCTGGGAGGAGCTGGCACCTTTTGGTCACACAGTACCTGTGGGATGGGATGTGAGCAGGGAGGAGGAATAGGGCAAGTGCTTTCCTGCCTTTACTACACAGACGTCAGTTTTCAGCCCCAGATTAAGATTCTGCTCCAGATTTGTCCCTGGAAATGTTCAAGGCCAGGCTGGATGGGGCTCTGAGTAACCTGCTCTAGTGGAAGGTGCATGAGGCAAGGGAGCTGGAATGAGATGGGCTTTAAGGTCCCTTCCAAGCAAAGCCTTTCATTGATTCTATGATTTTTTTTTTTTTTTTTAAAAAAAAAGATCAACACCAGTGAGTAAATAAAACAGGTAAGTAGAGAAGTGGTGAGAGTAAATGTTTTCTAGGGTCCTTCTGCTGGAGAGAGAGTGTGCTGGAACAGGAGGTTGGGAATGCTGTAGGAGCAGCCTCCATAGGCATTGTGGCTGGGAATATGGCACCACATCTGGGGCACCACCAGCTGCTCACTCAGAAATGAGGAAAAGGGTTCTTGCCTGATGCAACTTCTCCATTTTCCTGTGGGAGAGTCTCCACCACATTATTGCCCCTGACTCCTGTCTCCACCCCCATCCTTTGCTCAAACTCTAATGTTAGACAGAATTAGGTACTTTTTGCATGGCATAATAAATTAGGTTCCACATCAGAAGGGAAGTGGGCTTTTGCCAATCCCAAGTGGGCTGACTGTCCACAGGGCTCTGGGCTCTAGGGAGGGCCAGCAGATCAGAGGATGGAGGCAGCTCCCTAATAAGCAAAGGTATTTAAGCAGCTTTACATGGATATTGCTGGGTTCCTGCTCCCCACCCCCTGCCTTTCCTCAGCACTTTTTCTGGTGTGATCCCACGTTTAGCACAAAGTTGGGGTTTTTTCCCTTTTTTTGCTGGCTTAAGTTTCCCACCTGGTGGGTTCAGAGCAGCAGCTCAGTGCAAGGGAGAGGCCAGGAGAGCGAAGCCAGGGGCAGGAGCAGCAGAAATGTGTCAGCTCAGGTTGACTTAAACTGTCCTTGAACTGTGCCTGGGTGAGCCTGACGTGACTTGGAGAGAGGGGAAGTTAAGCTCAGGTATTTATGTCGCCTCCCAAGCACGATTTATGGGAGCTGCTGGTAAACCTGGTGCCAGGTGGCTTTTTTAAACAAGCCCACAGGTCAATTTAGCCAATTTTTCTCTTCAGTTTGAGCATGGAAAATTGATACTTCCCCCCAGTATTTCCCCTTTATATAATATGAATTTATAAATACCGGACAAAGCAGAACATTTTGTATTCCTTAGTTATTTATTTCATTCATTCAGATAAAAACTGTTCCAGTTATCAAATACTCAGTTTCCATTAGTACTTGGAAGTAACTTTTTTTGTATAGATCTCAGTGTGTTAAGTAACTGGATTTTTTATGATAAGAGTTAAAGTAAAAGCACTATGAAATGGAATTTAGCATACTACAGATTTTCAAATGCATTCCTAGTTCAGCATGAGCCCCTATTAATTCATCACTGGAGAATAGTTTTATTATAGTACTTTTTCCTTATTTAGGATCTTAATGGAAATTTGAAGGCAGTTTTCTCATTTAACAGAATGTTGTGTCTGCTTTAGAGCTGATGGTATTGTTCTTTTGAAATCTGTGGGTAACTTTTCAGCCTTCCCTGGAAGATTTAAGGTCTGGGTGGTGTAAATAGGCTATTGTGAGCAAGACAGTTAAAAGTCATTAATTTTAGAAGTGTAAAATTCCTGTCATTTCGGTCTTAAATCTCTGTCTTGCTTTTCCTTTTTCTTGCCATTAACTTGAGGATGCAACTTATTAATGGTTTTCTCTCCCTGTGCTGGGCTAAATACAGGACAGAATCAGGAAAGGTTAAAGAGCTTTATCATGCAGTCAGGACATGATTATTATATGTAATTTGCAAGGCACTCCTGCAAGCAGCCATCTGAATAAGCTGTGTTTTGGGTAGATCACTGTGCTTTATAGCATGGGTACATCAGTGGATGGATATTTGTATATGAAATTTGTAAAAAAGAAAAGAAGCAGCAAAAAGAAGGGATGTTCTTGGGCTATGTTAATTTACAGAACTGAAGTTGTGGTATGGAAATCTAATGTTGGAATCCGTATTTGTGAAGTCATCAGACAGATATTTTAAGGCTGGGAAAGGATTTCCTGAGGTCATTAGCATTCTTTTCATGTGGCATAAGAGCACTGTCCAACAGTAATGCAGTAATCCCTCATTTGGAGAACCCTCTAAGGCACAGACTCCAAAACAACGTGCTGGACTTGATGTCTGTGAAAGCCATTTCTCATATTCTTCTCCCAGAGCAAGTACTTTTAAGGGTATTGCCATTCTGATGAGACCACTCTGGCTCCCCACTTAGCTGAATTGCTCTTTAAACTATTAATTTGGTCAGTCGAGTAATTTAATAATTTTCCATATGCAGACAACAGAAGCTGAAAATCAGTTTGATGTGCTGGAACTACTAATCATGTCTTTGAAGGAGTACTCTAATAATGTGTGCCTAAACCACTTCAGACCTACATTCCTTCTGCATTTTGAAGGACTATTCCTGAGCTGACACTCATATTTTTTTTATTTTACCCCCTTTAATTTCCTTACGTTAAATTTCCAAACCTAATTAATACAATTTCTTTCCTGTACGTTCACTCCATGATGGCTCAATTAGAGCAGCAGTAGAACTGTGGTTCAATATTCAGGCCAACTTCATAATTGAAAACACATTTTCTTCTCAAAAGCTGCAGCTGGTTTGGTTCTGTTCATGCAGAAAAGGATATAACCTTGCATAACATAGGAAATGAACGGTTGAGAGAGAAGCCAAATTCAATTTCAGTCAGATATTTTGAGGATAAGTCCATGATCTATGGAAGCAAGGGAATGAAAAGTGTGTGTATGTGGAAAGCAGCGTGTTCAGCACTCTATTAATCACGGCCAGCCTGGGTGCTGTTGTGTGCCTTGCGTTAGCACTGATGCTCGTAGGGAGGCTGGAGAGCAGCCAAGCACTCCAGAAGTTAACCTCTTAAAGACCCTGAGCTGCTTTCTGTTGAATAAATGTAATTTTGTGGTCAGAAATAAATGCTTGTGATGTAGCAGGAGCTTTGAAAACAACAGCGTGGCAAAGCTATTACAAATTGCTCTGTGTTGGGGAAGTCAACAGCATACATCAAAATCCAGCGCTCGTGTTTGGGCCCAGAGCCTCCCTGCTTTTCAGTGGAAGTCCCATCAAAACCCCCTATTTACCAAAAGTGAATATTTCTGGCAGTTAATTCTCTTTTAAAGTCCACTCTGCATCTCAGTGCTGTTCCCCAAAGCAGGGAGAGGTCATGACCCGCTCTTGGGGTAACCACAGCTTCACAGTGCTTTCATTTCTTTGTTTACAGAAGTGTGTAAATGATTATTTATTTATTTTTGGCTGGCTTGATTGCAGTTTAAACAACATCTTTCCTGAGGAAGGTGATTTAAATATACTCCAGCATCTCATGGGCGGACGAGCTCTCCCTGCTGAGCACGTGGGGTGGCTGCTGCAGGGCCAAAAGCACCCCTGAGAGGAGACACTGAGCTGCAGGGGACGGACAGAACTGCAGAGACTCTCCTATTATATCCCTTTTTTCCTTCATGGGACAGTTCTCAGCTATGGGGATAACAGGCAAAGTCCCAAACCTTACACATCCCACCAGAAGCAGCAACAGGCGCCGTGCACCTTCCCCGAAGCTCTTGCAGGTTCCTCTCCAACTTGCCAGGGAAGTTGTACCAAGACAGCAGAGACTACCAGGGTAACTTTGAGGAGGATCAGCCCAAATCCTCTTATTTTTACATAATTGACAAAGTGCTGAAATTCCTGTTGGCAGCTGGTGGGCTGTCTGTACCGAGGCGCGCTGTGCTGCTGCCACGCGCTCGGGGGGAACGGGAACAGTGGTGGGAAATTCAGTTTAGTCAGGATTCCGACAGGCAGCACTGGTGCAGCTCGCAGGGTCAGGAGTGTCTTCTCATCCTCAGGGAAAAAAAAGAGAGCTTGAAGTGTGCTGGAAGGAATGGGGATGGGAGGGCTGGGCCGGGCGAGGTATTCTGCCGAGTGTCGTTGGAATCCAGTCCCTCTTTCTCCAAATACAGAATTCTCTCTGTATTTATTACAGAATTACCTCTATTTATTACAGATTTACTATGAGGCTCTATACAAGCTGGTGTCTGGTCTTGCTTTGTGATAAAAGAGAAGCAAGAGGGTGAGCTCAGTATAAAACACCAGGAAAAGGTTGCATCCTGGTATTATATGCAGGTGGATTTTGCACAAAGGTGGTTAATGAGCTCCTTCTTGCACGGATTCCTCTGACCTAATTTTTTTTTTTAATACCTAAACGAAAGTTTGGATCATCCATGAGGAAGAGGAGCGGTTGTGGGTTCCAGGTCACAGCTCAGAGGCAGGAGGGGAGGTGCACAGGCAGGTGAGAGCACCCACTCAGCTGACACGTAGCTCATGCTGCTGGGAAGCTGGGGGTGATGTGGGGTAGCCCAGGCTGCTCTGCCCTGGCTTTCTCCCCTCCCTCCCTGCCCCATTTCCCACACCGAGCATGGCTGGGCTGGCCGTGGCTGGATATGTTCTCCATCCTTGTGCTCTCACAGAACCTCAGTGATCAGAACTGGCAAGCTCTGACATCTCCCTGTTTGGTAACAGAACAAATGATTTCGCTGATCTATTCACTAGAAAGATGTTTCTTCAGTTTTGGGGGAAGAATGCGTCCCCTGTTTAGAGGTCAGCTCTTTGTTTTACCTTTTTAGCATTAAGAAAATTCATGACTGAGCTGTGCTGACTTGAGGAGAGAGGCTGGGATGCAAAGTGTAGAATTACAAGGGTAAATAATTATTCATTGTGCAGCCAAATTGGGGCACCCCATATCTGGTTTCACACAAGATTTTTACACCCCTTAAAGTTCAGGTACAACACAATTTGACTAATCACTACCACCCACACTTACTAACTGGAGCAAAACTTTGCAGATCAACCCTATTTCCACAGCATTCCTGCTGCCTGTCTATGGATCCAGGCACCCCTGCGGTCAGCCTTGCTGGAGTTAGTGGTTTGTGACACCAGAAAACACTGTGAGGGTTTAAATAATGTGTCAGGGGGGCTGGGATGTCAGCATTAGCTTGGTGTTCAGGAGCATCCTTTATCCCTCATGGACAGCTCTAAGCTTCCATGAGCAAAGTCCTCATTTCCAGGACCAGGCTGTCTTTTGGTTTGTTTTACTTGAGCACAAAAAACAACCAAAGCGTCCAGTAAAATTGTAACGTGTCATTACATCAGAGTGTACAATATGAACTAATATAGACATAAACAAAGTGAATCCACTTTCATACTGCAGAGATTGATCAATAAAAGGGAATTTTGGTTACATTTGGCACTCTGAGCCTCCTTTTGCCATCCCTTCCTTGTCACTCTGATTTTGTGCCGGTCCCAATCTGCACGGATGAGGGACCGATGCTGTGGGGTGTCCTTGCCCCAGCCCTGGCTCCCCACCTCCTCCCTCGTGCTGAGCCCAGCAAATGCACAGGATGAGTCAGTTCAGTTTGCCAGCACAATGGAAAATAAATTCTTCCTCTCCTTCCGTAGTTTTTCACCAAGCCACTGAGCTGAATCATGCTATGGCAGAGGCAGGAGGAGGGAGAAGGGCTGCTCCCTGCCTGCCCCATGAATGGCTTGGGAGCTGGGTGAGAGCAGCAAACCTGCTCTGAAATGCAGAGAGAGGTGGGGAGGGAGCCAGGTGGGTTATCCAAGGCTCCAGGAGAGGTCCAGCAGGGACAGCACACCCGCTGATCCGAAGGCAGGATGGCAAACAGGATTTAATCAGAGCTGTGGCTCTGCTGTCAATATCTGCAGGCACATGTTGGGCTGGGCTGTTTTACTGGGAAGGAAGATCAAAGATTGGAAAAGCAGCAAGAAGCTGTCCTGTGAGAACATTCCTCAGGGGATGGCAGTGTTGTTTGTCTGGGAAAATCAGGTTTTATCTGGGCATGAAAGGAAGAGGAGGTTTTAAGGGTTCAAGGTTGCAGCTGTTTCACAGTGGAGGGAACAGAATTGAAAAGTTGAGGGGTTCGAGTCCTTCCTAAAGCTCTCTGCTTAACTTGAGGTTAAACCAACAAGTTGGTGAGGCAGGCGTGCCCTTCCCAGGCGCTTTCCTGGTGCTGTACCTGTGTCCCGACCCAAGCAGCTTTATCAAACAGATTGGTACTGGATCCACTGTGAAGTCCTTAATTCCATTAAAGAATTTATAGCCCAGCTAAAATCCACACCATATGCCTTAAGCAACTGCACAGAAATAATTTCTTTTTAATTTTGCTTCAAAAATGTTTTAATTGCAACAAAGCTAAAAATAAGAATTTTTTACTTTTTCTTTTGTCGGTGGCAAAATAAATTAACAGGGATGGTGAACTATATATTTTTATTAATTTGTAAATTACAATGTTATTTTTTAATAATTTATTTACTAATGTAGATATCTCTTGGCATTAAGAAAGGGAGATCAAGCCAACTGTATTGTAAAAGCTTCAAAGCAAGACTGATGCGTTAATAATCCTGCTACAGCCACCATTTGATTCCAAAGCAGTCATTCAAGAATACAGCATGGCTTAAAAGAGTGGTGCTTTAATGAGTTGTTCTCATGCTTTTCCCTTTGTTTCATATGGTTCTTCCAGTTCTTAATGGTGTTTTGGTAACTTGGAGTAATTGAAGACAAATGGAAAAACTTCGTGATGCAAAACAATACGACAGAAGATGTGTAAGGGAAGAGGGGTGGGTGTCTCCTTAAGGCATCCATTTACTGAAAATCAGAACAGAAAAATAACTTCTCTTTTAAATAATTTATTTTTACTTGATAAATTAGTTCCAGATTGTGTGCAGGACAGTAAAAGACAAGTTAAGGTGGTTAACGAGAGTGAGAATCAAATCGGAGAACTGTGAGGATAAGTGAAAGAGCTGGGACTGCAAAGTTCATATTTAGCACAGTTGTGTGAACACTCGTGTTTGTGGTGCTGAGAGTAAATCACCAATGCTTTGGTAATGCCAGACAGACACAGCACTGGGAGCCCCTCACGAAGGAGCTGAGTCCAGCATCCCAATGATCCAGCTCTGCTGAATGATCCCAGTGGCTCCAAGACGAGCAGCACATGGGCCAGTCTCGTGCTCTGAAATGTGTTCATGTGCTGATACCCATCAGTTCAGAGAATTTAGGTGTCAGTGCAGGATGTGCTGGCATCTGGCAGTCCAGCTTCCTTGCAGAGAGCTTCATCATCCTGTTCCATCTTTAAATTCAAGAGCAGAGTTGTACATCCTTCAGTCTGACTGCAGTCCATGAGGTGATGATACCACGTCCATACAGCCCAGAGCATCCCAGCCCTGCAGACCTGTGCTCAGGAGACTGGGGGGCAGTAAACATCAGACTTGAATTAATGCTGAAGTCTCCTACTGCATAAAAAGTGACAGATTCCAAACTAAAGCCACAGGCTTTGCTTTTATCTTTCTGAACTTGGCTGGACATAGCTGAAAGAGGCAACATTCGGATAAAACTGCATCCAGTACCTTCCCTGGCGTAGGTGCCAGATTTATGGTGCTTACGCAAATGTGGAGATAAATGCATGGATTTCATTGATTATATTTTGATTTTAGCCAGGTGCAGTGGGTATTAGACTGGGACCAAGTGCTCCTGAGCCAGGCTGTCCATGCTTTTTGGGGAGCAAGCCAGCAGTGTCGGGCAACAAGCAGTGGAAAGTGGGATCAGACCATGGAGATCTTCACATGCAGGTTGGAGGGAGATGATTCTGAGTACCCCAAGAGATGATTCTTGGTACCCCAAGCAACAACTTGGGAGAGCACATGACCTGGAAAAACAAGGTGGATACAGGGAGGACTGGTCTCAGCCTGGTGTCTGGCCGCGGCTCCTCCGCGTAGCTGCAGCGATGTTTTAGGGATGAAGAGCGAGATGAAGGCTGTGCTGAGCAGGGAGGATTCCTGGTGTCTCAGTTCTGTTATCTCGCTGCAGCGCCAGTGGTATTATCAAGACAAATAGGATGCCAAAACTTAAAAGTGAACATATGTTTATGGGGGTGGTGGGGAATACAGAGGTCACTGTTGTTTCTTTCTGCTCAGAGAAGACATAATGGGGCCTGGTTTAGATAAATTAAGATTTGAAGCTAAGCTCGTGTCAAGACAACGCGAGTGTAATTATAAGTTGACTTCTTTCAGGGTCCCTGAAGTTTTTAGAGTCAAATAAAAATGTTCAGCAAGAGTTTTATAATGTAGTTCAACTGTTTAATGTGAGCTGATTGCAGCTCAGCCTTGTTGGCTCCTGAACCAATTTTACTTTGATTTGAAAAATTTTCAGTGAACTTCCAAATGTTTCCATGTCATTTCAGTGCTCTGTTTCCTCTCTCTCTGGACTTCATTTATATTTTGCTATTTTTGATGTCTTTTTCCTCCCATATTTCCTTATGCACCTAAGTGCTGGCATGCTTAATTATTTTTTTATTCCAGTTAAAGTTGTCGTGGTGCTTTTTCTAAATTTTATTTCAATATATAAAATAGTTGCAGTGCTCATTTTTAGTAGAACTTTAAACCAGACAGGTTGATTTATTTTTTTTAACAACTAAAACATAAAACCGTATTTCTGCCTGGTGAGATTGTTTGGAATTCTGGTTCTGAATTTGGGGGCAAAAAAAGGTGTAAAATACCTGTGATTTACAAACTGCTTCCTTTGGAAAGTCTCTGATCTCCTTAGAAGATGTTGTTTGAAATCTGGTTTATATTTCCATCACTCTATAACTGGTAAGGAGCAAATAAACCATACCTTTTATAATACTTAGGGAGAATAAAAGTACAAATGCTCTTTATTAAAATGTGGAAAAACTGTAATAGGAAAACAAATCCATCCTGTTATTTCCCAGAAATGGAAGCATTTTAAATGCTTTGCTTTTCATAAAAGGGGCAAATGAATTTTTCAAAATACAGTACAGAATCAGTGCTGTAATGCTAATTGTATTTAATAATAGTAATTTAAATTTGGCTGCTCTCTGCTGAGCAGCAGCGAGAGAAAATTGTATGTGGGAACGTTGAAGTCCAGAAGTGTAACATATGGTGTGGTTTGGCCTTCAGAGAGTCTCTGTGCACCCATGAAACAGCTCAACTGCACAAGTGTCCCTGGTGGTGCCCCTTCCTTCTCACCCCATCCCCGAGCGGTGCCTGACACTCCCCAGCATGGATTTACACATCCCGGGGCCTCCCTGCCTTTGGCACTTCGTTCCACAGGCTCATTTCAAGTACTCCTCGTGTGAAAATGTTCTCTCCGAATTGCTTCTGTTCTCGTTCCCTAATGAGCATCAGTCCATCTGTGATTGCTCAAATTCAAATTATTAAGTGGGTTGTTCACAACCATCAATCCCTTGCTCTGCGGCACGTCGGATGCTCTGGGAGATTCCAGTGCCTTTCTGTGGCCTTTCTTGGTAAACTCTGAAAGACCAGCATGGCCAGCTCTTCTTGAGAATTTATATCTGCTCCCCACATCCTCCATCATTTTGACATTTGATGCTCATTTATCACTTTTCCAATACCCTTTGATAAGTTGCAAATAGGTCAGGTTTCAGTTACACCACACCTCCACCCATCTCCATAAATTAATCCAGATCCTGGGGGGATGTAAGTGAAAGAGAAACTCTGCTTATTTCTTTAAATACAACCTTGTGCTGTGTTGCCAGAACTCGTCCCTTCCCAGCCTCTCTCCGTATCTCCCAAGATTTCCTTGCTGCTGCTGCCAATTGCTGTGCGGACGCTGCCCGTGTCCTTATTTCCCTCCTTGACCCCTCCTCCCCTCCAAGTCTTTTCTTGGCTTATACGTTGTGCATTGTGCTTCTGTGTGATTTCTACAACTGTCCTTTGGTTTTCTGGCCTTAATCCTGGCCCTAATGATCCCTACAAGTCACTTACCAGCCATGAGGCTGATCCCCACCAGCCCCGCGCTGTCCTGCGCCGACGCCGACTCCCTACATTATTTAATCATCCACGTTGTAGGATCGCTCCCCTCTCCCTTCCCAAATCTTTCCCTCCTCTTCACAGAGGCGTTTCAGTACAAAGCCATCACAAGTGGCACCAGGGCTGACCCCACAGCACCCTCCTGCTTTATCTCCCCTCCTCCCTGCACGCTTCCTCTCCCTGGCACCCCAAGCCCGAGCGCTGGCAAAGCCCTGGCTTGGTCACACGCTTCCCAGTGCTGCAAATCCCCCTCCTGCAGAATAAAATATCAGATACTTTCCTGAAATACAGATACAGTAAACTCTGGCCATTGTTTCTGCCTTATCTACCGAATCAATAATGTAGAGAAAGAATTCAAGGACGTTTTTCAGACAGGGCCTTCCTTTTTTTAGGCCGCGGTGACGTCCGCACCTTTAAATGGTTCCATAATATTCACTGCCTTTCAAATACACAGAAGAATTGATATCAGGCCTTTGTATCCGCAGTTCTTCAGATCCTTCCTTGCCTTTTATTAAAATATGGGAACGATAATCTCCATGCCTTTGGTTTCCTGATTTGGGTAGGCTGCCACAGAGCTGTGTCAGGCTTTCCTGTTTCCCTTTCTGTCCCTCTGCTTTGGGGTATTAATTCACTGGCTCTGATCCTGAGTCAGTTTGGTTGTTTATTGTCAATATTTAGTAATAGTTAATCCTCTGGTTTCTAGTACAATAGAAAAATATATGTTTACCAAAAAAAGTTGCTGTGGAATAAGTATTTTATTCTCAGAGCCGTTAAGCTGCCTGTCCTTGTAAAATGGAGTTTTAGATGAAAATACAGACGTAGGGGGAAATAATAAAATGATAAAAACAAGTTCTTAGATGAGTATTGTGTTTGTTACAGAACACAAGGAGAAGCTGGTCAGAGGAGCTCAGGAGTGCAGACTCAGACTGTGCCTGAGCTGTATTAGAAAACTTCTTTGCATGTAGAAGATCCATAGTTATTTAGTGTTAAGTATCACCAGGTGCTCAACAAGTTCATCTCTTCATCCCCTCACAGGCTTATTGGAAATAATAGAAAAATCTATTTACCACAATAAAGGCAGAGTGGAACGTCAGAAGTGGCCACGGTTCCGTTTGCTGTGTTAGATCTCAATAAGTGGTAAAGGAAAACAGTTGTTGAGGAGAGAATCTGCCTGGCAAATACCAGGCTTTTTATAAAGATTTAACGTAAAGAATCACAACAGGCAGGAGTGTTCATGAAAATATTGATGCTTGTTATTGTGCTGAAAAATGGACTTTCAATTGTATTCAGTACAAATGTGGCAGGAACAATCTTTGAGGCTGCTTCTATAGGAGCTGTACACAGGAGACTTGGGTTCCCTTTTTATTTACTTACTAGTTTTACATGAAATCTATTAATTTATATTTATAGCTCTGAGTGTGAGAGTTGTATTGGAACGAATCTTAAAGCCTCTTTTCTCATCTCCCCTTTTAGATTGACGCATTGGGCAAACGAAGCAAAGAAGCAGAGGCAGCCTTCTTGAATGTTTATAAGAGATTAATTGATGTTCCAGGTAAGCAAATTATTCCCTTATTCTGAGAAACTAATGGTTCGTGTTTGTGTGAATGCTGCTGGGCATTTTTCCTACCTTTAATAAGGTAAATACGAGCAATGGTTTTGTTCTGGAACTGATACACTCCTGTATTGTTTCTAATGGAGAGAGCTGTAACTGTGGCACATTTCACGACTTCTCATTGCATTTAAATGTTAATGGTTTTGTGTGAATCAATTTATATTATTATGACACTCTGTGATCCTCAGTATTTTGTTTGTTAGAGGGTTCAGACAATTTTAACAAAAAAAAAAAGCATCTCGAAGCTTCACCAAGAAGCAGCAATATTTGGACTTTTAAAGGATAGAGAAAACTTTTCATGGCTTCCAAAAAAAACAAAAGAAAAGCCTTACTGAAAAGTAAATCACTACCAAATTTCAGTTCTGTGCAGTATAAGTGTGATCATCGTAAATTTTATTCAAAAGCCGTTATTGTATGTGTTTTCAACTTCCCTTTTGTTTGGCATCCGAACTTTCTTTGTTTGGCATTTGGTTTCAGTTCATTTCTTTTTACATTTTGGGAGCTGATTTTTTTTTTGTTTTCCCCAGTGCTAAATAAATAACTGCCTGAACAGATTTTTCTTTTTGCAACTGTACCCACAGCTGAGAGGGAGTGAGGAGCCCAAGTCTCCACTGCCACATCTTGGCCTGACTGAGCTGTTGGCACATGACTCTGCTTGTGTCATTTTATACTTTTCTAAAATGTTAACATTATATATAATTTTCAAAATACCTCAAGAGGGGTTTTGAGGTGTAATTAATACTTTTAAATACTTTTAAGGCCTCATAGCAAAGTGCATCCTGGTCTTTAATGGTTATTACCTTTTAAGGAGCCCTTTTAATGCACATTTCAAATAAAAATTTTTTAATGTTTTAGTTTAATGATTAACTGGTTGAAATGTCAGTGTTTCCAGATGCTCGGTCTGAGCTAACAAATGTAATTTTTTATGCTTTCCCATCCATACTTGAAGCAGTGCCCAGTGTCCAGTCCCTCTGTAGGGATGCAGGGACTCACCACGCTCTTCCTGGGCCACAACTACCTTGGAAATGTGGTTAGTCACCTGTGGTCTGTGAGTTCTCCTTCACTTATTTCCTGCTCAGAGTCTCAGTAACGTTCCACTGAACACAGAACAGCTCCCTTTGCCCACCTGCCCATGCCATGAGAGGAGCAGATAACTCAGTCAGGGTCCCAACTGTCACGGGCAGTTTGCCTGGCACTAGCAGTGTGGGCATGGGATGGGCACCCGCAGCTGTGGCTTGGAAAGAAAGCCCTCCATGAAAACATTGCCAATGTATCTGCAGCCTGGGAGTCCAGCAGCGAGCGCTGGGGAAGGCACTGCAGCCCCTCCATCTCCGCACTAACACACGGTGCAGTTTCCTGCTGTAATTTGGGAGCTGAGTAGGTTTGATTTGGAACAGTCTGGCTTCTTTCACGACTGAGAAGTGGTGTCAAACAAGAGCTGTGTGGGATCCTTCGCGTGCTCTCGTGCAGAGGCTTCTTTCTGAAGCCTGGCACGATCACAGGTGCTGGGATCTGAGCAGCGGATCAGACCAAAGCCTGGAGGAGAAGGTAGGATTTATATCCCACCCGTGCTGTTGAAATGGTGAGGGACTTTGTCAGGACTTCTTTGTAGGAGAAAGAATTTTCTCTTTTCCTCCATTAGCAGGAGCAAAATTTACAGCCCTGCTCCCACACCCCACAGCATCTCTCTCGCCCCGCCGTCCCCTGCGCGTGCCTTATGTCACCTGTCACAGAAGTATTTCTTTGATATTCTTAATACACATAAAAACTTCAGCCTGGCTGAGTTGGGAGCATGATGGAGTCTGTGGGATGAGAACTATCTCGAGGTTTTAGGCCCATGCTCTTACCTGGAGGTCTGAGGTAAAAGCAAATTCCAGGTTCTCCAGGAGAAGTCCAGGCAGTCTCCTGTAGCTGCGTGCAGGTGTAACAAATACTCACAGTTTACAGCACACGCTGCAAGGAGAAGGAAAGCAGCCATGAGGAATGTATGGCCCTGGTCTTTGTTACTCTGCTTCATTGTGTTGCTCTTTTTTATTTCCCCCTCATCCTGTGTAGTCTGCTACATTGGGCAGTATCCGTGGTCGGGCAGTGTCCATGGAGGGTGGGGTGGGTATCCACGGAGAGCTTTCCTCTATAAACACCCATCAGTATTAATTTATCACATGTGTTGCTTTGCCTCTGTGTGGCTTTACATATCTTTTGACCTGTTCATTTGGTATTTCAAATATTTAGGTACACTTTTAGCTCCCCAATCCTGCTGTGTTTTCTTTTCGGTGTGAGCAGGGAGAGGTGATGTTTGGGGGAAGCTATGACTGGAATGCTGCAGAGTGGTTATTTAGCATTAAGCATCGCTGTTACATGACAAGGGTGCAATTTTATCAGACTTTCAATATCCTTTATAGGACCATATAATAATTGCAGCTGAAGTCTAATTCCCAGCAGCCAATTTTATGGTTCTTGAGGAAAGCGTGTATTTCTCTCCTCAGTAATAATGTGCACACTTTATATAATTAAAAAGGGC
Organism: Falcunculus frontatus; assembly: GCA_013398115.1. NCBI lineage: Eukaryota > Metazoa > Chordata > Aves > Passeriformes > Falcunculus > Falcunculus frontatus. The sequence continues at coordinate 349,833 of VZRV01006414.1, read as the reverse complement.
TTCTATTTTAATTTTACTATAAAATGATCTGTACTGAAACTCCAGCTACAGTGCTTTATGGATTCAGCAAAGTTTAATGATTTTCTTTCCTGACTTGACCAGAGTTTTCACTCAGGCTCACCAGTAAGGAATTTGTGGGAAGGGTGGTATTTTACTTGTAAATTTTCCTATGTACATCAGGGGGTTTCTTTTTAAAAGATAAAACAGATCTTTTATATATCTCTCTCCAGCTTTATGATGCTGTTAAAATAGCATTATCATCGCTTTGTGCTGCAGAATTTATCCTTCCTAAAGGAAAGTACATGTCAAGGAAAACATTTTGGTTTATATACATTTATACAGCTGTAATTCTCACTCAGATCGTTCTGTCTTGCTTGAGACTGAACATTTTTAATTTCGTTCTGTCTTGCTTGAGACTGAACATTTTTAATTAATGGAATTAATTTTCTCATTTAATTGCCTTATTTTCAGTATGCAGTACAGAGCAAGGGAAAAGCGAATGCTGCCACCTGAATTGCACTAATCAACAAGGTTGTCACAACTTACCTTTAAAAATAATGTGAATATATTTATTTTGAAGTAAAGGGAGGTTGGGTCTGTGTTTTGAGGAAGCCTTCTTCCATCTCTTCAGGATTCCTTTGTCTTCAGTTTTATAAAATAAGTGTGTTATGTTAGCACCCTTGGCTTTTAAGGTCTTAATCTTGCAAGCACTCAAAGTGAAATTGGAGCCTTGTTGTGGGTTTGGACAAGTGGTGTTGCCTTGCAGAAACAGTATAGTCTTTTTTTTTCTTTTTTCTCCCCTAAATCTTCAAAGGAAAAATAGTAAGCATTAAAAATGCTAAATATTTTTATTTCAAAAAAGGAACGGTGTTCACTACTTTTTTTTTCAAAACAAAAATTCACTGTAGTTTTCAAGTAAAAGTTAAAACGTGGAGATCAAGTGAATGCCAGGTGTCAGTGTCTGGATGAAGTGGTTAAATAGAGTTTTCTTTCTTCTGGGTGGATTTCTGCAGTTCCAGCCCAGTGCCATGGTGGATTTGCTCAGTGTTTTGTCTCAGTACTGCTCCTGTGTAGGCAAAGAACAAACAATTCCGCCTTTAAACACAAACTCTGCTCTCTCGATGTGGCACGATTAAACCCAATTGGGTTCAGTCCATAGAATAGGAAAAACCGTGGAGTTTTTTCAGCATATTTCAGCATATTTTTCAGCATTTCACATTTGAGAATGAGGGAAGGTTGATGCAAACCGTTTGCTCTTGGTTTGGAGGGGCTGTGCCGCCTTCTAGGGCTGAGCCAGAAATGGGTTTTGTTTCTCCTTAATGGGAATTTTGTCATCAGGAAACAAAACGACTCTTGGAGTGTAAAAGGGGATATGTATGTGGTTTTATTGGAGACTCTTCCCAGGTCTCTGCTGTGATCAGATTTGGTCCTGTATAATCTGTGTGGTGTGCTTTTTAGCTCAGAGGACCTGCTATCATAACAAAAAACAGAGAAGGTAAAAAGAAGATTTTTTTTTTTTTTTTTTTTTTTTTTAAAATGTGCTCTGTCAAAACAATCAAAAGCAATAACAGTGAAAGATGGCTGAAGTGGAAATTTTATCTTTCCCTTACTCCTTGCCATCATAAATTGCACACCCAGCCATGGGGGCTGTGTCTCACAAAGGGGTTTGAAGGAGGAGCAGGCTCATTCCAAAGGAGTTTTACACACACCTATCACAACAATGTAGTATTTTAGTTTACATGCAACCCCAGTTCAGCCTTGCAAATTCCAACTGCCCTGCATAGGATGTTCTTTTTCCAAGGAATGCTTTAGCTGAGGAAACACAAAGTGCTTTCGGAATAAATGATCAGTAAAGCACTAATAAGTGTGAGGGAATTACTTCTAAAGGCAGAAATGAAAATTATTTGCAGTGCTTGCAGTTGCCAGCCATTGCCTTTTGATTATTTACAACTCACAGCCCTTTCCAGACTTGCACTGCTGTGTGGGCTACGAGAAAATTCCATTTGAAGTGTATTTGATCAATGTCCTGAGGTTAAAGGTGATACAAGAGAAAAACAGATTTGATTTCAGGTTTAGTTGGGGTACTTTTTTCCCAGAAAAATTATCTGCTGCTTATGTTGGAGGTGATAAATGTGCATGAAGTTGTTGTGTTTATGTACGTCCTGTGACGTGTTTGGATTTTTTGGGAAAGTGTAATGTTAAGCAGAAAGGTTAATGCCATTCTGTGGTAGGAAAGTCTGTATAATACAGACTTTTACAGACTCATGATATGCTTCAATTTCAACCTAGGCATCCCCAGGCTTTTCTGCCCGTAGGGAGAGCTGGGTGAATGTAAATTTAGGGGATAATAAAGAGAGGTGAAGGAAAAGAGCTTCACTCTGAGGGACTGTGTTTAAGCACATCCCAAAGTAGAATACTAAAAAGAGTTTGAAAAAGTTAATACTTAGAGTGCTCGTCTGAGATAATGGTTAATTGGTTGGCAAAACTGTCTAAAGAGCAAGATCAGGTCATAGTAAACCCTGATTTTGTGGTACATCGAGGCTGATCAGCACAGACCATTTTTGAGAAATGTTTGCTATCACTGCAGTGTGAAAAATTTTAGGCAGTTCCTCATTTGTTAATAATACGTGTCAAAACCGTCACCCCTTTCCCAATAAAATATGTTGGAATAAATCAGAGGACAGACCCATAAAATGAACAAGTTTATGTTTTTGCTGCCCCAGACTGTACAAGGGAAATGAATATTCATAATGTGGCTCTTCTCAACCTTAGAGGGAAGGCAAAACAATATTACAGTGAGTACTCACAGGGGGAAAGGAAGCAAAATGAACTTGCTCACGGACACAAAAGTGGCACAGACACCCCTCAAATGCAGCAGTCGGGTTTCTAAACACACCTGAAAATCTGATAAAATTAAGCAGAAAATTGAGCATAGTTAATACTTGAAAGTGCAAAGCCATAAACCCCTGTGGCTGCAGGCAGTGATTTAGCTGGTGAGTGGATCCCATCTGAAGCCAAAATCCTTGATGCTTCTTATGCATGTTTAGAACAGGTAAAAAGAAGGAGTTGCACAAACAGGAAAATCTGGAAGCAAAGTCTGCACCATAAAAAATGATGGGCTGTAGAAATTTAGTGATTCTCCCCAACCTGTTCTGCAAATCTGCAAGGAGTGCCCGAGTGGGGGTGAGAGGGGCAGTTTAAAGTCCTGGCTGCAGATGGGAGATTTGAGCAGAGTCCTCACAGGGGCAGAGCTGCCACCGTTTCATTTTCCAGAATATCCTGAATCTCCCGGGATGCTGCTCCAGCCTTGGCAGTCCAGCGCTGAGGAATGTACAAGTAGCTCACAATCACTTCAGCCTCCTTCCCCGTGGGGCTGGAATTCCGAGCCACAGCACAACGTGCAGTTTGGGATGTGTGCTGGGTGAGTGCACGCTGGTAGGGCAGCACTGTTAGTGTTACACAGCTATTTTCAGATGGAGCACAAAGTCCTGGCCAGTTCCCATCTTTAGAACTCATTCACTTTATCCTTCTGTTTTGAAACCCACGTCAAAATAACTGAAAATAGTTCTGTTACCTGAATACGTGGCTTGAAGTTGGGCTTGTCTGATCACATACTTTTTTCTCTAGTTTTTCTTGTTGAATTAATAATTGGATAAATTCCTTTGTAAAAGCCGGAATAAATATTCAGAGGAAGAAATATCCCTAAAGCATACACTTTAAAAAATTTATTGTGTGGTTGTCAAGCCCTATTTTACTTGGTAGGCTGGAGGCATAGAAGGAAGAGGAGAGGTGCAGATAAGGGGAAGGATGTGCAGTAGAAGGAGATATCCCAGCAGATATCCCTGCGGGAAGGGGTTGTGTTCACCTGCAGGGTGTCACTGCAGTCCTTTGGAAGCTGTTGCTGCAGGGAGTGGAGTTGGAGCAGCCCCAGGGCCGGTGATGGGAGCAAAAGGCAGAGTGTGCTGGGGAGGGGGAATTTTGGACTTTCCCTTTCTCGGTTGCAGGAATGTGAACTGGAATTAGAATAAACCCCAGCTTTCGGAGGGTTTAGTGCTAAGTCTGCTCAGAAGCTTTTAGGAGAAAGAAGGGATGGATGTGGCAGAAATGCTTTCAAACACAGTGGAAGGCTCTTTTTTCTTTTAGAATCTCAAAGTCGGAGAAATGAAGCTTGGAGTACAAGTGTTTTTTCTGTAACTGTCCTTTGAACCGAGCTTGCTGTGTGAGCAGAAATTCCAGTGTCCTGGGCCATTACTAGAACATTAACAATCAAATTGGAGTCTTTTCAGTTGCAGTGGCTTCTCTTGTAACTCATTAGGTTCTTTTTCAGCTGACATAGCGCCATCAAATACTGTCCTACCTATTATGCACACACCACGTTTAATATTAAAAACTTTTCTGAGGATTTACTTTGATTACTCCTTTGAAAATAGAGGGAACTGCAGCACAGTTGGTGAAGGAGTCGATCATTTCCTCTGCCTTATGTGATTTTTTTGATACTAGGATAGTGATGCATCTCAGTCTGGGGCATCTTTCTGGCAGTAACCATTCCCGAGCTGGGAGATAAATAAAGGATGTTTTTAAAGAATAGCCCACAAGATGTAAGGACCACACTCTGGGAGGGATCTGTATGACTGTGGTCACATTGCCTGTGTACCATCCCGTGCTGTTTCATTTAACCCTGCAAGCTTTGGAGAACTTGTGCCGTGATTAATGGGGAGGAAAGGTGCCGGTCTGCTGCCACTCCCCCTTCCCCACGCAGGGGGGTCCCATAGTCTGGCTTTGCTGCTTCCAGAGCTCGGCAGAATTTGGGATTCAGCTCCTTTTTTTTTTTTTTTTCCTGGTAAGGAAAATGAGAGTCCCTCACCCTCTTGTGGGCACTTTGAATTCCCCGGTACAGCCTGCACAGAACGCTCTGACAGCTGGAGGGTGAGGAGAATGCTGTTAAAAAGTGGGAAAAAATAAAAGGAAGACACAGATCCCAGTCCTGTGGGATGGGGGAGTAAGAAAATATGTATAATTCTTGATTGAAGGAAGAACCTTTTCGTGGTTTTTATGAAGTGAGGAGTTGGAGAGATGATGAGCTTTGTTTCAAATGGAATTACGGCTATAACTCTTCTGTCCCTGGGCTACCAGAGTCATAGGGGAACAGGAGCAAAGCTATCATTTATTCCATGAAATCTTTGTCTCAGTCTCTCTAGGCTATTTCAATTTACCCCTGAAATTTCTGGGGAATAATTAATGAATTAATTAAGTATGCTGTGAGGTGTTTGAATATTCAAAAGCTACAATGTAATTATTATTTTTTCTAAAACACATTTTCAGGTTATTTTCAGACATGCAGTCTCCCACGAAAGCAGTTACTGCATCAGAAGCTCTTGGAGCTTCTCCATGTCTGTAATCCAGGGATCATTCTCCAGCAGGAACACTCCCTGCAAAGAGCAGTGCTGCATTTCGGAAGGGGAAAAACACTTCCTTCGTGACCAAAGTATTGTAACAACAGTGATGATCTCCTGGCTCTTTGAAAAAAGTTAAATCGCGTTAATAAAGTTGTGTTTAAGGAGGATTATTATTTTTTCCCCTCCCTTATAGTTTTGTGTGGGCGTTTCTGGTGAGCGATCACCGAGAGCTTTGCTTACAGCAGGGTTTGGGCAACAGAAATTCAGTCGCGTTGAAAGAGACGCGTTGCCTTCCATGAATTATTTTTAGATCCCAACCTTAGGAAACACATTTCCAGTGATATAAATTTTTAATTGCCCCTGTAGTTCTGGCACTGTTTCATAACTTGCTTTCTTATCGTTTCCAGTGTTACAGGCCTCTAAACAAAGGGGAGGGGTTATTAAATGGCAAGTCCTTTGTTTTGGAAGAGGCTCTTCAGGAGCTCCATGTTACAATACCAAAGGAATAGATTCAAGGTAAAAGAGAAGAGGTTTAATTTAGGTATTAGGAAGGAATCCTTCCCTGGGAGGGTGGGGAGGCCCTGGCACAGGGTGCCCAGAGAAGCTGTGGCTGCCCCTGGATCCCTGGAAGTGTCCAAGGCCAGGTTGGACGGGGCTTGGAGCAGCCTGGGATAGGGGAAGGGGTCCCTGCCCATGGCAGAGGATGGAACCAGATGATCTTTAAGATCCCTTTAAACCTAAGCCATTCTGTGATTCTATGACTTCTACGAACGCATTTTGCGAATAAGCAGAGAGCGAACCTCGGGCAGGGCAGAGCGGGGTGCTGGGCTCTTGTGCAGCCCCTGGCCTATCTGTGGGGGTCTCATCGCACGGAAAGACCCCGGTTGTGGCGATTTTACAGCGTGTGAAGAGCCCCCCGGCCCCGCACCGGCACCCGCGGCCGCCGCCCGATCCGCCCGCGCTGCGATCCAGGCCGGGCTTTGCCGCTCTCCCCGCCGCGCTCCGGGCCGGGGCCGGCCGCGGGTGCCGGGGGTTCCTCCGGGGGTCCGGGCGGCCACTCCGGGGGTCCGGACAGTCCCTTTGGGGGTCCGGACAGCACCTNCCGGGCGGCCACTCCGGGGGTCCGGACAGTCCCTTTGGGGGTCCGGACAGCACCTCCGGGGGTCCGGGCGGTCCCTTTGGGGGTCCGGACAGCACCTCCGGGGGTCCGGAGAGTCCCTTTGGGGGTCCGGACAGCACCTTCGGGGGTCCGGGCGGTCACTCCGGGGGTCCCGGTGTTCCTTCCCGGCGGGGCTGTCAGAGCCCGTTCCTCGGCACTGCTCCTGCCGAGCAACGCTCCGCAGCCCTGGGGTTAAATATATATATTTATATAAATATATATGGGGAGAGAGGGTAATTTGGCCCCGCGCGCTGTAAATTGTACATTTAAACAATGACACAGTTTTTCCACTCCGTTTGGCAAAACCCCGCCATCAGCCCCTCAGTGTTGTCGGGGGTCCTCACCCCTCAAGGCAGCAACAGCCACGGCCGAAGGGTTAAACATTAACTTTAAACATTCCCCGTCCCGCAGGAGCTCCTTTTCCATGAGCCGAGGTGGGCTTTTCCCCCCTCTCCTTAAATAACGAGGGTGGTCCCAGCATACTCTATAGCGAGACAGCTTTTCATCAGTTGCTCATCAGCATGCTAATTGCTGTATGACTAATTATGCCCTGAATTCCAGTTGATTTTCTTAATGAGACAGCTGGGTTAATTATGTAATCGTATGATTACATTAGCCCAGAGTGCCCTGGCGAAAAGGAAGGCGGGCGGGAGTGGGATGTCACCGGGCGAGGGGCGCGGGGGCAGCCGTGGCCGTAATGACCGGGGAGGGCAACCCTGCGACAGCGCCCGCGGGGTAGATACCGGGATGGGATTACTGACACTGAGAGCTGTGCCTTCTTCCAGCTCGCAGGATGAGGGAGGAATGGGGGTTCATCAGCAAAACTCAGTTGGGAAGTTCAGACAGTCATTGATGGCCCTGTTGTATTTTGGGGATTGAGGTTGGGTTTGGGCTGAGCGATGTGGGGTGGGGTGGGGGGGTGGATTGTAGAGTGATAGAATATCCTGAGCTGGAAGAGGCCCACAATGATCATGAGTCCAACTCCCTGCACAGGACACCCCAACAATCCCAGCCTGTGCCTGACACCGGTGTCCAAACGCTCCTGGAGCTCTGGCAGCCTTGGGGCCGTGTCATTCCCTGGGGAGCCTGGGCAGTGCCCATCCATCCTTTGGGGGAAGAACCTTTCCCTGATACTCAACCTAAACCTCCGCTGACACAGCTGCAGCCGTTCCCTCCTCCTGTCGCTGGTCACAGAGAGCAGCGATCAGAGCTGCAGACCCCGACGAGTCTCCCCTCAGTCTCCTCCAGCTGAACAAACCAAGTGCCCTCCGCCGCTCCTTGTACGGTCCCCCCTGACCCTTCACCATCTGCATGTCCCTCTTTAGGACACTCTCTAACAGCTTTATGTCTTTCTTACATTGTGACACTCCAAACTGCACCCACGGTGGTGAGAGGCCGCCTCATGTAATGCATAGTTCGGGCAAAATCAGTCTTAGTGTTTCTTTTAAAATTGTTTGTGAAGTCAGTAGTTTACATGCATAAACAGCAGCAAAAAAAAGGTTCTCTTGCCCTGCTGTTGAAAAAAGATTCATCGTCAGGGCATGTGTGTGGTGTGAGAACAGCCTGAGAGGTGTTGCTGCAGCTGCGTCGCGCCAGCTCGTTTGATCTGAAGTATTAACTGCTACAAAAATCACTTTGCATTTGTAACATTAATTGTTCTCACGTCTGTGTCCACTGAGACGTGTCCATCCCCCTCCTCTGTGGGGACAGAAGCTGGACAGTGAGGTGTGTCCCAGCAGTGAGCAGGGGATGTGCCCAGCGCTTGGCAATCCCTGGGGAAGCAGAGGCAGGAATGGGCTCTGCAGGTCCCAGGGTTGGAAACGCGGCCGCTTCTGTTTCTGTTTCTGCTGTGGTAGCGTGGAGGAAACCTCGCCAGGATCAGATCCAGATGTGCTGGGCTGCCTGCAAACACAGGATGCAGGGAGCTTCTCTGTGGGTATGGCATGCAACAAGTGGATTAGGAAAAATGTGCAGAATAGGAAGTGAGAGAAAAAATGCACTAAATTTAGTGTAAAAACAGACATCTCAATCTACTCTTGGGCAGTAATGATCTTGCAAAATGCTTCTTCAAATTCTGGATGATCAGATCCCTTTTACTAATTTTCTCATTTTTTTATTTATCCTGTGCCTAGCAGGGATTCTGGAATTCCAAAAGAGAAAATTGAAAGCAAGGGAATAATGTGTGATGAGTTTTCCACATTTCAGTGTTCAGCGAGGTGATTTTTCTCTCTTACAGACCACGGAGAGGGCATTTCCTTCACCGCCTCTCTCCGTAAGGCAGGGCCAGTTGATTTTTTTTTTTGAGCTGTGTATGCCTGTTGTTTGTGTAATGAATCGAAAGTTTTGGTCCATTGCTTGTTTAAAAATTCAGTGACCTCCTGTTAAATGACATGAAACATACTTTGCAAACCTGGTTAATATAAAAAGGTATGCTTTTCCATGCATGCATGTGTTGGGAAAAGGAGAGTTATTTTATTTATTTTTAATCCACTCAGGTAAGAAAAAAGCCACTGTGACTGTAAGGTTTATACTTGTTTCAGGTTAATTGGTGTTTATAAATACTTCAGAAATAACAGAGTTTTAGGTTTTTCAAGCTAAAAGAGTATGTTGGAGCTTGCCATGAGAAATGATTTTTCTCTCTGCCCAAAATGTCTTGGTTGGTTGTTTTATTGTCATACAATGATTAGTTTTCTTTAATGCAGTTTATAAAAATTAAGTGTAAGAGGTGCCTCACCCATGGGTTTTTTTACATGTCCTCCAGCACTATTTAGTGGCTGCAGGCCATTAGTCCTTCAAATAGGCTCTAGTGAAGTTGGAACTTTAATGTACAGAGACTTTTTTACATTTTGTTTGTTCTGCCACTGTTTTGCTACTCGAACATTAACCTTTAATAGAGCTAAATTAAATATACATGTCCTGATGAATAATTATGAGATTGCGAGCATTTTCATTTTGTACATAAAGCTTCTCAGGGATTGCAAATTTGACTAAAGGTTTAGTCATTATTCACTTTATAATGCCCATGTTATTTTTGTCTTTTAATTCTTTACTGATTTCAATATAAAAAGCCCCGTGTATTAGGAGCAAAATACCTCTTGTGCGTGTCCCAGCTTTTTACAACGGGCATGTTGAAATGAGGGTGGGGAAAAGTGCACCCACAGTTTTGTCAAGTTCAGTTTCTTTCATCATGGCATTTTACCCCTATTTCATAGAAATACCCATAGCTGAAGCTTGAGATCCCGGGCCCGACAGGATTCGTGGTTCCTGTAACAATTTAAGACGCGGCCAGAGCGAGACAATCCAGCCTTTCTTTGTGCTCAGCAGATGAATGTCCCGGGCTGGCTCTTTGGGGGGATGCTGAGCTGCAGGAGTGTGACAAAACGCTCCTTGCGGAGGAAGGTCACGGACCTCCGTGGGAGCAGGGGGATGTTGTGACAGCCCACGCCGTAATTGGACCATACATAAATACTGCAGAGCCTTCAGCTCGTGCTACTGCTGCCACTTCAGCTCTCTATTTCATTCCTTACCTGTACCCCCCTGTCTCTGCCACAATAACATTTTAAGTTTGATTTATTATAAATATTTTAATGCAGATAATAATAACGAAAAGTATTTGGCCTAAAAAGCATAAATGAAAAAGCTATGTAGTCATAAACTATGTATGTACAGAGAACAGATGACAAGCAACCTAGATTTTGTATTATGAACAGGGTAATGCCATAAGCTGTTGAAGAACCCGAGTAACAAAATGCAGCAGGCTGCTACTTAGAATGTCTCTGAGCTCAACATAACCCAGTGCTATTCTTTTATAAACTATGCAACAACGCTGGCATATTGAAAAAACACACAGGCTCATGCTTAATGTGTTAACAGAGGTACAATAGACTTATTATGTGTTTCCAGAGACTGGAACTGAGGGTGGTCTGAAAAATTAATGACTGTGGTGGTTGAAAATTAAGTGAACTCCCTAATATATACTGTTGTTGATCCACTGAGTTTGGTGTTTAGCATTCCTCAACAGGAGACTAAATCTTTGCAGCCATTTCACAAGAGATGCTGGCGCCCATAGCAGAAATATATTCAATAATCTTTTATAAGTCCATCACACTCTGGAGTTTTCCTATCCTGACTAGCAAGAAGTCCCAGAATAAATCACACGTGCACATGTCAGGGGTGTGCTGAGAACCCTCTTTACCAGAAGGGGATGAACATCAGAAAATTAATACTGTGAGGACATTTGAATAATAGTGTAAGAAAAAGAGAGATCCAAACCCAAGGTTCATGGAGTTGATTACATCCACACAATGTTTCTGATTACTGTTGATCCCTCAATCAGAAAAAGTACCTCTCAGATCTACACGGTCACAGAACCTGTTTGAGCTCCGCTGTGCAGGAGGGCACAGTTTGCTTTAGAAATTCACTCCTGCACAAGCAGAGGCCTGTGGGGGACAGTAGCTGTCAGTGAGCTGCGCACTTTGATTGCCTTTCACCCAAAAATTCTCATTTTGCAATTAAAAATGTGACGCTTAAAACTCTCTTTGTATCATGGCTGTCTGCACCCAAGGAACACTGTCCTGTGGATTAGTGCCAGGATGAAGAAGCCATGCCCAAATTTCATGGAATCACAGAATGGTTTGGGTTGGAAGGGACCTTAAAGCTCATCCAGTTCCACCCCCTGCCATGGGCAGGGACACCTTCACTATCCCAGGCTGCTCCAAGCCCCATCCAGCCTGACCAGGAACACTTCCAGGGTTGGGGTAGCCACAGCCAAGGCAACCTGTGCTGACCTCACCACCCTTACAGCCAATAACTTTTCCCAATATCCCATCTATCCCTGCCCTCTGGCTGTGGGAAGCCATTCCCCCTTGTCCTTTCACTCCAGGTCCTTGTCCAAAGTCCCTCTCCAGCTCTCATGGGGACCCTTTAGGCCCTGGAAGGGGCTCTAAGGTCTCCCCAGAGCTTTTTCTTCTCCGGGTTAACACCCCCAGCCCTCTCAGGCTGGCTCTGTATTTAAAGGGAACACAGATAGAACGAAATATTTCTGGTTTTTTGAAGTTTGGAGGATATATGATGTGAGGAATGTACTGGTCTAATAACTCAGAGTAGGACCCTGCTGGCACCAAAATGGAGAAAAAAAGACACTTGTGCTCTGAACTGCTGGGGTCACAGAAATGTTCCTGTTACATTTTATTTTACTGATTCTTCTTCAGATCCGGTTCCAGCCTTGGATTTAGGACAGCAGCTTCAGCTGAAGGTTCAACGTATGCACGATATTGAAACAGAAAACCAGAAACTTAGGGAAACTCTGGAGGAATACAACAAAGAATTCGCCGAGGTGAAAAATCAGGGTAGGTTGCAACTACATTATCAGCTTTTAATGCACACTGAAATTTGAAGACAGGGATTGAATTCAGTTTTATTTCTTAGAGGTGGAGGTGACAGTAACATTGAAATTCAGGATAGAAAGTACTATTAGAGCCACTTCTCTATTTGTGTGTGGAGATATGGCTTTGGGCAGACTCTTTGGATTTCTTAAAAGTTTCATTTACTGTAGCACCAAGTCAGAGGATGGAGTTGTTATTCTGCATATTTGGTTGTAGCCTTCAGCACTGAAAATTACACCTGACTGACGTTATTTGTGACATTTTATGAGAGGCAGTGCTGGTACTGACATCAAGCTGAGCGTGGGTGTTGGTACTTGCAGGATGTGCAGCTTGCACAGACAAACACAAAAATTGAGTATTTTATACCCACTAATGAATCTGTACAAAATGGAACTTTCTGTGTACTGTGTTTCCTTATCTAAATGTACTACTGGAGTACATTCAGCATATGCACTTTATTTTTACTCTAGAGACTATCCATAGAGCAATGTAAATACAAGCTATTGCTGTTAAATTATTAAAGTTTTAATGAGACTAAAGTACATGAAAATACATTAAAATCTCAGTGAGATTTCAAGACTGTTGGCTTTAAGACTGCTCAAGTTTTCCTGTGATTCAGATACCTAGTTGTCTATCCATGGGACTTTTCATTTCCGTCTTTAATGCCCAGTTCTGGATGGTGGAAAGGTAAATTGTCTCGGCATTTGGAAAAATGGAGATTTTTTTTTTTTTTTTTAATGGAACTGTTGCACCGAGGTAACGTTTGAAAGCTGTGTTAGCACCTAAGTTGATTTTGTTAAATCTCATTTTTGCTGAGTGAACATCTATGCAGTTACATATTTTGAAATATATTTTGTTTTAACGTCGAGGGTGTGACCCCTGGAGAGGACAGGTATCAGCACGCCAGGACTTGGGCTGGACTGCAGGAGATGTCATGTTGGGACTGTAATGCTCTAAGCAAGACTGTGGTTTTTGCTGGAAATGTACAATCATTGCAGTTCACTGTGCAGAGTTTTCCTGAGGCTGTGCATCCAGTACATCCAAGCATGACATGGGGGTTCATCCCACAAAGTGGAAAAGCTCTTGACTTGTAGAGTTTTTTGCTACAACCACTCATAAACTGACATTTTTGATTTTCCCTGGTGTGCTGGAACTTCCTTTCCATTTTCCCACTGTAGCCTTTGTGTTGTTTTTCACTCCAGTGCAGTAGTTCTACTCTCTGTTTCAAACAGGGATTAATAAGCTATCCAGGGAAAAGGCTGTTGTTAGCTAAGGGTGCTTTGATCAGTTAATCTCTTTGTTTGGAGGGCTGGTATGAGCTCTACGGTGCCTGTAAGAACTTCTTCCAAAACTGGTATAAATGGCAGTGCCTGACAAGCTGTAGCTGACCTGAGCACTGAAGAAGGCACTTAGTGCTCCAAGCAATGTAGAGGATTCAGCTGTATTTGTCCAGCACACCTATTGTTAGGTGCTTAAAGGTAAAATCAGATTTTATTACGAAAGTTACGTTTTCCCCCATATTTGTGCACTTCTTGCATTCGTTTTTGTAGTTTTGTTTTCTTTTAAAATTAGACATTGGAACGTAGTCAAGGTGCAGTTATGTGCATTTCCGTGGGATTATTTTGCTCTCTGCTTCTCCATATACCAGAACATTTTTGCAGATTTATATCTGAAAATACCTGGAGCAGAGGTGTCCCCAGGAGAGAGTGCAGCACCCTTTGCCCATAGGAGCAGCATCCCGTTGTCTGTGCAAGGGAGCATCCCTTGCTTATTCAGGAAGAGATCAGGATTTGTATCACTTCCCGGATCTCAGGGAAGAATTTCCCTTTGCTTAAGAAAAAAAAGAAGTGACATGTCCTTTTCACGGCCTGTTACTCAGTAATGAGCCTCAGCTGATTTCTGCACAGCCAGCAAAATCCCGCTCCTTCAGGCAGAGGCAGCTGCTTTGCTGGCAAGCTTTTTTACCACTCTTCCCCCCCTTTTTTGTGGTCGCAGTGGCCCAAGCTGCCTTTGGTAGTGCCCAGACAGCAGATCATGTCACCAGCTACCTCCTGTCTGCTTCACAGCTCCCTGCTCAACTCTCAGCATTGGGATTTTAGAAGGATCACGTGTGGGTTTGTGTGATATTGTTGAGGGTTTTTTACCCCAAGCCCATAGGTTTATTCTTCACATTAGGGTTTGTCTTCCTAGGATGTTTCTGCAGAATATGAAACTTTTCATGTCCAAAAGTTTTTATTTTTTCCTCAAGCATTATTAATGGCATCCGTTAATAAGCTGATGTCTTTAACCCCCCCTGTATCCTGGTGTGAGTACTCTGAACTGTGTTGCTGCTTTGAGTCTTCTGGCAGTCCAAGGCTTTTTCCAAATTCCATTATTGTTACAAAGCATACTCTGGTGGATGTCCTGCTTTTTCTCTTCTGAGCCCTATAAGGATTCAGTCCTTTCCTGTGGGTGGGATCACAGAGCTTTCACGTAGGAGCAGATGGGGGCACGTGAGGAGATGCTGAGCTGTAGCTCTGCAGGTTTCTGCATCTGCTCTCATCCTCTGCTGGGCATGGGGAATTGCAGGAGAGCTCCTTTATCTGAGAGAAGGGTTCTGCAAATTCCGTGGAAGGCTGCAAGTGCCTCAGAAAGTTAAAATAGTCGATGTTTGAGTGTAAACCCCGGTGTGGATGACGAGGCAGCGACAGCAACTGGGACGTGCAGAGCTCCAGTGCCTGCTGTTAATGCAGCAGTCGGATCCCAACTGCGGGGTTTCTCATCAGCTGGGAAGCAGAGCAGAGCTGTATCCCAGATATGTGTTCAATTAGTGTGAGATTGCATCTGTGCATGAACCATAGTGGGGCTGCCTCTTAGTGCATGAGCACAGTTAGGTGAATTAAGTGTCCTGTGTGTAAATGCATACTTAAACCTACACTGGGACTTTATTAATCTTCACTCAGCACTGAGCTAATTTTAGACTAGTCAATAAGGTGATATTATATTTTACAATTGATTTTTTTTTCCTTCTTTTTTTAAAAAAAGTCATGTTAGAGGAACCTTCTTCACTCTGCTTTCCAGCAAACTCCATTGATCCTTCTCAACCTAAACACTTAAAGTTCAATTTAACATTTAGGGAGTAAAAGGTCTCCAAAGGGACTCATATCCATTGATTTTGTGTCAGAGTTGAAGAGCTAAAGTTTAAAACACACTGAGCCTACAGGGTAAAGCAAGCCTTGTGTTGTGGAACCACGTGGAGCTGTGTAAACTCATTCTTCCCCTATTGTTTTCTTCAGAGGTTACAATAAAAGCACTTAAGGAGAAAATCCGAGAATATGAACAGACCCTGAAGAACCAAGCGGAGAACATAGCCCTTGAAAAGGAACAAAAGTTACAAAATGATTTTGCGGAGAAGGAGAGGTGAGTGTCTGTGTGTGTGTGTGCCTCTGGGTGCTGGGGAGGAGGAGAGAGGTATTTTTCTGTTTAATCTTCCTAGCCAGGACTGGTGGCTGGAGACAGCTCATGTATTGAGTGATTCTGGCGATTTATGCGTGTGACACGGAATCATTTGATACTCAACTTTGCCCAGAAAAACAATCGGGAGAATGTGGAAGTGAAACAAGGACAGATTGTCTCTTCTCCGTGCTGTGGTGGGGGGGGGTGTCATGTTCAGGAGGGTGCAAACCTGCTTTTATTCCTCCCTGGCTGGGCTGTCCTCTGTGACACCGATGTGTCTCCATCAGCCAGGCCAATTCCCTGTGTGTCACAGAACCATGGCACAGGCTCTGCAACCCTGGGCTGGGGGAGATCAACCACTGCACCCACAGCCTGGGCCAGGGATGCACCACACCTGCTCCCCTGGGAATGGCTGAGAGAGGAGATACCTCCCTGAATCATCCTGGGAAGGTTTGCATCTTCCTACATGCCAAAATGAAGAAGGGTTTTCATTAGTTATTACTGAGTTTTTAAAAAAACTTCTTGGATGTATTTCTGATCTTCTGCAAATGAGCAGGGATATTTGAATCTTTAGGTTGGTGGGCAAATAAATCAGAGAGGAGAAAACCACAGGGCTAAAGAGGGAGTTCTTTCAGGCTGCATTCCCTGCCTTGAGAATTTATTTCTCCCGTGGAGCAATAACACTGAAGCTATAATATGTTCAACATAGCGTGGAAAACCTTCGGTCCATGTGAGCTTTTTGGTTGGAGGGTTGGTTGTTTTAAATTCAGGGCTGAGTGAGGAGACTCTACGAGTGAATGCAAAGGGTTTTTTTGATTCATCAATACCTGTGGTTGCTTTTCTGATAAGCAGCTTGTAAGCAGTGGTTTTAGCAACTGCAATTTCAATGTACTTAAAAATAAAACAAAATGGCAGGTGGTGGAATGCAAATAAAAGCGTGTGTGAGAGAGGTTTTGAGGTCTCAAAGTATATGGTTCAGTATGAAGGGAACTGACGCATGGTTCTTGCTATAAATAGTTATTAACCTGGTCAGCAGTGCTGGAGAATAAATTTATGCACCCTATGGAGTGCAGGCAGGATGCTGGTAGTTTCATAAGCCATTTCACAATTCTGAGATCTGCAGAATATCCTAAAAGCAGTGTTGTAAAAAGCACGGCTCCTGGGAGATGCTGGAGCAGCTCCTTTCAAAGATGAGTTTTATAACTCCTGCAGTCTGGCCCTTAGCAAGGAGTGCAGTGGCTGCATGGCCAGATGATGTAAAAATGAGTTTAACTGACACAAACAAGAAAATGTTGCCTGTGGACGTAAGAAATGTGAGCATATTAAAGTTTTGCTCATGCTCTGTAGAAAATATCACTCTGAGACTTGTTTTGAAATATGTGTGTTTTCTTAAAGAGTAGCTAATAATATTGCTACATTTGGCACCCATTACAGCTCTGATGAAACAGCTGCTGCATCTATTCACTCTATCAGTTATGGCAACAAATTCCTTCATTATGACACTAAAATGGAAATGTATCATTCTTCTTGTACTAACTTTGTACAACAGAGGGTGCTTGGTGACAATTTTCTCAATGTGTGTGACATTTCCAAAACAAATTATGCTCAAGAAAACCTTCCACTGAAGTTGTCATTTATATAGCAGTCAACTCTTGTATAATGTTCACAGCTTACGTTATGAGGTGGCTGCACTGTTAAAATTTTAATAAGTGGGACCACAAAGTAGGAACAGCATCTCACAACGTGACAGGATTTATGGGTCCCACGGAAGCACCTCGTAGCCCGTGTGGTGTTGGCAGTTGTCTGATTCCAGTTGAGACGTTTAATCGCTCCATCCTCCACATTTGTAAGGCACAAATGGGTTGTTTGACGTGATCACGAGCTCTGCTCTCACCTCTCCTCTCCCCTTCACAGAAAATTGCAGGAGACACAGATGTCGACAGCCTCGAAGCTGGAGGAAGCTGAACACAAAGTTCAAGCTTTGCAAACAGGTTTGGCATCGCTTTTGTGACCTTTTCCAGGGGATCAGGTGGGAGGTGAGAGGACAGGGATGGTTGGGTGTGTCAGGACTGGGTGTGAAGCAGCTCTTGGCGTGCAGGGAGGTCCAGCAGAGCTCAGATGTGCTTTGTGAATCAGAGCAAACGCTCCTGGGGCAGCCACTCATTGGCAAATACAGGGACAAGGCCATGGAGCACGAACAGAATCAGAGCATCCCTGGAATTGCAGCAGGCCATGGAACTTATTATCCACATGTGTTCTGGTTCCACACATTTCCAAACTGTGGTAAATATCTGTAGTGATCGGTGTGAACCCCGTTTCTTGCTTGTTGCTATGACTTGCCATTAATTTTCATCTCTGCGTACGTCAGAATTCCAGGTCTGGATGCATTTGGCTTTGTTTACTTTGAGAACAGAGGAAATTTTATTCCCTGAACTATTGCAATAAATATTTCAAAGGAATAAGCAGTTTAGCCAGCTTAATAAGAAACTAATAATGTCTAGCTTGGTTAAGCAGAAACTGGGAATTTTTGCAATGTAACAGGAATACCGTAAGAAATTGTGAAAAAGGTCAAAACCCTATGGTTTTTTCTAACCCATAGTGATTTGCCTAGGTAGAAAGATAAAGCTAAGGAGGAGTACAGCTTTATTTTTTTTCACCAGGAGATGTACAGCCTTATTTATGACTGAATACTCCTGTTGCAGTACTGTAATGCTTCATGTTTATACCTTTTAGCCTTGGAAAAAACCAGGACAGAACTATTTGATCTGAAAACAAAATACGATGAAGAAACTACTGCAAAGTAAGATTTCCCTGTTTTCTTTCTATGTCTTCCTTCAGGGTATCACTGTTTTTTTTGTTTTGCATCTGTCTGTTGGAGAGAGATGAGATGAGGGAGGTTCAGGCATCCAAGTTTTTTGGAAAACATGGTCATAATTTGGCCTCCTATGGAGAGATTATTAGTTTTCATATTTTCTTCCCCCCAACAAGACACTTTTCCTGGCACACACGCTGCTGCATTCCTGGTTTCATTCTCAGGTGCTTCATCTGTGTATCCCTTACCCTGTATATCTCTTGTATTTTATTTAGAAATAGGGCAGTTTCAGAAATAAGGTATTTTTACTGTGATTTTCCCATCTTGGTGAAAATAAAGCTTCATTTAGTAAAGGATTTCTGTTTGACACTTAGGCACCCTGGTTCTTTCTGCTTTTGGGGTAGCAGTCCCTGCTCTCCCAGGTTCACCCCTAATTACCAAAGTAGCATTTTGGGCAGATTTTCCTTGTTTTCAACTAGAACATGAAGGTAGTCTTAAAAATATATATTCTTGTCTTCTTAATAGCTACTGTTTCCAATTATCCTCTGGTTTTATTAACAGTCAGGGCAGGGAACAACAAAAGAGACAGACTGCTGCTGGTTTCCTTTGAACCCTTCATATTTAAGGAAAGTTAATAATGAGAAGGAATTCTCATGATCAGCGGGATTAAGCACAAAGAGTCATTTCAGTGTCTGGAAATGGGATGGGAACGAAGCAGCCATTTCAGATGGCTGGGACACTGCAAGGGAAGAGCTGGGGTTCCATGTCACCTCCCTGTGCCCACTGCCCAGGGTTAAAAACCGGTCAAAATGGCAGCAATTTTAAATTTCTTACCTTGTGGTTCTGTAACTGTTGGGGATCTGATTGCCCACTGAGGATGTGGGGAACCCAGAGCTCACAAAATTCAGCCCATGGTAGTTAACAATCAGCACTTGGGAGTTTAAGCACCTTTTATGTCCTTCAGGATAATCTTTCAGGTGAATTTTGGTCTGGCTCTGGAAGTCCAGTTTCCTTTGAGCTCCTTGTAGGATGAGTTCCATGTAAGAGGATCAAAAGTATTTTTGTTCCCTCATTGATTCCTCCCTCTCTAAGGGATGTAAACAAATGCTGGTTCAGATGGAGCCTTAAAGTCCTGCAGATTGCCTTTGTTTTTTCCTGCACATAGCTGATATTGTTGCTGTTATTTCATCTTGCAGTCGCTTCTGGGGGAACAGGCAGAGATCAGTGGTTGTAGGCACTGAACCTAATAACCCCTCACCCTTTTTAATGTGTTTATTTGCAGAGTGCTTCATTTTTTAATACTGTTTCCCTAAGTGCTGTAATTTATCTTACACTGAGCAAAATCTGTTCTCTAAAAGATTTGTTTGCATTTCTATGCAATTTCTCCTCATTCTTTCAGGGAGATTCACACAGAAATATTTCTTTTTTATATGATCTTGAGAATGACTCTTACCTAATTTATATAGAATTACATAAAATTAGTAGCATCTGCAGTAACAAGAAGTTTATTGTGTTCTGTAGCAGAATGATTATGGAGACTGGGTCTGGAATATAGTGGTCATGGAGCTGAATCCTGAAGCAGACATTAAGCTTGTACTTTATCTCCCAGACTAATGTACTGTGAAAACAAACTTGTAGGACCTAATAACAGCAGAAATATTTTATCATTGTTTTGGATATTTATGGCAGGAATAGTTCTTGCATAACAACAGTCGTCTGTAGCGTTTGTAGCCCAAATTTTGCAATATGGAAATCTAGAAAAACATGAAAAGGGAACTGAATGTAGACAGTGAAATTGAGTCATCTATTTTAATTGTAAAAGCTGGGAGAAAGGCTGAAAAAACACCAATAAAAAGGGTGAAAGACAGTTTGATTCTTTTCTTAAGAGAAGCCCTCTTTTGATCTAAGTCTGAAAAGCTACTTGTATTGCCAATTTTAATTTTATGTTTTAAAAACATGTGATTTTTATCTTAGGCCAGAATTGTTAGTTTTACAGATGCTTATTTGATGCAGATGAATTGGAGTGCCTTCAGGAAAAAAACAGATAATTGTCAATTTTTTAAAGCTAACAGTGCTTTTAAGATTTTCAGTCTCAGAATAAAGCTGTCTTTCAACTACTTGAAACTTTGAAAATCTTCCAAACAAGAAAAAAAAAATCCCAAGAAGCTAAAGAAATACAGAGTAAGAAGTCTTCATTATCAGCGTTAAGGAGTCTGGATTTTATCCTGGAGACGGGTTGTGGTGATCTTAAAAGTTGGGAATCATTCTGTCAGCTTGTTTGTTTTATCTTTTCACAACGTCCCGTTCAAAGTACTCTACGTGCAAAGGGAGGGACAGAGGCACGGCCAGGCACCTCCAGATGAGATCAGCGGCTGGAATTAAAATTTCCAGTCCAATTCTGTCATCCCCACGTACAGAATTCCCAGCAGGTGGGTGTGTGCTGCCCCTGCCCCTTCCCTGAGCCCCAGCAGAGCCCCGGGCCGGGCGCTGAAGGTGTTAATGACAAAAAGAAGTTTATTATGTGCAGTCATTGCAGTCTGTCAGCTGGAATATCAGAAGCTGCCTTTGACAAGATGGCAGGAGCAAAGTTTTCCATGTGTAGGCTTGAAGTAAAATGTAATTAGCCTTTATGTGCAGAACAAGGATCCATTGATGAATACAGCTGGTCTTTGTTTTCTTCTGTCATTGAGTGTGGGAGGTAAAAGTGTTCTTCTTCATGTTTATTAATACAAGATTCCTTAGACAAATGGCAAGCACAGTTTAATATTTGTTGGAACACAGAGGGGCTTGCCAAAACAGTTGTTGTGTAAGAGGATTTCAAGGTTTTCAGATTATAATCATCTCTGGGTTAAATAAATGAATGATTACTCTGCCTTTTTCAATTAAAGAGGCACATCCTCTCTCGAGGCCTGACACTGATTTTGTTCGCTGTCCCACACGTTCATATCAGCAAACCTGGATTTAACCAACACTAATGAGTTTGATCTGGAGATTCTGTCAGGCTTGGAACTGAAAAGCAAACTCAGGCTTGAATTTCAGCAAAATTAAAGAATGTTTGGATTCGGTTTTTTACCCCAGTGCAACAGACTTTTTTCTTTCTTTCTTTGTAGAAAAAGAAACATTCTGTATACATTTCCTCGGTTTTCCAGGGACAAACTGTTCTCCCTAACAGCGCTCTTTCACTTCTGGTTTGCTGCAGAATCCAAGCAAGTGCTTGGGATTCCCAGCTGAGCTCCCAGCTGGAACGGTCAGATTCCAGTTTTAGATCAATTCCAGAGCCACCTCTTTGCTCCGACCCCTGCTCTCCCCCAGCCTAAATGAATTCTAATTGGAAAAGGACCTTGGGTTGCAGCACATACAGTAGGCTTGTTACATTACTGTTAACATGTGGGTTGAGGCTCCCTGCCTTTGATGAAAGAAAATATCGAATTTCACTGAAATGCTGCGTTTTCACCAGCCAGCTTTAAGTAGTCTTGTGAGGATTTTGGGTACTGCCCACTCCCCCTGCCGCCACTTCTGCAATAAAAACCCTTCATAAACAACACAAACCAGAAAATGTTTAGTTTAAAGTTGTCAGTCAGAGCAGCTCTGCCACCACCAGTTTCGTTACCAGTGGATTTTCTGTAAGATTCAGACTTTTTGTCCTTCTAAAAGTAGCACAGGAATGCAACGGAGAAGGAGCTTTTCATATTTACTGAAGCAGTCATCCAAACGCAGCTACTTTCAATAACTTGTAGAAAAACATTTTGCCTCCAGTATATGAGCAGAGAATTGTTGTCCCTCCATAGATCAGACTGATTATAATTTTTTTGGCAGCACAGCTAAGGACAATGGGAACAGAAGGAGATGCCTGTGGTTTTTGGCTCTTTGGGGTAAACGATGCTCCTCTTCCACGTTATCAAACAGACCTGTCCTTGAGGCATCAGTGTAGCATAAAGTTCTACAGATGTGCTTTTCTGCATGGAGGGAGTGTAGGATTAGGTTTGGAGACAGGGGACCAGAAGTTTTAGAGAATTCTTCAAAAGTTATTTCTGCCTGAAGTTATGTGGTGGAATTGAAGTATTCACGTGAAATCTTCTGTTGTATTGGGGCAAATCTCAGTTAACTTGGACTTCAGGGGAGTAATTCCCAATAGTTAGTGAGAATTGAATTATTTACTTTAATCTTTTTTTTTAACAAATCTTTCTCGGTTAAATGCTGGCTGGTGCTGATATATCACTTCTCAAATGTTTGTAGTCTTCCATTTTGATGGTGCTCAGGGTCAAACTGAATAAAAAATAAAGTTGTGCTCCCTCCAGCATCACATAATTACTGTGATAGATGGTCTCAAATGCTGCTTCCCCCCACTGAGCATGAAATACTGTAGTTAGGGTGATGGTGTTGTACATGACATGAAATAGCTTCTATTTGCTGTGCCTTTAAGGTCTGAAAAGTTTCCTATTTCCTGTTCTTTTGATGAGTCATTAACTTCTAATGCTCAGCTTTGGAATTATTGCTGTATTTAAAATGATTTCCCTAAAAACAGGAGATGGGGAACTTCATAGGCCATGTCCTCTTTTTAGAGCTTTTTCTCTTCCTTAGTTTTCTAGTCCTACTGCCACGAGTGAAACCCCAGGAGTGGTGGCAATGAGGGGATGAAAAACCAGGGAAGATGTTACAGAGAACTGGTTTTTTAAAGGAAAAAAAAAGTGAAGAAAAATTGAGTATTTTGAATCTTACAGAAAGCTCCCTCTGCATTTTACCATTTGAGGTTCAAAGTTTTAACTGTGCTTTATGCAAAACTCACTGGGCTGAAAGTCACTATTATAACATTAATATTTTGCTTAAAAACCTACAAGTGAAGATGAATGGAAATACTTTGGAGATCTGCTTCTTATTTTGACCTAAAGCTCTGGTGGGAAAGGGGTCTTGAAAGCCCATGTGCAAACCAGCCTTTTTTGTCACATTTCTGCTTCAGCCTGCAGTCACACCAGAAAAGCTGCAAAGTTGTATGGGAAGGGAATTCAGTGTTCCTGTAAAACACTTGGCTCTGTGAAATCCTGAGTGCTTGCTTGAAGCACTGGCATTAAGCTTTACTTTTGGATAGGAAAACTGAGGCACAAGGAGAGTGGATAATGCCCAAAGGCAACAGTCTAGCCTTGGCTGGAGTCTAGAAATATGCAGACATGCAAATGATAAACCACAAACTGACAAAAAGGTTATTTATTTTCATTTTTCATTTCTAAGGGTGCTTTTCTGAGAACTCCATATAAATGGAGCCTTTGGAGTCAGTAGGATTTCGTGCTGTAGCTGGGCTCTGTTGCCTCTTTTGTTAGACTTGTAATGCTTGCAATTAGTTAATGTAACTTTCTGACAGCACCAAAGTGCCTTAGGTCCTCTCAGGGCTTTTATTTTGTTTGTGTTTTAACCTCCAGTGAGACTGTTCAGTTCCTTTTTCTAGTATAGCCTAAAAGCTGGTGTTATTTAACAACCCAAAGTAGAAAAAAAAGAATAGCCTTAGGGTATTCCAGCATATTCTAGTCATCGCCCTGTTATCTGTAACCTTGGCCTGACATGAGATCCTTAGATGGAAATCTTTAAATAAATGCAAAGTACTTTGGCTACTGTGCCAGCCTGGCTGGGGGTCATCCTGGCCATGGCTGCAACCAGGGCTTCTCCATGGGAATGGAGCTGTGTGGAGAGAGAGGCTGTGGGTGTGTGTGGGATGACAAGGGGCAGGAGTGTCCCTGTGTCCCTGTCCTGTCTGTCCCCACCTGCTCTTGGCAGCCAGAGCTCTGGGAGCGGAGGGACCGTGAGTGTGTTCTGCAGTTGATGCCTCCTGCAGCCACCTAGAAACAGAGACTAGACAAGAGTAAGGGAATAAAGACAGGTATTTATTTGAAGGGCCTTCAAGGTACACCCTGGGGGAGCCAAAGGCTGCTTCCAAAAATTGGACCCCAAGATGGACCCCAGGTCACGAGTTCTTCACACTTTTATAGGTTTGGATCATTTGCATATCAGGGTTAATTCTCCAATTAAAGCCCCAGTTTAACGATGTAACGCCCCTCAGCTTGCCCCCCTCAGAATCTTTAGTTTACACATTTTGGGCCTAAAAACAGCCTGGCTGTCCTTGAAGGCAAAGCCTGGAGAGGCTTTGTTATGTCTACCCAGTACGAGAGAGCAGGAATTACAGGCTCCAAGGAACTTCAGAGTTACACTCTAAGCAGTACAGAATTTGAAAATATAAAAGTTAAAACCTAAGGCATCACAGTCGCAGCCTCCCAGCAGGGACTGGCTTCCCCTGCCAGGCCAGCCAAAGGACATTCCAGTTTTTTGAGCCATCTCACCACAGCAGGTCCTTTTACCTGTAGCAGCTGAACTTGGGAGGTGCCTGGGAGGGCCATGTGAGGAAGAAGAGGAGAGAGTCAGAGGGAAGGAAAACCCTCTGGCAGAGGCACTTCTGCCCCCAGCAGGGACAAGGTCCTTGGGCTTCCATCTGCCAGTCAGCTGAGCTTGGATTCCACGCAGCTCTTTCATGTGTGTCTGCAAATTACAGCAGTCTCTTTTTTAATTTTTTTTTTTTTTTCAATGCAAAGTAGCAAATCAACAGAGTTATTTTGGTGCAGAACCGCTTCCTGGCGAGGCCTTGTCTGTGACAGCAGGAGGGCACGTGGCTGTGCCATGCTCCAGCTCCTGCAGGGC
The DNA here is from genome assembly GCA_013398115.1 of Falcunculus frontatus. Classification (NCBI taxonomy): domain Eukaryota; kingdom Metazoa; phylum Chordata; class Aves; order Passeriformes; genus Falcunculus; species Falcunculus frontatus. Next base: position 324,966 of record VZRV01006414.1, on the reverse strand, counting down.
TGGGGTGGTGGGGGAGGCGAGGGGGACAAACCCTGGAATCATCAGAAACAAATGGTTCAGCTGTTTCCAGCCGGGCCCTGCCCTGTGGGGTTCCCCATGTCCAGCCCCAAAGCAGAGCTCTCCAGGAGCTGCTGAGTTAAACTGACAGGTGCTGCAGTGCTTGTCCCTACCTGGCCACGTGTTTAGTGGGTGGCTTCCTGCACTGGTGTGTACTGGAAACTCTCCTTGTGCTCCAGTGATGGGTTCCAGCTGCTTTTCCCACTCCCACGCAGGCAGAGAAATGAGTCACGGAGTTGTGCTCCCTCATTTAATGGAAAGAGACAAGAATGTCCTGAACAAGAATGGAAGTTCAGGAAACTTGGTGAGATTGCAGGCACTAAAACTCTGTATCCTGGAAAACAGTCTGTTTCTTCTGCCTTGATGTTCTTTCCCTTTGGAAATCCAGGCGTTTGCTGTGAGAGCTGGCAGACCTGTCTTTTTTAATCCCACACTGCTTCATACAGACAACTTTCACATTCCCCCAGTGCTTTCATTTGGGTTTTTTGTTTGCCTTTTCCAAGAACAGGAAGGTGTGAGCCATCACTGTCAGGGCCTGCATCTGGCACAACTTGCTTTGTGGAAATGTCCCTATGCCGTTCCCTCATTGGCAAGGTTATTCAGCATTTCATTAAACCTACACCTCAATGTAGGTAGGTGTGATCCCACCCCTGACTTAAAAAGTTGCTATGATGCCCCAGCTATCAGCCACCTGACTGCAGAAGCAGGGATGTTATCCTTTCCACAGTTGCTTTAAAAATAAAAGTATTTCTGATTTGTGCCATCAGTCAATCCTGTTGATGTTGGGAACTCAGGGGTGTTCCCATTACTAAGGGTAAAGGCTACAGAATGAAGTCCTGTGCCTGCATTGCTGTACAGGTCATCCCTGCTTTAAAACTCCCAATTATTTCTCCTTCCTGCTCCCGTATAAATCTTTGACTTCCCTTTGAGCCCTTTTTCTCGTGTCTATGGCAGAAGCAGAGCTGGGATGGAGGTGTCTGCATTGGCACGTGCAGGAGTCACCCCAGCACTCGCACCCCTGCATTTGCCCCGTGTGCCCTGGTTGCAGGAGAAAAGGGATTTTGGTCTGCAGACTTGGAGCAATTTTGGCAGCAAAAAGGCCATAAAACAGTGGCATTCCAGTAAATCAAAGACTTTCCTGAGGAGCAGTTGGAGCATGGGGCAGGTCAGTATGAGGGTGTGGATGTCAGGGGAGTGTGTCCTGCCTGGTTCAGCCCCTTCTGATCCTCCTGGAGACATCACTTAATGGGACCTAAGAAATATTGTCTCATTTACATATCCTCTGATCTAATTAAAAGACAATAAGGCCATGTGGGATTGCACTTTTGTGTCACAGAAGATAGCTGGTGTGGGGAAACAGAATTGCTTTATCTTGATGAGATTTTTTTAAAGATAATGTTTCAACAAAGAAGGTTAAAAAAATACAGTCTTTGATCAGGAAACTGAGAATCCGGGATAGAACACTGATTCAGGGATTTGGAAGAGCTGGGTGTTGGCCAGCTCATGGAGCAGAAGGGATAAGGCAGGATGGTGCAGACACTAAACCCAAGAAAAACAATAGACAACATGCAGGCCTGTTAATAACTTCATTAGCATTCATGTAAAGCATTAAATAAACAAATGCATAATACACAAATCCTGTAAGCCTGAGCTTATTAACCCTTAATGCTTATCTGGTGTTTCTGCAGGAGCACAGCAGAGCAGAGGCTGTGATTTTGTGCCTGTGCTGGCTTTGCCTTCCAGATTTTTAACATGTTGAGAAACTGAGTCACGGGGAGATTGGTATGGGGCTGGAATACTGGAAGGCAATCAGTACTACAGCAAGGATCACAGCTGAGAAATCAAGGCAGTACGCAGAGGAAAGGACTTCTGCTTCCCCTGTTTTGCTTGGATGCAGCTGCCTGAAACCCAGAATAAACCCCAGCCAATCGAGTCTTGCTTGCAGGTTCTCAGTGCCTGTTTGTAAGAAATTTTGAGCAAAAATTAAATTTGACTGAAGCACTGCCTTGGGGTTACTAACCTTTTGTAGCAGATTTTCAGTGCCTTTTAATAGCTGATCTTTGGTTACTTGTGATCACCAGCTCTCCAGCCTGTCTTCATTCCTTCCTTGGAACTAATGAACTTTCAGCTGAGTAGTGGGGGTTTATTCCCTCCCCCTGTACAGGTTTTTATTAGTGAGGGGCTTTAGGCTAGTCTGGTGTTGATTTGTTTTGTGCTAGGCATAAATCTCCTGGGTTCCCTGGGGACTGCACCCTCTGGATGAATTCCTTCCCTCCTGCCTCTCCTCGTGGGGCTGAGCCCCTCGAAACCCAGATTGCTGGGCTGAAGTCATGTGGGTTTTCAACTACACTCACAACCAGATATATTTATATCTGTATAAAAATACAGATGAAGTGCCATGGCAACTTTTGTCCAGTGGTTTCTGTTTTCTTCCTTTCCCTTCCTTTGATTTGAAATTCAGCTCTGGGAAGAGGGAATCTTTCTGTTACAGTTGCTGCTAAGCAGAGTTGCAGGGGAGGATTGTGAGCAGGTAACTTTCTTTCCATGGTTTCCTCAAGAAATTGTATTTACTGATGTTTCATTTCCTATGTATTTCCTCACTTATGGGATGGGGATTATTAACCTGCCTGAGTACAGTGTGGCTACATCAGACAGATAACCTGAGGGGCACATATGGGTTTCATAAAAATATACCACCCATTTCCATCATTGTGAACTGTGTCATCCACCAGTTGGGCTGCCATAAATCGCTGTGAAATGCACACAGCCTTAACCAGTAGTGAGGAGCACATAACTTAACCGTGGAGTAACTAACCATCTTAATAAATCTAAATTCACTCTTTGCTGGAGACACTTTAGGGAAAGTGGGAACAATTTCTACAGCCTCTTATCCCACGTGGTCGTGGTAATGTAAAGGGTAAGTGGAGTTCTTGTTCTGCAGAGAGATCCCTATACCCTGCTCTGTGTTTCACCCTGTGTGTTTGGGAGTCTGTGCCTCGTGCAAAACAAATAAAAAGCCCTGCCAAGCAGCCAGCTCTGCAGCCAGAGTGCCCAGCACCCGTGTGCAGGGCCGTCATTAAAAGATTTCATGAAACAGCCTTAAAAATGAAAAGTTTCCTTTCGGAGAGAGAGAGAGATAATTGAACTCATTGATTTGTTTCACGGTTTGTTTGCCCTTTCATTCCCTTCCTGAGGTGCTGTTTGTTGAGGAATGTCTCCAATTGCCAGAAAGACAGTGGGGTGTCTAATATTTCCCCGCCAGCTCTCCTTTCAGCCAGAGCAGAGTACTGTGGCAAGCCTACGATATGAATTTTTAATGCAGAACTTTATAACATAGCCCTTGCAGCACGGCTGCACTACTCTCTTGAGCTTTCAGATTTAATGCTCTGATGAACAGAGCACAGACTTGGGGCATTCGACAGCAGTTGGAATTAACCCCTGCCTTACCCAGGGTGTAGCACTTCATTTCCCTGTAGATTAGCACACATGGGATGAAGATTCCAGATACCTCTGCACAGCTGGGATTTCGACTCCCAAAATTATCTAGGATATGTTTTCCCTCTTTCAATAACGGGAATTTTTAAGGCTGTTTCCTTTTCCTGGGCTCAACAATGCTGCAGTCATTCTGTAGTGGATAAAAGGACACTGTCTTGCCCACTGTCTGGGCTCTGATAATGACCCAGGCTTGATGGCCAGAGAGGGAAAAAAATTAAATCAGCTCTGTAATGCGTCATGGAGATGAATTTGCCATAGGTTCCTGCTTTTCCAGATTGGATCATTTAGCTGTTCATGCAGTGAATCGTGATAGTCCATCTGAGGGGATTTTTCTCTGTTGGGAATATGATCTTAACTAGATGTGGATGTTCCTATTAGTCCATCTCCTTATTTACTTAGTGAGAAGTGTAGGGCCCAGCAGTGGAGAAAAGTAGCCCAAATTGTTACTCTTCAGGGCATTAGCACATATTTGTCAGTGCTGAATTTCATCTGCTGTGAAGCTGCCTCTTCACCTCACTTGGTTTAATGTCTGGACTTTTTACTCTTCTGCAGTTTTGGCAATAATAATTCTGCTTTTCTGCAGTTAGTGCTGCAGTGCTGATCATCAGCTTTTCTGTATCAGCCCTTTACTTCTTCAACAGCACCACTCCTAATGCATTATCTGGAGGAATACTGGTCTGAAATCCTCCCCTGTCTCTCTGTGTAACCTTTGGGTTTCTCCTGGCTGGTTCTTTTTGGTAGCAGAGTGCCCCAGCCAGGACTGGCCTTGTCGGGGACCTCGGCAGGATTTTGTCAAGAGAAAATTAGTAATTTTAACTTTGATAATGAAGAAGGAGCCTGATGTGTTTAAATGGTGATAGGACAAGTGAAAGCCAGAGAGAATTAGATGGGACACAGGACTTGCAGAGGTGTTAATGGCATTTGGAGAAAGACTTAGTGAGGAGTTTGTGCTCGAGTGCTGTTAAACCATTTGCCTTAAACCTTTGTGAATGAGAAACACAAGTTGTTCTTAACTGATAGAAAATAAGTACATTTACACTGTCTAATCTTAAATCAGCATCTGAGCCTTGGTGAGACATTTACACATTTGTTTCAGAGGAGGTCTTTTAAACAGCTTGTCTTACTATTATAGACCCAAGATTGGCTTGGCTTCCTCCACTGTTATTACTGACTCACGAGATTAAGGTTTTCAAGGCTTGTTGCTAAATGCAGAGAGATCCTGTCGGTTCATTCAGTAGTTCTAGGTATCTATTAACTTTATTTCTATAAAAAACCCACTGTATTTTGATAGGAATTCAGTTTGAGACTGGCTTATGAAAAGGACACTCCTGGTTTTATTGCTGTAATGGTAATTAGCTCTACATCTTATTTTTGTTGTGTCAAGCATGCTACCTAAACCAAGGGGGATGACTCAGTTGTGCCATATGTAAAAAGGGCACACAGGGAAAGGCCAGGCTTCATTAATGTGGATAATCTTTCAGGCCTTGGATGGGAAAGTGGAAGTGCTGTTCTTGCACTGTAGCTGTAAAACTGAAGGTACATAAATAGAAGCACATAAAATGCATTTGCTGATCATTCATTTGGACATCCATTGGGTCATTCTGTGATGAGTGGAAATATTCTTCTTTCCTGGAGACCACACCAAAGCAGAAAAGATGCATATGGCATCTGCCATGATATTAATGCTGTGTTGCCACTGACTGCCCCATCTCAGGGCACTGGGATGGGCAGTTTTAATCATTCTACCCTTTTTCATTGTTTTACCTGTGTGGTGCTTTATTGTGGGAATCCTCTGCTTTTACTGAGCCAAAGTGGAAATATTTATTTAATGAGTTGTAGCAGATTTTTATATGCGGAGGGGTTGAGTTGAGGAACATGACTCATAGGAAGTAAAAAGATCAACAGATTCAATTTAACCATTTCTGTTCCTCACCACAGTCCTTCCCATTTAGGGGAAGGGAAAGAAGATTGCAGAGGAGCAAGAGGCAGTGTCCTACCATGGATTCCAGAGACATCTCTGCCTGATGCTCCCTGTCTTGACCCAAATCCAAGTGATAAGCAAACAGAGTCCATTGGAATGTCTCCACTTGGATTCTTGGATGATCACTGTCCATGGCTTTTAAGTTTGTCTGCATAGCCGGAATGATCTTTTCTTGTTACTGACCCAAGATAACATGTTGATTTTTTAAATTCAGTTTTATTTTTTTATTTGCATGTAATCAAAATAAAGTAGCTGCTGTAGTAGGTTATGCTTTGTAATTACAGATTTTGATGCTGAGATCTGCAGGATCTAAATCAGGAGGCTGTATCTGGACTTGCTTAAACTTGGGGCTCAAAGCCAGAATTGATACATGTTCTATTTTTTTAAATGCAACTAAATGCCTGGAATGGCTCATATTTCTAGGGCAGAAGTTTGAAATAATTAAATTGCAGCAGAGTACACGATGTGGGTGTCTTTGAAGAAGGTACTCCTCGGTAATATGCAGCAGCACTTTTAATAACTTCCCTGTCCTGGGCTGGTTTAGATCCGTGGAGCCAGTTGGGAAATGTGCATTAGCATTGGAAGTTGCCATCTGAGTGACAACAAACAACTCCTGCTGCTGGAATGCTAACAATGACAAGTCATTTGGTACAGCCATTTGCCAGTTTAATGGCTTAAGCGGCTTAGTTTTAATTAAACAGCAGCTTCTGTGTATGATATCAGGGAAAAGAATGTTCTGCTTACAAGTGGAGTTGTTTAGTGTTGTCCCTGACTTGCTGGAGACACCAACAGCCTCTTTGTTCCAGCATTCAGCCGGCACACTGTCTGCCAGTTCATATCAGAATTTCTCTGCAGTAGAGCAAACAAACCCTTTTGGGGTATGGATGAGCCCTAATCCATTGGTGAAGTGCAAACTCAGCCTTGCCTTGGTGGCAGTTGTTCCTTGGGTGGGAAGAGCTCCATCCATAGGCTGCAGTTCCAGGTGTGGTTCCTCACAGAATGTGTAGGCTGTGGGATCCTTCCCCTGTCTGCTAAACTCTAGGAGAGATCTAGGGACTGACTGATAAAGGGGTAAAATTCCTGCCTCCTGTCAAAAGGTGCACCTGGCATGAACAAAAGGTGACTGAGGTGTTCAAGGCTGGGTTGGACAGGGTCCTGAGCACGTGGAAGGTATCACTGCCCATGGCAGGGGGGTTGGAATGAGATAATCCTTAAGGTCTCTTCCAACCCAAGCCATTCCATGATTCTGTGATAATCTGCTATAGGAGGAGTGAGGGGTTTGATGGTCCATCTGAAATTAATTTCACGGAGAGTAAATGACGGTCAGGAAAAGCCCTCATGTCCTTCATTCCCTAGTGCCTGGAAGCTAGAAACCCACTTTTGTAGGATAGTTGTGCTGGAAGTGACAACCTTGTCACCCTCAGGAGTCATTTTGCAGGTGGCAGAATGCGAGTTTGATGGGGAATAACAGAACAAGGTGGCATTGCCACTTGCAGGCACAGTTCCTGTTCTGAATCATGCTGCTTTGCATCTGATACCTTTCCAAAAAGCCTTTTTTAATTTGCAAGGAAGATGTGGCATGGGCTCACTGTATTCCTTGGCTGATGTTCCTTTCTCAAAGAGGTTGGTGTAATGTGAACTTCTGCGTGGCTGGTGAAGGTCTAACACTTGTACTGTTTAAGATTAGACCTGTAACATCACGTGTAGACAACTGATTATCAACAGCCTGGATTTCAGAGCCGTTCCCTTTCATTTCTGTTATCTGCAAATGTCAGCCACAGCACTCATTCCATGTTACCTGATCCCTCTGTGTGCCAAGAGCTGGGAGCTCCAAGGGAGTCAAGATGCTTTGAAGGAATTTTCCCAACTTCTTCATTTCTCCTTTTCATTTCCCATCCCTTCCTCTTCAGTCCTCACATACCTTTGAAACATTGTGGGCAATTTATGCAAAATCTGATGTTACACCCCTGTTAACAACAATAAGGATGCAACCAGAGGGTTTTTGAGGTTAAGAAGGTAATAATGCACAAGATTTAGCTCAGTTGTGCTTATTGGGGCAAGTATTTCACATTTTGAATTAGAACCTCTTGAGACTCGATACAGCCTAACATTGTCTGATTTATTTAATCACATTTACATGAAATCAGATATATTCACCAAGAGAGAACATTGTGAGCAAATCGAATGAAAGCATTACTCAACACAGTTTCTGGTAGGAGGATATATCCTGTAAGTTTTAGGTAGTAAATAATCCGTTTTGTTGCAGTTTGTAGTCACTTAAATTCATCAGCAGTCTTTCCTTGGCTTTTCACATGGATGAAGTCTTGAAGTATGTTGTGACTTTTTGTGCAAAGAGAAAAAAATCACCCATCATGTGTCATTCTCATAAGAACAGTAAAGATACAACGCTGTTGTTGTAATCATGCAGGTATCTGGCATCCCAAATTGGGCATTATTGGGTTTTCATCATCTTGGTAAATCAAGGACATGTTCTTGTCACCGGTCACAGAAGGAAGATAACACAGAGCCCTTCTTAACGTCATGTGCTTCCGAGCTGATGTTATAAAGCAGTTTGTCCTTTCTTTCCCAGAGCTATCTACTTTTAAGGGCTTTGTTTTGCACACTGCTGCAAATGCATTTGCTGCCTGCATTAGTCATTTACAGTACTTAGATCCTGTAACTATTAAATTGTTAACGTTTGGAGCCAGCTATAATTATCTTTTATTATTATTATTATTATTATTATTATTATTATTATTATTATTATTATTATTAATGGGCATAGTGCTTGCTTTCCTCTCTAGCTTTCCTGAACATTTGAGGGATCTTAAATGTATCTTACACTGAAGCAGCATCTTTGATCCCTGTTTAGACTGTTTGTTTTCTTATCTCTCTAAAATGCCCACCAAGAATTTTTTGTCTTCGTGAAGTTTTTGCTTCCTTTGGATGTGCAAAATGGGTATCCCAGGGAAAAAATGCATGGCAAAGGTATGGTCCTGCAGAATCACCACTTTCCATGACTGCTTTAAACAAGAGCTGCTGTGGCTGCACACCCACATAAAGCAGCTCTATAAACCTCATGCAAATCCCAATTTCTGTAATTCCTTGTTGGGTTCGAACCCTAAAACAATAAAAGAAATGGTGGTTGCCAAGGTTAATCACTGGCTATTTTACTAAATGTTCTTTTTATCCATGTTCCAGTTCAGAACTGGGAGTTTTCTTCCACTTATAGCTAAAAGGGTGGAAGCCCTTAGTTTAACTATTAGTTTTCCTGGTGCCTTACTTGAATTTTTCCATATCTGAAACCATAAAAACCAGAGGTGCTTGACTTCAGCATTAATGGCACTCTTTTTCCCAGTGTTTGTTGTTGGGTGGGGAAACTGGAGGGAAGATGATCCTGTTGATGGTGATGTTGTTCAAATCTGAGGGAATATCCATGAACAGACTTTCCTTTGAGCTTCTAATGACCCTGTGGATCTCAGGGGTGGAGGAAGGCTCTCAGCTGTGCCATGGCCACACAGGCTGCAGTGGTATCGAGTGATCTCTGTGCTGATGGTCTTGATCAGTGATTTTCCATGTATTCTGCAAATTCCTGCAATTCCACTGGTTATTGCTAAGAAATCACAGCAGTAACTGTGAAAGACAACCAGTCATAAACTGTAAATGTGCTGTACTAATGTTCCATCCTTTGATGGAAAACTCCAGGTAGTCTGGAAGTTAGAAATGGCTGTTGGAGATCCCCTGGTGTATAAGCTCTGGCTGGGACTTGATCCTTTTAACCCTGAGGATTTCTGTCCATAGCACAGCAGTGACTCCCTTGTCTTTCCCCTATTTGTTGCCTTCATACTGTCATAGCTGTTGTAGTTTTAAATATACAATATCTTGGTGTTAAGCATGTCTGACCAGCTTAACTCATCAGAAAACCATTTCAGCAGAGGGCTTGTAGCTGATAATGGCTGTACTTTTGCCCTGCTCTCTAAAAGACAGTGACCACTAAATATAGCAGCATGAGCTATTTTTGATTATGTAACATCTCTATCTGTCTGTACTCTGATTAAATAATCTATTTTCTTGGCAAAGGAGTGCGACTTCATTTTCTGTTATTGATCAACACCATATTTTAGCTGTGATACAGATGACTTATTTGTCTTGCTGCCTGTTGGATTGATTTCTGTCACTGCCTTGCCATCAAGGGAGCTGGCAGTGGTGGGACCTGCCAGGCACGTGCCTGTCCTCAGCCAGGGCAGTGTTTAACAATCCTTCTGTGCAGTGCTTGGCCGATAAACTTATTATTTTTTGTTAGTGTTTTTCAGTCAGCATATTGTCTGGTATCTGTATTAACTAAACTTCTATTATTTATCATTTACACTCACATTTTTTCTAGTTGATTCCTGATCCCTTGTAGCTTCTACCGCCATAGCAGTGGGACTGAGTAAGTTTAGCTGTACTCAATACTCTAAAATAACCTAAATGTCCAGGGCCTGTGGAAGACTTAATTATTGACCATTTCTTGGAACAAATTTAAGAAAAAACATCTCTGGGTTAAATTCATGAGCCTTACAATGTATTTGTGCATCATGCCCATAGAAATCTCTCCTCCCACACCTTTTATTTCTGTCATCACATCAAGTAAACTCTTGCTGAATGTTTCAGCCCATGGCTTGGGAAGATGCTGCAGCTGCAGCCACTAGGAAACGTGATGAGGAAGGAGACAGAACCAGAGCCCAGTCCTCACTGTTTGTAGAGCACTGGAGAAGCAAAGTGAGGTTCCCTGGAATAATGATTTACTACACAGTGCCATAAAGGGAGCTGAGCCCAGGGAAAACAGCAGAAGACTAAATCAGCTTTTTTGGGAGGTTCCAAACCTTCACACACGCAGTGCAGGAGCTGCTGGCACAAACTGTGTGTTTTGGGAAGAGAAGGGGGAATTGCCCTGCCCTGTGGCTGGGCCTGGTTACACCTGCATGCTCCACAGGAGTGCCCAGCTGAACCCAAGGGCTCAGCCCTGGGGGACCCCAGAGCTGGGCAGAGGCTGCCACTCCTGAGCAGTTGGGCTGCTGGAGCAGATGAGGAGCAGGTGGGACACCTGCCAGGGTTCCAGGGTTACCTTTACACCTCCCCAGCTCCGGGAGCAGCAGGGACGGTGTTTGGCACTGAGGGTCTAAACAGGATGAAAATGCTCATTAAGCCACTGCTGGGTTTGTGGCTCTGGGACCTGTTGGTTGCAGAATTAGCCCTGCATCAAAAACCAGGCAAATCCAAAAGGTTGGTTGGCATTTCCTTACTTCCCTTCTCTCCCTTCTCTCCTTACTTCCCTTCTCTCCTACAGCTGTTTGTTAACATAGGAAGGATATTTTTCATCCACTTGAGGATTCTACTGTAGTAGAAATGTTGAGGAATTGTCATTAGCAACACAAAACTAACATTTCCAATTCAAACTCCCCTTCTGTAGAAATACTAAACCTGTTCTATTAACTGTCAAAACAGAATAATCAGATAGTTCCTTACCATGGAGTACAGCATTAGTCAAGCCTGAAGCTGTTTTATTTCAGCAGTATTTTAAAGACTCAACAACTGTTGAAAGGGAAATAAAGAATTTGAGAGGTGTTTCTGCAAATAACATTTTAAAAGGTTAAATTAGAAAATCCTGCTCTGTTGTCCTCCAAGGCCTTGCAGTAGTACCTGATGTTGTTGGAGTTTGCCACGAAGGATTATTTAAAGTAATTTTGCCGTCTAATACAAATCTAGTTTGGATTCTGTGTAGACAGGCAATCTGTCAGTCATATTAGTGAGCATCCCTCATAACCCAGTACAATTGGATGCTAAAGTTGGAAAAAATGGAGCAGAGTTATGTATTCAGCAAAGATATAAAAATAAAACCTGCCTGATACTTGCCTGGCACAGGAGGCTCGAGGGAAGCTCCAGCACAGCAAGTGGTCAGTGTCAAACTCTTATCCAGCTCCTTGACCAACTCCTGAGGGCTCTTGGGGCTGAGCCTGCTTTTTGGGTGTCTGATGGAGAGAAGGGAAAGGAGAGAGAGGGAGGCAGCTCCTTCATCTGAAGCCCAGGAGGTTGCTCTGTGTCTCAGGGGCCTGCCCACATGAAGTGATAATGAACTGGTGCTTGTGCAGGTTTGGACAACACCTGCCTGTTCTCCTTGCCCTGGTTTGTTTTCCCTGTTCTGTGGTCTCACATTCCCTCCTTTGTTTCTTTCTGCCTGTTTTTTTTTTTTTTTCTGCTTTGTCACTGGGGTCAGCAAGATTGATGCTGTTGATAGCTCTGAAGTGAAACTGCAAAGTGCTGACATGATGGCTGTTTGACAGGAGTGGTGCCTCCACTCAGAGCAAAGCTGGAACAAATTGGGAAGAGAGAAAACCATATTGGTAATTGAATACATTATTACAAAGACAGCAATCATCCTGGTTGTTAATCTTCAGCATAGCTCCTGGGAAAGGTAAAACCCACTCAAAATGTAGAATAAACACATCTATCGTGCTTTGTGCAATTTTCATTCCATTTATTGAATTGAAGGACATCAGTTGCCTTTATCAAAGACCATATAATGCTATTTTCAATAGCCAGAAGGAGATAACTTGCTTGAGAAGCTAACAGAGAATGGGCACATCACCTGTGTTCACTTCTAAGCCAAGAGCATCTAAAGCATTCCCCAAATACGTCTCCCACCTGAACGCTGTGTTACTGCAGAGTCAGTGTTTAGCTTTTCTTTCACACAACATGCATGTCCTTTACACTGAGAAAGGCAAAAGGTTGCATTTTTAATCGGGATTCCATCATTAAATAATGCCTTTTTGTTGCCCATAAACCACTGTCCAGATGCTACAGGTGGTTTGACAATGGAACCAGGATGTTGTTGTCTTTGAGTGCCTGTTGGTGAATGTGCTGGGGGGTACATCAGCAGCTTGGTAAGAAATAGTAAATTGGAGATTACTGGCCTCGTGGACACATTCGTTGTGTTTCCTGGCAATATATCCTTCAAAAGGCCATGTAGGATGTTGTCTTACACTCCACAGTACCAGTTGCCGGGTCAGACTGGGTAAAGGAACGGATAATTTAGCGAACTTGAGCGTTTGAGCTGTGAGTGGAATAGGTATGGCTTTCCCTTCTTTAGGGTGGGGTATTTCCCCTGATCCCTGTCCAGGTCCCTGGGGGATTGCTGTTCTCCACGAGGCAGGAGCTGGGGTCTGTGGCTGCTCTGCTGGGAAGCAGTAATTTCCCTTTGATCTGTGCCTGTGGAGTGACACCTGTACACAGAATTCTGGCTGTGCTCTTTCATTCTCAAACTGACTTAAAGCTGTTGCACTGAGTATAAACTGGGGTGAGTTAGAGAAAAGCTTTTACGGGTTCTTACAGCGATGGACAAAGATACAGAATAAATAAGGGGAATAAGGGCAGAAATCAATCGATACCTCATTTTTCCAAATTACTGAGCTCCTCAGCTCTCTCTGTGGTTAAAGAGAAGAGGAGATGCTGAGTGTCCCTGGAACGAAGCTCCTAAAGATTAATCTGGAATATGAATGTTGATAGAGTAAAAATTCTGAACAGTCTCCAATTCTTTGAGGTTGTTTTTGCTCTAAAGAAAACAAACACAGAGAAATCTGTGATTTTGGCAGTGGTGTAGTATGAGGGAAGATTGTTCATTTTGAGGTTGTAACTGCTTAAAACCTAAAGGGACTTTTCAAATGTGACATGGTGATTCTAATAAAAACAAAAAAAACCCAAAAGCCAGCAACCCCCTCCATATTCTTGACTAGATATCTGTGCTCATTTTACACATTGTAACTGCAGTGATATTATCAAGTAAATTAAAATATTTGTGTGTATTTTTAGAGGATCTTTAATCAAAGCACAGACAATTCCTCCTGCTGATTCTTCAATCTAAAATATTGCCATTCCGATAAAAGAGAATGACACTTAAGATGCCTGCAATTAAGGTTTCTAATTTTGGCTAAATTATCTATTTTAACTCCATAGGTAAATGGTTGCAGGTTCTTTATTTTCAAAATATCAAACTACTACTGCTTCTACTACTACTATTATTATTACATATTATATATAAAAATAAATTCTATTTATTTAATTAGTTGGAGAAAATTGTAAAAGAGCTTGTAGAAGTGGTAGAAGCAGAATTAATAAGATTCGCTCTTTTAGGAAGTTTTTATTTTATACTTTGTTATACTTTTTTTTCAAGTAAAATTTTAAAAAAAGGGCAAGTTCTGAAAACTTGGCAGGTTGTGCTGCTGTGCCCTGGGAGCAGAGCAGCCTGTGCATCCACAGCCCTGCAGGACCACGGCCTTCATCCCAGTTTCCGAAGGAAATGGAGCTTCCACGAGCCTGTGGTCTGTTTTACTGCCAGCCTGCTTGGAGCTCATCAGTTCCCCTCCTAAATTAACTTGGAAGCTGATGATTGACTTCGGCAGTAATTAACAGCATTAGAAATCCCCGGCACAGGGAGCTCTGGTGGAGCTTGTAGAAACTGGGAATGGGAGGAAAGGCAGGCAAATAACCTATTTGAGGGCTGCAGGTTGAGGGACAGCAGCTGCAGGTTCATCAGCCACATCTCTATGGCTGGAGAGTGTCTGTAATCTGCATTTCCTACAGTTTGTGGGTGGGAGGTGAAGAGGGGACATTGAGGGGATAAGGGAGGGACCTGGAGATGTCACAGGAGGAAGCAGCAATGGGGGGCAGCTCAAAAGGCACAGATGGCACAGCTGATACTGTCACAGTAGGTACTGTCTAAACAACTTTATAGGAGCAGTCGATGGGAAGCAGGGTTTTGTTTGGGCTGGGGCTCAGGGAGGATGTGTTTTATCCCTGACTCGCCTCCACCAGCAGCATCTCAGGAAGCAGCTCTGGCTGTCAGGTGAAGCTGCTCCCACCAGAGCAGGCTCTGCCACAGACCTGCTCTGTCCAGGGAGGATTTCCTCACTGTGGGAATCCCACAGACTCCAAATCACAAAAATGGGGCACAACCCACCTGACTCCACCGCTGCAGAGGCTGCTCCTTGTTTTCTTACAACGCCCAGCTCAAAGCTGCTTTTTGGAGTAAATCGCCGTTGCCCAAGTCTATTAAATTTCCCTCAGATGATGTTTAATTGGGAACAAATTAACTGCCAGCTGAAGCTCTGTGAGCACACTGCACAAACGCTCAACTCCTGGCAACGGGAATAAACACCCAGAGAGCAGGGAATGGACCCAGAGCCTCCAGGTCCCCAGCTGCCCTGCAGGAATGTGTTCTGGGAGTCAGGGAGGTGCGGGGCAGGTGGGAAAGTGTCAGGGTGTACAGGTTTGGGAGTAAAGTGAACTAAGTTACCATTCATAAAACAATCACTTCCCAAAATGACTTGCAAAGGATGAATTAGGCTTTCTGCCAGTGTGGACCACAAACCCACCAGTGGAATAAGTGAATGGAAAAGGATCCAGTGTCTGCTGTGAGATGCACATTCGTCCTGCTCATGTCAGGATTAGAAAGAACTGAGGGGATGGAAAACCTGGGAACCAGTGAGGAACTTGCTTTGTGTGTGAGGAGAGCAGCTTTCCTAATAGAAAAACCTCTAAAGCTCAACCCAAATGTTTGGATCCTTGGGAAACAATGATTCCATCAGCAAATCCAACTACAGAGTGTACCCAAAAGACCCCAAATGAGGGCAGTTACAGGGAACATAAGGTTTAATAGTGCTGCTGCCTTGATGTGATTAATAAGGCTGCTGATTTCCCACATCTTATCAGCTGACTATAACACTGTTTTGTATATTTGTTATCTCCATTCTGCATTGTGGTATGGGTGGATAAATAGAAATACCATGGAGGCGACAGGAAACAAAACAAAAATAATCAAACATGTTTATCACTAGAGCATTAAAATGGCTGCTGTGGCAGACACCAGATGAATTATGCAATACATAACTTAATTCTCTGGGCCACAGATGTTTCATTTTTCCTGCAAGAAGCTGATTGAACCTTGAATGACAGTTTCAGGCAGTCTTTGATTGCTCTGTGGGTCACATGCTTGATATGACCTGCATTTGAGTTGCTTTCTACATGCTGTTGCTTTATAAAACATGTAAAATTGACATCATGTTGGCTGCTCAAGGCCAAGTCAGGAGTAATTCCATGGGTTTGATATGCTTTGTGTGCAAGGAGGGGAGAAGGAAGGGTGTTTAAATTCTGGTGTGTTATTGAATCAGCTGAAGTCAGGAGAGGGGAATTGCAGAAAGCTCTTTCAATTTGTACCGGGAGGCACGAGGAAATTGGGAGTTTGCTGCATCCATGTCATCTCACATTGTTTAGGAAATCCTGTCAGATCAGGAATGGCTCCTGCTTCCCAGGGCAGGCTGGCAGTGCTGGGAGTGTTTGTGTAAATCACCTCCCCTGAGCACAAACACTTGCCACAACCTGGAGGTTTTGTTCCCCACCCTGAGGACTCCATCCTGCAAATCTGCTGGGTTTGTGCTGGTGCAGCACCTCAGTCTCAGGGCCTCAGTGAGGGTGGGATGCCGACATAAATACATGAAAAATTAAAGATCAGAATGTTCTTCCTGCTGTTCTCCATGGTCCATAAAGGCAGGTCAGAAGGATCACAGAAGAATGGAATTGCAGGGTCTCCTCTGCTTGTGTCCCAGTGCAGGACCTGCAGGAGAACCTGCAGTCTGGAGCCCACAGCTCCAGAGGTTCCAAATTTCCCACCAGCTCCCTCAGAAGTTGGTGGAAATGGATTTTTAGGTCTGTCTAAACAAGGTTATTTGTTTCTGCAAATTTCAGGTGCAAAAATTATCTTGTGCTTCAACACCTTCTTTGAACTTCTTTGCACCCCAAAGGATTGTAACCAGTGCTCTGAGACAGGAGGAAACCCAGAACGATCCAAATCTGGACACTCCTAATTTCTGATTTTAATGCTACTCATAGGGCTTTGCAGGGTAAAGCAAAAACACGCTGTGAAAGAAAAATATCTGATCAGGAGAAAAAGGATTTATTGCATTTCTTTTCCTTTCTGTGACGGGCAGCATGATTGCTGGACATGGAGTTCACAAGAGATCTCTTCTTGGGGAGAGAAAAACACAGTGAGAGCTGAGTAAGAGATTTTTAAATGAAGGGTTAAACAGTCTGGGGAGCCAAAATTAATATTGGCCGTTCATATTGCAACATGTGCAAATATGTGCTACCTAAGAAAATAGTATTGCCATCAAATAAAAAAGATGGATCATCTGTTTATATATTGGGGTTTTTTTTTTAATCCAACCAATACATCTTTTCTTTCTTCCAGCTGCTTACATTAAGTGTTCTCTGGTTTGCCAGGGTTGTGTGTGTGTGTGACACTGTGGGAATTACAGCTCTGGGGTACTGTGAGTTGAAGTTGTCTGTTACATATAATTCTTATCTTTCCTCTTTGTCTTTCATTGAGCATATCAATTAGTGTCTGTCAGATCGATTTCTCACCAGAAATGATTAAGAAAACACTGATGAGGTTTTTTTGAAACTGCTCCCTCGTGTATCACTGGAAAAAAAGCTGATTTCTGTTGTCTTTACAACTTTATAATTGCGAACATGATTATTTTATCCTTGAAATCTTGACTTAAAACATGAAGAGGAAACAAAGTGCTGTGCAGGTTTTCTTGGAAAGCACTTTTCCTATGGACTGAAAGATGTTTTATTCTATAGGGTCTTTTCTCTCAAATGATTGAGATGATTCTTGTTTTGTCCAGGTACTGCTCAGTATCTTGGGCTTTATAAGCAGTTTCTTTAACCTTTTTCAATATTTGATGATCCCTTGACACCTTTCAAGTGCCCAGGCCCTCGTTTATTTGAAGCTCATACCTGCATCTGGT
This sequence comes from Falcunculus frontatus, assembly GCA_013398115.1. Classification (NCBI taxonomy): domain Eukaryota; kingdom Metazoa; phylum Chordata; class Aves; order Passeriformes; genus Falcunculus; species Falcunculus frontatus. The sequence goes on along the minus strand of VZRV01006414.1, from coordinate 307,590 downwards.
GTAGCTGCTTGATCCTGGTGTGCTTAATGAGAAATCTCTCCATGAGATTTATTTCCCCAGCCTGGATCTGTGCACGGAGCCGTGCGTGGGGGCAGCGAGAGGAAACCAGGATGAGTTCTAATAAAACAGCCTAAAAAGATGGGAAAAGCCTTGGGTCTCTCCGCTTTTTTTGCCAAGGGAGGAAGTTGATTTAGTGCAGGGTGTCTGCACAGAGGGTCTGGGCAGTGTCCAGTGGACATTTCCCCACTCCCAGATTAGTGCAGATGACGTGTGGTGTAATCACTGGAGCACCTGAGCCCAGCCTGCCTTTGATCTCTCAATTTAAAGCCTCCAGTGTTTCACTGCTTAGCAGAGAGGGTTTTTTTTTCTTCAATTGAGTTCCTAGGAAAGGAAACACCCAATTCATTACTAAACTTGGTGGATTTATGAATCCCTGAACAGAGAAATTCTTTTACAAGAGGCCTGGATTTATATGACACTGGAAGAAGGATTATCTGATCTGAAGATCCTTAGAGGGTTGCTCTGAAAGAAAATATTAACCTATAGCTCTTGCAATTTGAAAAGTAGATTTGAGAACTTAGTAGTAAAAAGTGTGTGAGATCTTCCCCTTTGACATGTTATGCTGAAATAACTTTTTATTTTATTCTTTGTACAACCCTTCTGCCTATTCCATCTGGTACTGGCAGTAAAGGTGAATTTATGCTCTGTGGATGTTTGTTGGATTGGAATAATTATGAATTCTAAAAACACATAAATGTGTGTACAGTGATACTCATAAAGTGCCAAAAAAAAAAAAATTAGTGGGTTTTTTATATTACCTTCCTTTGGAAACTTTCTAAGAAAGTGTTTGGTGTTTTTTTCTTTCCTAGAAATTAGGCAGCAAATCCCAGACACCTTGGCAGGGCACTGAGGTGCAGGGATTAGATGAGGGCATCCACCAGCAGAGCTTAGGAAGTGGTTAGAATTTGGGTAGGGAATTTGTTATCCCTCTGCTTTGCTTAAAGAAGAAATAAAATTGCATATTCAAATGCTGGAATGCTCTCGTGCCCTGAGTGAATGCCGTGATCATTGGGCTGCAGGCAATGCTGCCATTGTTTAGTGATCCGAAATTGCTTCCTACACCCAGGAACCTTCCCTGATAAAAATTTCATTGAAACCTGAAAAAAATTCAGTGCATTGCCTTTTGCTCTTTCTTTCTTTTTTTTTTTTTTTAATGCTTTGGCCCTTGTTCTTCTTTTCTTCCCTTCCCAAATATCCCAAATAACCTCACATTTTTTGTCTTGTGCTGGCCAAGTGCTGGGTTACACTGCCTGTAATTTTAAGAGGCTGAGCTGTTTACCTAATTTGGCCAAAATCTGCTCTGTGCCGATCACAGATATACGTTACAAGGAGGATTTTTCTTTTTTTTTCCTTAATTAAACATAAGTTGATAATGTCTGCTTTTAGTTTGAAATTGCCTGCGTAAATGTTTGGGTAATTAGAACATTTTAACAAGCCCCACTGGCTCCATATACCGTTTGCTCTGACTAGTAAACTTTTACATGTTTTTAAAGAAAACAAATGTGTGGGAAAAAATGTTGTTTGTTTTTTGCCAAACCAAAGTATTAATCTGCCCTGGTAGGGAAGTTTCTTGGCCATGCCACTGACTGCAATTTCCAAAGTGTCATCTGTATTTTTCAGTCTTTCCATGTATAAAGAATCCAACAGCAGTTTCCTTCAAGGTTGAGTAAGTTTGAATGTTTAGGGGGCTGTAGCCACAAGATTTGGCAAACCATTCACTTGTCATGTTAATAAAAAAGGAATTGTTTCTGCCTCTTTAAGCTAGTAGCTAAATGAAGGACTTGGATCAACTGGATTTTAATCATAAAGTCCAGATTCTTCTTGCTTGCAAGTGAATAACTTGGTGGTGCTGAGGGTTTTCATCCAATTTAATTTTATTTAGAAGAAGAGCTGAGCTTCTTCCCCGTTACCAACCCTTGAATTTGCTGGCTTGTTATGCTGTTCAAACCTAATCGGTTTTCTTGATCTTAAAATGAAAACCAAGCCTTTCTGCGCTTTTTATTTCCCATAAGCAATTGAATTGAAAAGTGGGGTGGTTTGGGGTTTTTTTTTCAACTCCTTAAGTTGTTTTTTATAGATGGCGTGTTAGCTTTGAGGGCTGTTTCATGACTGGTAAAAGCTTATACCTTGTAAAATCTATAGCTTTTAATGCATTTTGTTTCTCACTTCAAACACAGTACCAAGAGAAGAAATAATAGAATATTTCATGGTCGTGCTCTTTCAACACTTCAGATTTTTTTTACATGGTAATGCTGATTTTGTAGCTCCAAATGCTTGGGCTTAAAATTTGATTTCCTAAATTCCTTAGTCTGAAAATGTTGAAACTTAGAGCAAGCTGTAATACACCCTGAAGAGCTGTCTTGCTTACATGATTACTTTTCCTCTACCACGGAGATTATAAGGAACTAGATCAGATAAATGATTATATTATCTATGAAATGCAAAAACACGGGGTAGATAACATTTATTCCTGAAAACAGCTTTTCCCCACTTTTTTTCTCATGATCCGTGTTAATTTTTAGAAATTATCACCCTTGACTAAACCCTGATTAATATTGGGTTGCATTGTAGAAATCTGGTGTAACCCACCATAAATATCAGTGTATTTTAGTAAAATGTCTTCTTGTTATTAATTACCCTCATTCTCTGTATCTGTCTGAAGGAAGAACTTTGGGGTTTTCTCCTTGCCTTCATCTCTTGGGGTGATGTGGGAATTGAGGCACTCATAGGGGCCAAGGTGTGTGTTCCTTCAGGAATAAGGCAAGTGAAAAGTGAAATAATCACATCTCTGGCTCCTGAAAGTGTGTTTAGTTCACATGGGGTGACTTTGGTCACAAATAGATTCTGTGTAACCACAGATTTGCTGATTAGGTGAAAAAATTCTTCCCTGTGAGGATGGGGAGGTCCCAGCACAGGGTGCCCAGAGAAGCTGTGGCTGCCCCATCCCTGGAAGTGTCCAAGGCCAGGTTGGACAGGGCTTGGAGCACCCTGGGATAGTGGAAGGTGTCCTGCCCATGGCAGGGGGTGGCACAAGGTGATCTTCAAGGTCCTTTCCAAGGTCATTGTTCCCTTCAAGATTCCCATCAGATTTTCAGTGCAAGCCTGCAGGACAAGCCCGCAGCTGGATGATGCTCTGCCTGCCAAGTTGTTCCATTGAAATAAAGAGGAATATTGAAATAGGAAGGGCTGAAAATGAGCAAATGTAGCGGAGGGTGAATACATCAAAAATGACCTGTGTGGGACTCATTCAGGGAGCCAAGCAGAGCTGCCTCGTGCCTGACAGGTCTGAGTTTGACACAGTCCTTTGTAAACAATAAATCAATGCAGGTTGTTTCTGTGAGTGCATAAAAGGTGTGAGAACTGTAATTTATTTTATAATAAATACTTGTGCTGAGCAAACAGTGAATGCAGCTATTAGAGACTTTCTCAAATAAGTGATTTTAGGCTGCCGAGTGCCAGCTACTGATGTGGTAGTTGAGCTTTTAAAATGAAAAGCCTGAATTCCTTTTGAAGATTCTCCTGAATGCTGTTGACACTTGTGCTAGGAAAGAATACAGAGTAATTTAATTCATTACTTTACTTAAAGATAACGTTTATGGTTGCAGCAGTACCCTCCATTGGTGTGCAGACTGCAAGGCTGGAGGTGTTTTGCTTGGATTTTTTTGGAGATGTTACATCCTTTTATTAGGTGTGCTGAAAAGCTTGGGAGAAAAAAACGTAGGAGGGAAAGGGGAGTTCAGGATCAGTCAGCTGGTGTGTCTGGATACAAGGACAAAGGGACAATTTTGCCTTTGGCTACAGTTTGACACTTTACTGGATTCAGTCAGAATTATCTGCGCACGCTGAAGGGCACAAATGTCATTTTTATGGCATTCTATATCCTCAGTTGCTTTTTTTTGTAATTGGCTGTGTATCCCAGTGCTGTAATAGAGCTCTTAAATCCTGACCCTGGCCAAAATGGGACACAAATACCAGTATTAATATTTCTCTCCATTTTAAATGCAGGGTTGAGTCTTTCTACCTTGTTTTTCCAGCACCATCTTGTGTTTTCCTGGCAGCCACCCACCCTTCCTCTGGCTCGGGGTGCTCCTCTGCTTTACTGCTCTTGGTCCCCTCTCCCCTTGGTCCATTGGCCATGGATGTCCCTCTGTTCCTTCCCTTGCTCCTCTGTCTTCTCCAATTTCCCTACCTTTGGGCTCCCCTTCCCTTGCCCCTTTAAAGGTGGCTGAAGGTCCTTGGATGGGTCCAGATCCCCTCACACTTCTGCCCCTTCCCACTCATCTTTTCTCCATCAGAGCCATCTTCCTTTCTGCCAGAAAACAGAGTTTCCCTGGCTGAGCTGAAACCCCACCTTCTGCTCCCAAAGCCAGGCACTCTTCCTCTCCCAGTCCCAGGGGTTTCTGCTTCCAAGTCTTTCACTCTTCTCAGGTGCTGAGGTGTTCCAGACCTTTGCTGATACCTGGCACCCCCTGTTTGGGAGGAAAGGCAGGGATTTTCTTGTTCTCCCCACCCTCCAGAGAAGGAGAGGAAGCTGGGTTGGTTCAGCTATAGGTGGTGTGCTGGGATGGGACATTCCCAGCTCTGATCTGTGTGACATAATCCAGGCATCATTTACTGGCTCCATATAACCTGAGGCATTCACACATAAATTCAGCCCAAATGCATAAGCTTATATAAAGAGGATCCTTAAACTATCCTGGCTGAAAATATTTATGAAATGCTGGGAAGCATCTTTTTAGTGTGTTGGGATTCTCTCTTCCCTCTCATCTCTGTTACAGATACACAGTGGGGTCACTTGCATGGGCTTCGGGACTTCTTTTTCACGTGAAATTCTGTCATTTCCATACGTGGGTTAATAAGTTTTTTGGGCCTGGAGTCTAAAACAAAGAAAATTTCACAACTGCAGAGGCTAAAGAGATGGAAAGTGTTATTGCAGGCTGCTCTTAATGTGTCCGGGTCAGTCTCGTGGCTACTCCCTTGAATCCTTTTTTGCCCAGGCAGTGGTTGTTCAGTTCAGTAAGAAATGCCCATTATTTATTATTAATTCAAAACACAGCATGCAGGATTTCTTCCCAGTGTAAGAGCACATTAGCTTCTCCTGCACAAGAAAACACATGTTAATCTGTTTCCCATTATTGTCCAAAAGATTTTTTCAGAAGGCAGTTCATGTTGCCCCAACAACATTAAAGGCTGCAATTAAAAATAATTTTCCATTAATTTATATACATGCACATTTGCTTATTATGATCTTTTGCTGCATTTCCCTAAGTGTACACCCAAAAGCCTAAAATGCTGTTGAGGAATAAGTCAATATTCACTGTAATGATCCAGTTTGGAGTGTGCCAGAACCCTGACGTACTTCAGTTAACCATCTTTCCTAACAAACACCTGCACAGGGAAATGGATCTTCTGTGGGAATCAGCAGAAAAACAAACCCTGACTTTCCTGCATGGGCAGAGGAAGGGAATTCCAGTATTTCACAGCTTTTACTGATAATGATCTGCTACAGATTAAAAACAAAAACCAGACATTATGGTGTTGGCAGATTGCAAAAGGACTTGCTGGTAAAGCTGCTGTTCAGAGGAGATGAGGATAGTGTTTATTGCTTCCATATGGTCCAGGCATACAAGACAGGCAAAATGTCTGGGGAGAATAATATGTCTTATTCTATTGATACAGAACATTCTTTTTAGGGCTGTCAGCCCTTTTCCTGGTACCTTTCCCAGGTGAGAGCCTGAGTGGGAAATATTTGCTCATGATTGAGCGTGAAGATAAGAAAAGATTTCTTAAGGATTGGCTCCATTTGTGTGAGTGAAGTATCAGAAATGCTGATTTTTAAGGGGTCAGGTCTGGGAGCTGCTCCCTAACACAGAGATCTGAAGGATCTCTTTTTTCCTTGACTCTTTGTATAGTTTTCAACCCTTTAGCTTTCCAATTCAGCTTTGCAAAGTGCATTAAGAGTCTAAATTTAGAGTTTGATAAATTTGTGTCAAAAAACCCCTCTTTTCCACGTAATGTAAAATTAAATTTCTTGGTCTCTTTGACCTCGTGGTTCTTTTTTTAGCCAAATTTAGAACCAAGCTTCTGGGCACACTGAAACAGAAGAGTAGCTGGTTGCTTTTGTGTATGTGGGGAGTTGACTAAAGATCTGCAGTCTTTGACTTCTCCATAATTATCACTTGGGAAGCACCTTTACATGTTGGAAAAATGACACTGCCCGAAATTTTGGGGAGTAAGACCTTCAAAGATCCAGTGAATATGCTCAGATATCAATTTGCCTATTGCATTGGAAAAAGGGAACAGGCAAAGGAATTGGAGGCTTGCAAACTGGTCCAGAAAACCCCAGAGGATCTCACCAGTCAGGAGATGAGCTGCTCAGTCCTGCTGTGTCCTTTCACAGATAAATATTGACAATTGGTGTTTGTTTGTGTGCCTGTTGCTGTGCCTGAGCTCGTGCAGCAGCCCTTCTCTGTGTGATAACAAAACTTCTGCTCTCTTGTTCTCCCAGGGCTGATGAAATCGAGATGATCATGACAGACCTTGAAAGAGCGAATCAGGTAAGATTTTAAATGAGTCCCCCATAAAATTCTAAGTGTGACTTTGATTATTCTTTTTTAATTCTCTGTTGGATTTCATGACAGTTCTTTTATATGCACTTCGCAGTCATAACTGTGTGGAGTAAGAAAATATGCAAATTTCGAGCAAAATACAGCTCTTTGGGGATGCTCTGTAAGGATTGTGTGCACAGTAGAGCTGTGCTTGCCATATATTTACCTTCTAATAATTTAAACTTACGTTTCCCACTGTAGTTATTCTTGGCTTTATGTTTCTAAATCCATCATGTTTGCCCCTACTCAGATATGCAGGTGAATGGTTTGTCCAAATTAAAGGGCCTCTGCCCCATGGCTGTGGCAGAGCTGCAGCTTTTGTGGATTTCTCCAGACTTTTCTTTCCCCTTCCTTTTCTGCTGTGTTTTATTGGCATATTATTTTTAGCAAGGGTTGTATCACTGTTCTTTCTGTGCAGGACAACAAAGAAATTGTCATTTGTTCCTGCAGATGTTAATTTGGGCTGTGAAATGTCTCTCTGGCCATCCCTCACAGTGCACACTCCTGACACAAGTGGCACAAATACTGAGTTTTAACAAACCCAAACTCGACACCCATGCAGGGAACCCTTCTGAATGAGAGAGGTGGTGAATGAGATGTGTATGGCCAGGCAGGATTCCCATGACAATGGAAATTCCACAAGCCAGTGGGTGGTGGTTTCACAGAGGGAAACCTCAGCCGGGCATTTGCTTGTCAGTGAGCTTCATTAATCCCTCTGCCAGGTACGATCAGAGATTGTGATCTTAAATCTCCCAGGCTATGGATTTGTGATCCAGCTGAACTTTACCTAAGAGCAGCTCCCTTCCAGCAGGAACAGTGGCAGCTCCTTCCCCTCCCTGGGTCCTGCTGTCAGCAGTGGTTGTGTGAGCCAGACCAGGTCACTGATCCTGTTGAAAATGTACCCCCTGCTCCAGCTGCTGTTTTGTTTTGTCTTTTCCCTTTTGCCAGATCAGCTTTCAGCCCCCACACTCCCCTGCTGCAGCTGTCAAGTCTAGAAAGTGCTGTTGGCCTTTACATTAGCTCTTGGGAAATTGGAAAAATACAAATCACAGAATCATTGCCATTGGAAAAGCCCTCCAAGATGATCCAGTCCAGCCATTACCCAGCACTGGCAAGGCCACCACTAACCCATGGCCCCAGGTGCCACATCCACAGGGCTTTGAAATCCCTGAAGGGACGGGGACTCCAGCACTGCCCTGGGCAGCTGTGCCAGGGCTGGCCAACCCTTTCAATAAAGAGATTTTCCCTGATACCCCACCTAAACCTCCCTTGGAGCAACCTAAGGCTGTTTTTTCTTGTCCTATCCCTTGTTACCTGAAAGCAGAGCCTGACCCCCACCTAAAGCCTCCTTCCAGGGAGTTGTAGGGAGAGGGAAGGTCCCCCCTGAGCCTCCTTTTCCCCAGGCTGAGCCCCCCCAGCTCCCTCAGCTTCTCCTGGTGCCCCACACCCTCCCCAGCTCTGTTCTCTGGACATGCTCCAGCATCTCATGTCTTAATGAAGCCAAAATCATATTTGTAAGTTGTTGTTGTGTTGATTATTTAGTCAGCAAAAGCAAACTGGTGTTTGTACAGTGGGTTTTTAGTTCTGTCAAAGAACTTTTGTAGACGGCATTAAATATTTATGAAAGTGCTAGTAATTATTTGAAAATATGTAGATTTTTTAGAAATGATGTAGGTGTTAAAAATGTTTTGGTAGAATTATTTTGTGATTTGCAAAGGCAGTACATTTTGCAGTGATTTACCCAGTAGCTGTTTTTTTTCCCTCAGTCTAAAGGGGGCTGTAGTTAAAGAACAGGTATTTCTGAATTCCTCATTGCCTCCTAAAATGGATTATGCCTATTTATCCAGAAATGCTGTTTTTCTATCTAACTGGTACAAAGCTGCAATGTGGGTTGGGTTTTTTTTTTACTTTATTGAGGTGCTTTTCTTGTAATTAGGTAAAATTTATAACTGCTATGTGCATAACCCTTAGTTTGGTTGTAATTCTGCAAAATCTGACCGTACATAAAATCAGTGTGCCATTCATCTGAGCTGTTGGAAAGCCAGAAGAAGGGATTCTGTCTCCCCTTTCCCCATCTCCCTCTCCTCTTCCTCCCCCTCTGGCTGCTGTGGTCCCATCCCCTCCCAAACAGCAGCTCTGGCAGCTGGGGGACCTTTCACTGAGCCCCCTGAGCTCCATAAGTGCAGAAAAGCCTGGATTTGGGATGAAGGGACCGTGTTTGTTCTCTCTGGGTTCAGCAGCTTGAGGCAGCTCAGCAAAACATGGGAGAAGCCACAGCACCAGAATCACAGAATAGTTTGGGTTGGAAGGGACCTTAAAGACCATCCAGCTCCAAACCTCTGCCATGGCAGTGACGTCTTCCACTGTCCCGGGGTGCTCCAAGCCCCATCCAGCCTGGCCTTGGACACTGCCAGGGATCCAGGGGCAGCCACAGCTGCTCTGGGCATCCTGTGCCAGGGCCTCCCCACCCTCCCAGGGAACAATTCTTTCCCAATATCCCATCCATCCCTGCCCTCTGGCACTGGGAAGCCATTCCCTGGGTCCTGTCCCTCCATCCCTTGTCCCCAGTCCCTCTCCAGCTCTCCTGGAGCCCCTTTAGGCCCTGGCAGGGGCTCTGAGCTCTCCCTGGAGCCTTCTCCTCTCCAGGTGAGCACCCCCAGCTCTCCCTCTCTCTGGCTTCAGAGCAGAGGGGCTCCAGCCCTGGGAGCAGCTCCATGGCTCCTCTGGACTCACTCCAACAGTTCCGTGTCTTTCTTGTGTTGGGGCCCCATGAGGGACACAAAGGGGGCTCTGTGGCCTTGGAGAAGCTGGAGAAGACAAGGAAGGTTCACCTGGAGAGGAGCAGGAGCTGCTGCAGTGGCTCAGCTCATTTGCTGAAACATCCCCATAGACTCCTTGCCTTGTGTGATGCTTTACCTTTATAAAACACTGATAAATTATATCTAATCTTTGTAGTGGCAATTCCTGTGTTTTACCTCTTTCTAGTTGAAAAAAAAAATATTGGAAGAAATTAAATCTATTGCACAGGCCAGAAAGTGAGTTTGCATCAGGCTGAAGTGTTACAATTGCAGAAACAAGTACTTAACCTAATTATGTATTTAATAGTTAAATTAACATTTCCTTTTACCATTTCAGTAAGTGCTCATTCCCCATTATTAAGGCTACCTTTAAAGAGTAGTGCTCAGCACGACTCCTGCTTTGCTCATGGACTGCCTTGCTGATGTGGATGTGATGTTTTGCTGCTCTGGAATTAGCACTGACCCAAACGACTGCAATTCAGAGCACAAATTTACATGTTTCCAGTGAAAATGGGGGGGGGGGGGGGAATTGGTGTAAATTTTTATATATCTGACATTTCTTGAAAATGCCTTTCCCAGTTTAAAACCCTTTTTAAATCCAGAGCTGGCACGTGAGAACTTCCCTTGCTGTTGTGAGGTGGGGAGTGCCTTTCCCTCTCCATTTCTGCAGGAACAGGGGGTGGATGGGCTCCATGACCGTGCTCCAGGTGTCCATAAAAATGATAAACCCACAGGGACAGAGCTGATGTTGTGATTCCCACCCCTGTGTCCTGTTGGGTGAAGCAGGGCCCAGTCTTCTTATCTTCAACTCCATCACCTCTCTTCTCCCAGTGTTTTTCCTCACTTGCATCCTCAGGTTTTTTCATGCAGGAGCTTTCTGGGCTACTTTGCATGATACCATCCCCAGAACAAATTACTGGCTCATCAAAATAATTGCCTTTAAATACCAGTGAGCTTTGCAATTTTCTGCTCAGAGAGAAGGAGGAGTAGTGACCGCAGAGCTCCTTCCCCCTCCATTGTGTCCTTAACTCAAGGTGTAAACTGAATTTTCCCACAAAACATAATAGTGGGCAAAATTAATCCCTCTCTGGGACAGAGGTGGGTGCTGGAGATGAGGGGTGGTGACAGCCCCTCCTTCCTCAGCTGCTCATTGAGGTGCTCAATGCCATTAATCCACGATCTTGAGTGGGTTTTATGGCAGGGCTGGTCCATTCTGACTGGCAAAGCTCAGAATACCCCAAGTTACACTCACTGTGAGGGTGACAGGGATGTAACCCTTCCCTTTGGAAGTCCTGAGAGGGTTTTTTATATAAAAAAGGGCAAGAGTGGTGCATTAAAATGTCTGATGCAGCTGCACCGGCCTCGAAAGGAGTCGTTAGCTCCTGCCAGGGAGCTTGAGGAAGGGTGTGAGGTCTGAAGCCAAAACCCCCACTGGTTTCATGGTAGAAGATGCAGCTGCATCATCTCCCAGGCAGGAATTCCTGTCCAGCCTTCTCCTCATCCCCAAGGGTGTGGGACTCGAGTGGCTCAGGCCCGTGCAGGACTCAGGGCACAATAGAGCCAAATACAATAGGAATGGCTCATTTTCACTTTATGCACCCAGCAGCTCAATGACAAAACTTGGTAACATAACCCACGAGTTCCCCCGGCATTTCCATGAAGATTTAATAACACTGTAGTTTGAGGAAGGGATTCGTTTTATTAAGATTTCATTTTGCACAATAAATCACTGCATATTTTCTGATATGCTACGAAGTATAAGAATAAATAATTAAAACTAAACTACCCGTACTTGTCGAAATAAATGATTTATCATAGTTTGGGATACAGCATCTTTGAATTTTTTATTGTTTGATTCCCAGAATATTCTAATTTCCAATCAGGGAAGTTAATGAAGCTCCAGTGTACTTTTCTGCATTCACAGCAGTTACAGTTATGTGACTGTTTATTTTAGACAAATATTTATGGTTAGCACTTTCCTGTACCTTTTCAAGTTTACACCTTTCCAGTAAGTGTTTATGGCAGCAAAGTCACAGAATCTTTTGGGACGCCAAATTTATTCAAATGAATTATTGTTCTGTTTCTGTACTTCATCCAGCAACTTGGAATCATCCAGTTGTGCCTGAGAAAAATGGAGGTTTTTTGTTGGAAAGAATAATTCCTAGGCTGTGAAAAAAGAAATATTTTTGAGTTTTAAATTTTTTAAATGACAGCAAGGCCTACTTTAAGCTTTTAATACTGAGTGTAAGTTTGTGGCTTCATGTCATTGATGTATCCAGATCTCTTTTCTGGCTTTATACACTGATCACATAGTTTAAAAAAAAAAAATCTAATGGGCTTTGTAATTTGAGCTTTCTGTAAAGAAAAAAGTGGTTTTTCGCTTTTAAAACAAAAAGAGAAGAACTTTGGTTAGGGTTGTTTGATCCTGGGTTATTGTATTTTAATCTTAAAGAGAAGGAAATAGATTTGAAAAGCAGACTCGAGTACAGGTATCCTTAGATTTTGAGAGTGGTAACAGAAAGAGGACATGAGATTTTTTTTTGTGTGTGTGGACTATATTTTGTAAGCTACAGAAGAAGAATTAATTTATCTTTTCTTCTCTTATCCCTCTGGAAAAGCCAAATGTTTCCATTGGTTTTCTTTCCATCTTCACAATGCTGATAGTGCTCCCAGATTTCTACTTCTTGTTTTTTCTGGGGAAAGAAAGTCAAATATAGCAACTTCTGATACCAATAAATCAAGAAAACTGTACTTTCTAAAATATAGAAGCTTTTATTAAAGAATCTAGACTGAATCAATACCATTTATTCCACAGAAATGTAGTGTTGGGTTTTAAAGTCTGTAGAGGAAGGGTTTGTGAATTTAAGCATTTTTTGGAGCCAAACTGCCACTAAAATACATAAAACAGTGTCTGCTATAAAAGTAGAAAGAAAACCTCACCAGGGTGTTCTAGCAGAAATGCTGCTCTCAAGATTATTTTTTATTTCCTTGGGTATGGCACCTTCCTGTCTCCAACAAATCACGTTGGAAAATGGTTCGAAAAGATATTCCTGCTAAGTGAGATTGCCATAAAATATGTATGGTTTTGAGCAGCAGATGGAATAAATTCCCCTTTTCACTCAGCAGCACAAGTGCAACACAATACAGGTGGTGCTGGTGCTCGGGGGGGTTTGCTGTGACCCACCACACCCCTGACAAGGCATCCTTGGGTTTGCACTTCCATGAGGAGGGGAATTCATCCTGCCATGACTCCTGCATTGCACCAAGGCTGACACTGCTGCTGCCACAGGATTTGCTTTTATTTCTGACTCCCTTGGCAGTGAACTGGATGCTTTCATTGTGTGCCATCACCCTGGGGAGTTGCCCCGTCCCTGGAGGTACTCCAGGTCAGGTTGGATGGAGCTTGGAGCAACCTGGGCTAGGGAAAGGTGTCCCTGCCCATGACAGGGGATGGAATGAGATGAGATTTAAGGTTCCTTCCAGCCCAAACCATTCCATGGACCCAATTAAATTACACTGCTTCATGGCAGATGAAGTCATTCACTTAATCCTGGGATTCCACTGTCTGTAAAATGGGAATAATAACATTTACTTTACAAAGGGCATTGAGATCCTTGCACAGAGAAGTTCTGTATAAAGGCAAAATATGGTTAATATTATTTTCATGCAAACACGGGTTTCCTGCAAATGCCTGGCTATCAGTTGGGAATACATTTATCTGGCAGCCTTTCAGCACACACAGGAAAGTGCAATAGCCTGAAGACAAGAATGAAGACAACTCAACCTCTTCTGGTTGGTGGAGTTTTTTTCTTTTTTTCCATGTAACTCTCCATTGTTGGAAAAAATAGGTGCCAGAGCCCTGAAAAATCTTTCATGTGCCTGATGTTCTGCTAACCTTGCTGCTGTTCTGTGGAAGTAAGGGCCATCTAAAGGTTTTATAGCAAATTTTTATACCTGAAAAGTTGGGAAATTAAAGCACGTTGAACCAGTGTGTTTTAATTGATGTTGTACTCTGAAAAACACAGCTTTTGCAGCAGCTTGCGAGTCCGAATGTCAGCTCCAAGCGTGGTGATTGCTGCCATAACCAGGCTCATTAACTGCAGCAGAATTACTTGTGATAATACCCACTCCTCGCCCATAGGAAGATTTTCCCACACAGAGCACTGAATTTAGCACAGAATAAGGAAATAGAGTTTGGCTGCTGGAACTTTAAGGGAAAGGTTATACATTTTTTTTCACATAAGTATCTCATTTTGCTGTTCACACCACTGGTCTTTGATCAAATTAACATTTTACTGTAAGTAGAAGAGCACTCGGTTCATGCTATTCATTATCTTGTCAGGAAACAAGGAGAATAATTTAAACTGGATATGTTGTGTAAGGCTTTTTTTTTCTATTTTTAATTGGAAAGCAGACGGCAGCGTTACGATCGTGACCTCCTGGCTCCACTGTGAGCAGTACAATATTTACCTGCTGTATGAAGGAAAATGGAAGTATTTTGAAATATTTTGTTACCAGGGAGGTAGTTCTGTACTAGAAAACAGCAGTATAGGAATTAGGAGGAATTGTATGACTGAACTACCCTGAAAAATAGGATTTTGGGCAACACTGGATTTGCATGAGCTTCATCAAGGCCGTTAGTGTGACTGTCACTGGGCATTGAGGGGTTTTTTAGGCTGTGCATAGGATTTGGGAGTAAGAAACCAGGAGTTTTACCACTGACTGGTGAAAAGCAATTGTGCTGTGGCATATCCAGTGTCTAAAGGGGCTCCAGGAGAGCTGGAGAGGGACTGGAGACAAGGGATGGAGGGACAGGACACAGGGAATGGCTTCCCACTGCCAGAGGGCAGGGCTGGATGGGATATTGGGAAGGAATTGTTCCCTGGGAGGGTGGGGAGGCCCTGGCACAGGGTGCCCAGAGCAGCTGTGGCTGCCCCTGGATCCCTGGCAGTGCCCAAGGCCAGGCTGGATGGGGCTTGGAGCACCCCGGGACAGGGGAAGGTATACCCGCCCATGGCAGGGGGGGAACTGGATGGGGCGTAAGGGCCCTTCCCAACCAAGCCATTCTGTGATTCTCTGAATCTCTGTGTATTTCTTAGCTGAAGTGGAACAGTTTCACACAAACAGAAGGTTTTGTGGACTTTCCAGTGGCTCCAAGTTGTGCAAGATTCCTTGGGTTTAGCCGTTTCCATACTGGGTGCCTGTCTCTGGCTGCGCTCTTTTTTCTTACTTCAGGAAAAATTGTTCAACCATTTTTAAGAACAAGATTAGGAAAAAAAAAAAATCTGTTTTCCCCCAGATGTTACGAGTTTTTCTTGCTGTTTTGGTGAGGAGCCTGCTGTGCCCGGATTTAATAGAAGGGGTTTGACGAGGGAGGGTTCGCTTTTTTCTCAGGGTTGTATCTTCTGTTGCTTCAAGTAGAAAAATAAAAAAAATAATAATAATAATTTGAAAACAGCCTCAAGTTTGGCCAGCCTATAAGAGTCTGGAAAAAAGAGTTCACAGAAACTCAGCAGAATCTGGTTTGAATTTGTTCGGGCTTTGCTGTCAGTGCCTGTCCCAGGCACACTGCAGTCTGTCACTGCTGCAGCTGGGTGAACATTGAGCAGGCAGGTTTTGCTTTTTCGGGGTGTGATGTAAGGTTTTGTGGGGGCACAGGGAGGGGAGACACTCCCCAGACTGCCCCTGCCATGAGTGGAGACATCAGCATGGGAGCAGGAATGGAAGAGAGGTTTGTGGTGGGCAGGGAATGGGGAGAGACACTGGGACAGAGACACTTGGAGGACCTTTTGTGAGGACATTTGGAGAAGAAGCAACGAGAAGAAGAGGAAGGAGGAAATCGTGGGGGTAAGGCTCATTCTGGAAGTCTGTGAGTGTTCATTAGGTCACGCGAGGTACGAGCTGGGTTTTGCCTGCCTGGAGCTAAAGGCGCCGTGGAGCACAGAGAAGACAGAAATGGTGCTTCCAGCAGCCAAAATGAATTAGGAAGGGGACAGAGTGACAAGCAGAGAGGGGTGGGAGTGGGAGAGGCAAACCCAGAGGGTCTGGCAGGGGAGCAGCACCACAGCCACTGTGCGGGGTCTCGGCTCAGGAGCGGGCAGGGGCAGCTCGTGCCATGCTGGGAGCCTGCAGTCAGTGCTGCCGTGCAGGGACATGTGCCAGGGGCTCCAGGAGCCCAGACAGCTGCAAACAGGGCTTGTGCCAGTGCTTTCTTTAATGTCCTGAAGCACTCGTGGTGGTGCAGCACAGCTTCTGTGAGGCAGTGATTAATCCCATCGGCGGAGGAGAGTGGGATTAGCTCGGAGCAAATGAAGTGCAGGGGTCACACACGGAGCAAGGGGACAAAGCAAAGGATCCGCTCACCAAGCCATGTTCTTCTCAGAGCTGGGTGGAGCAGGGGACCTCACTGGGAAAAAGCCACAG
Organism: Falcunculus frontatus; assembly: GCA_013398115.1. NCBI lineage: Eukaryota > Metazoa > Chordata > Aves > Passeriformes > Falcunculus > Falcunculus frontatus. The sequence goes on along the minus strand of VZRV01006414.1, from coordinate 291,701 downwards.
CAGGTCCTGTGTGGTGCCATCCCACTCCTGAAACCCTCACAGGGGGTGGCCGAGCACCGGCCTCGGGCTTGGCTTTTCCAAACTTGTAAGTGCTCAAATTTGAAACTACCATTCTTTTAGCAGGGTTTTGTGTGTCATTTATAATTTATAATGCGATAGCACCCAAAAGTGCTTTCCAGACGCTGAGCACATCTGTAATTCTGGCTCTAAAAAGCTTCCGTTCTGTGAGAGGGGGAAAAAAAAGAGGAAAATTGACCAGTATTTCCCAAATAGAATTGCCCAGAGTTTGTGCTGATGTATTTTTAACAATGCCTAGTATGAAATCTTGTCTGGTATTATTCCGAGGATCACAACAGGTGTTGGGAATTGGCTGGGGAGGCTGTGCAGAAAGGGCAGCTGACAGCTCACTGTATATGCAGATGTACCACCTATTAGCAATATCCTCTGTGGTTTGCTCGCATGCGAGCTGAATAGATTCTCCAAACAATGCTGCACTGAATGGAAGCCATCAGCAGAATTGCTCAAGGCTGCAAAACCCATTACTTATACAGCAGTAGATGGAAGAGCAAGTGCCACAGTGCAGTAACTTGTCCTGCTTTGCTGGAATTGTTCTGCAGTTATTAGATCAATATATGTAGCTGCACATCTAATAAAGTAGCAGAAAATAATTTATCTCAATGTGTGTTGTTAGCTCAGTATTTATCCTAATATCATCCAGCTGCATAAACAACATAAATCCCTCTTTTTGTGCCTTTTTTACTGCTGTTTCCATGTTTTCCAAGCACACAATAGGTTGTGCCCCCTGCTCTGATTATTGGAGCCACGTCACTGTACTTTTTACAGTCACATTTTAATTACAGCCGTAGAACCTATGCAAAATCATTTAATACAATGTTGTGAGCAAATAGCGCAGATGATGCGTTTAGTATTTGATTGCTGTTAGTTTACTCATTGATTAAACATGCACAGTCTGCTTTGACTGGTGAGGAAGTCAGAGGCCACACACACACACAGGGCTATAGGGGTTATATCACTGTAGGATTTGTATTTGCTATAGATTTTATATTTATTATAGGCTTTATGTTACTGTAAGTTGTATATCTGCTATAGCTTCTGTATTCACTATAATTTTATATTCACTACAGGCTTTATATTTGCTCTGTGTTCTATATTCACTATTTTAGATGACCTAGGTTTTCCAAAGGATTAGCAAGGAGTCTGTGGCAGTTTTGGTGGCTTAAACATGGCAGTGGGAATTTATCATTCTGGTCAAGAAAAGTTTTGACCCTCATTGGTGGCAGCTGATGGGTTTGGTAGAATTGGTGATAGGTGTTGGAAGTGGAGATGGAAAATTATTTTGGCTATTTTCTGAAAGCACAGCATGATTTGCATGGAGTAGCCCAGGCAAAAAGCAGTGATTACTCAAGGAGGAAAGTAGTGTGGTTTTATAACAATAAAATACATTTTTTTTTAAAAGAGAGAAGACAGTCTTGCCAGGAGGAGTGTATATTGTAAAAGAACCAGGTTTTGTTCCATTTCTAACAGAAGCTTACAGACAGTTATGAAAAGGACTTTGCTGCTATTTATTGCCTGAAGTTACTGATCCATCTGTCTCTACCCAAACTCTCATACAGACAATTTTTCCTCATCGTTCTGCCTTTCTCCTTTCTGTTATTATTCAATATTTAGATGGGAATTTTGACCAGTAGCCAAGTCAGAGGCTTATCAGCTATTGCGTAAATCCTCAGCAGCTGGTAGCTGAGCTGTGCAAAATTGTCACTTTAGGGTTAAATATTGTTGAACAAATAGACCTGCTGAAAGAACAGCATCTAACAATTCATGTTTTAGGGAATAATTACAGCAGAAAGACAGCCCACAACATTGTATGTGTGTTTGAGAGAGTGGTCAGAATATCTTTTAATTCAGCATTTACCCGTGAGAATTATTCCCATGAGGAGTTTTGCAATAAAATCTGCTTGGTCTATGAGAATAGAAAGAAATTGAATAAAAAGACTCCATTTCCACTTGTATTTATTCAGTCTGGGAAATTCAGTGGGCCGCAGCATTAGTATCAGCAGGGGATTCCTTGCTCCTAGCGTTAAATTACTGTCATAATCGCTCAATTATTTCTTCCTTGTACTGTTTAAAATAAAAATCCATCACATTCTATGTTTTTTTCTAACATTTATTAGGTTGAGTGTTTAGGAAAATCAATTATATTCAGTCAGGCATGAATTGATGAATGTTCTTGTAATAATTGTCAGTTGTTAAACTGAATGTACTTTCTCTTTTCACCCCTTTTCATTTCCTTCAGAGGGCAGAGGTGGCTCAGAGAGAGGCAGAGACCTTAAGGGAGCAGCTCTCATCAGCTAACAAATCTCTCCAACTTGCTACGCAGATCCAGAAGGCACCTGATGTGGTGAGAGAAAATATTTACTGACTCTTACAGGTTTCTGACATTCCTGCAGTACAGCTCCTTCAATTTATGCCCACAGCTATAAAAATAGCTGTTTGAAGTCGTATTTTAACTGAAAGGGAGCGGTGTTCCTGTGGGATTGTGGTGGGGTTCAGCTCCTGAGGGGGTTGGTGGCTGGAGGAGACCACGGGAAGGACAGAGGTCGCTTGGCTCTGGGGTGATCCATCACTGCCTGGTCCAGGTGGACAGCACAACTCTCAGAAATCATTTCACGTGGCTGAGAGCATCAGCAGAAGAGAAATAGAGGCAGCAAGGGAGCCTTGGTGGCCGTCAGCACGTGCCTGCCTGGAGGGCCCTGAGGTTTGGGGTCCATCCTGAGGGGACTCAGAGCTCCCTGCCCGCTCTGCCTCTCCTTGCTCCGTGGTTGGGCTGTCAGAGAAACTGGAAATAAATTTGATACCGCTCCAGTTTTCACTGGCTGTATCTAAACTGAGAATTACACCTATAAATCCTTGGAAAATTGAGAAGATACCCTGCACTCCTGCTCACTGCCTCCTCTGTGTGGTTCTGAATAAAGCCAAGGCTGCTGATGGGACCTGCAGGCACAGGGGGCTGTTCCAGGGCTCCAGCTGGCCCTGGGTGAACAGGTATCACAGATGAGCAGCCAGATTATTTTGATTTTTGTTCGCCAAAGGAGAAATAGGAGTATTTAAATGTAAATATGCAATTAAGTGAAATTTACTCCACTTCTAAGCAGCAGATTTAAGAAACAAAAGAAATCATTGCTTTTTTTCCTTGCAAGCCTTATACGTGCTTGACACTGATAGCAGAGGAACACATGGCTGCCTTTAAAAATCATTTGCAGAGAACGAGTAACAAACCATAAGTCCTCCAGATCTGTTTGGTTGTCTATTAATACAACAGTATTTTCTCAGAGAAGTCAAAAGATAGACAAGTAGGCTGCAAAACAAAAAATAAAAAGCCTGAATATCACTTGTAACTCTGAATTACCTGCCTCTTCCTATCTCATGTCCTAGTCTTATCATTATTTTAACATTAGGTCTTTCTTGTATTTAATAGTACTTCTGCACTTCATTTATATTTAATATGACAACTACTGCAGGATGAAAATGATCATTATCTATCTTATTTCAGACTCTACGTTCTAGTCTCAATAGGCACAAGCAGCAGATGATTATACAACTTGTGATGTTTCATGCAAGCAAATTAGAGGTTTTTTCAAGTTAAAAGTATAATTCAGTGTAATAGGAGAGCGTTGTTAACTGCTGTTCGTACACGCAGCTTTCCGTGAGTGCAGCGGGGTGTAGTCACTGAGAATAAAGCTGAATGTTTAGAAGATACGGAAAAAGGGATTTTGTTGTTCCTGTATTCCCAGAAAAGAGGGTATGGTGTGTATTTCAATCTGCTGCAGTGTCATCTTGAGTTGTCAGGATGTCGGTGGGGTGAGTTCTCAGCTCTTTCACCATAGATCTTTGGTTTAGTGCTCGCCATCCTCATCTCCCCCTTGCTAAATGGATTCTCTCCTCCTTCACTGGTGCTTCTGAGGAACAGCCAATAACCTTTGTGAGATGCATTTTGGGCTCTTCAATGGAGTGTGTGCCCCTCACTGGGCTGCCTCATGCCCCCCACACAGGCACAAGGGTTTCCTCACCTTCTCCATGGAGGAGGCTCAGAGCTCCCCGATGCATCACAGCTGTTATCTCCCAGCACAAAAGGAGACAGAGATAGTACAGTTAGTCTCTGTTATCTTTTCTGAATGGATCTGCCTTCTTCTGGACCTCTCTGTCCTCTCTGATTCCTTGTCCTCCCAGGAAGTCCGTCCAGAGAGGAAGTTTCAGACTTGAGGACAGATTTTACTGCTGTGGGAAACTGGAAGAAGGAAGGTTTGGGAAAGGGAATTTCTGAAAGTGGTGACCAAAGCGAGCCTTATCTTAGAGCTGTCACATCTCTCTTCTTCCCCACAGAGGGATGCTTCCAATAATGTTAACATGAACAATTTTCATGCAAGGAGCAAGTTCATTGGAAGTAGCAGTTTGGGGCAATTTGTGACAATTTTGCCTGAAACGTGCAGTGTGCATGCAGAGAGCCACAGGCACACGGCTCTGCCGTTCCTGATTAAGAAATTCTGCTCCATTACTTCAGAATATTTTATCTGATTAGTATTTTGTAAGCACAGATTTTCATAGTTGTCAAAGCATTTGGGCTATTAATAATAAATAGATCTAAATAGAATCCTTTGACTTTCATGGCTGCATCTTTCCAATGCACTTATGAAATAGGAAAATTTATTCCCTCTGTTATCCCTATTTTCCCAGAGAGCTGGCCTGGGGTGTAGGAAGTTTCATCTTCCAGATTCCCAATGTCAATCACAGGAGTCCCAGATTTAGGAAGTGTCTGTTTCTTTACCACTCAGTGCCGTGTTTGCTCCTTGCCAAACTGCCCTGAATTTAGGTTTGTTGCCTTTTCTTCATTTTTGTGGTGTAATCCTTATTTCCCTCCAGGAGCAGGCCATCGAGGTGCTGACACGCTCCAGCCTGGAAGTGGAGCTGGCTGCGAAGGAGCGGGAGATCGCCCAGCTCGTAGAAGATGTCCAGAGACTCCAGGGCAGCCTCACCAAGCTGAGGGAGAATTCCAGCAGCCAAATCTCCCAACTGGAGCAGCAGCTGACTGCCAAGAACAGCACACTCAAAGTAAGGCTCAGTTCTGCCCGAAGGATATCACAGAGGTGATGATATTGGGGTTTGCTGGTGTGAGTTTCCTGTGGTTCTGAGCTTCTTCAGGATGTGGCTGAGTTCTGGTTTCTGTGGCATTCACAGAATCACAGAATGGTTTGGGTTAGAGGGGACCTTCAAACCCATCTCGTTCCATGCCCCTGGATGTATTGTTTTCTAAGTGATCACAGGTTTTTTGGGTTCTAAATGGCCCAGTTCTTACTGGTTTGAAATGTGTTTTTGCAGAACCAGGCTACCTTTAGGATTAAAATCACCACCAAACCCCAACATATATTGACCATGGATATGTAATGAAACAGTCGAACTGAAAAGGCACAGAAAATCCCACTTAGATTTTCAAACTTTTAATTCCCATTCCAGTGATCCGTATTGAAGATTAGCCATGAATTGATTTATCTTTGAATTTCCCTGCTACCCCCCTCCAGTTCTCTCCACTGGAAACGGGAAATCTATCATTTAGGGCATAGGAACAAGTAAAACCAGGACATGGAGGAGGCTTTTAACTTCAGTAACCATTGAATTATTTTTTAACTGTGTATTTGCTGCACAATAATTCCCATTTATAATTAGCAGTCTGGCCCTATACTCATTTGCATATGAGCATCACCTCACTAGAACCAGAAAGAAGAGCTAAGAATTCTCTGAGGGACCCTTTTACCTCTCTCTTGGGCAGCTTCACTTTCGCTGTGCCAAGCCCACACAGTTCTGATATCTGAGTGAGCATGAGAAATGTTTCCTGACGTGGGGTATGAATCAGTTTCCTGTAACTCCCGTCTCCTTCATTGTTCCACCATCTATGAGCTCCGAAGTGTAAACAAGATAAATTTATCTATTGCATTAAAGACTTGGTCGTTCTGCAGGTTTGATAGTCTGGGAGTTTTCTGAGAGCAGGAGGCTGATAGTTCCCACTCAGCTCTGACTGTGGCGTGGGCAGCTTTGCTCTATCAGAATGATTTAATGTTCAATTGAAACTCTTACAAATTGCTCTAATTCTGACATTTTTTAGCAGTTACTGGTTTTGCTGTGGTGGAGCATAATTCACATGGAGAGAGACCTGTTAGGAATGAAAGCTGAAGTGTTGCAGTCAGTGCTTTCTGCGTGTTTTAAGCCATCTTTGCAGAATTTTTGTGAAAATTCGGTGGAGCAGAGGACACCTATTATGTAACTACATTGACAGTATCAGCCTCTGCCCACCTGTCACCATGTGAGCACCGCTTTTATTGAGGGAGAAAGGAGCTGCCCTGGTTTTGAGGGACACATTCTGCTGGCTACACCCATGTTTGGGGGATTTTTTTATTTTACTTTTTCATAAAGCCTGATAGAAAATATCTTGAGTCCTTGCACTTGACAGATTTTCTTGGAATAAAGCATGTTCCTGGTGAGGTCAGTATTAGTTTAGCCATTAACTTCAAAGGGAGTAGGATCATAGAAATGACAGAGCAAGTCTTTGATTTCCATTTCAGTAATCTCCTTCCATTTTCTCATAGCCTTGCCTGGCTAATGCTCTGTATTTAGCTTTCTGTTGATAGTGTCTGATGTAGTCCCTCCATTGATAAAGTTTTAGTCATTTCAACCCTCTTTAACCTTATTTGTTGGAACTATAAAAATATTTCCAAATACTTACTTTCACCCCAAAGTGCTGGGAACGCCTGTGCCAGGCACATGTTGTACAAAGCACCAAATCTCAATGATGATGTGTTGATCTCCTGTTTGATTATGGAGGAATTGCTTCTGAAATAACAAAGGTTTTAATGGTTGCCTCCACAAAAAACGACTCACAGTTTCACAAATTAAAGCAATGTTCTCAGCCTGTATCTTGGGGGAATTGTTTAATACTCTATGACTTAATGAAACAATACAGAAATACTTTCAAAATTATTGCTTCTTTATCTTCACCTGATCTAATAATCAAAACATGTCCTCTAGTAACAAGACTTTTCTCATTCTAATTGTATTAACCCTTTGTGGCTGGGTGCTAGAACGTCCCTGCTACCCAGGTAAAATTCAGTAATGTGAGCTCATCACTCTAAACTGAACTACAATGTTAATCTAATGGGTTATTTAAATTTTTTAAGCCCCTCCATACAGTTCCTGCTATTTACCTATCCCTCTTCAGTTAATAATACAGTAGTAATTATATTTTCTAAATAACATAAGGAGGGACCCAGACTCTGCATGCTCTGACATGGGTTCATTCACACCACAAATGCAAGATGATTCTTTAACATGGGATATTTGCAAATTTAATGTGCAGAAAAGACACCAGTCCATTCCTTCTGCCCTCTGGCTCCTGCATTTTTGTGTGTTGGAGGTCGTTGGAATATATTTTGTCTGAATTAACCAGGTTGATATTTAGTGCAAGATATTAGTTCCTCCAGATTGTCTCACAGCTTGAACCTTTGTTATCCTGTGTTCTGTGCATTTTACAGGGTTCTTGGAGACAATTACCATACTAATACATTTTAAAACAGTCATTGACTGGGAAGATGCCAAGTGCCTAAATGTTCTGTTTCTACACAGGCGTTGCATCCTCAGTTGTTAGTTTATATTGTTTAGTAAAGTAGATGTTTAGGTGCAGATTTTCCATGGCAACAATCTCTATATTAGGTACTTGGGCATGATGGGTGTGTGTGTTTTTTATACAATCCAAAGTAAAATATTGCTGGTTGTCATACTGCTGTAGCAGCATGCAGGTACCTGAGAGTCCAAAACAGCTGCATTTTGTCAATATCTCTTTTTTAAATTTATTTTTCTACCTGTGTTTTGTACCTAAATTTTCCAGAAATACTCTATCAGGGTATAGCGCTTCCCTGCACAGAATTACATTTCATACAGATTGCATTAAAATAGGAATCACTAGCTTTTCTGTGGTTTATATCTGTTTCTACAAAAGGCTGCTTTCTTAGCATATCCTCACATAAGTAACTAACATATTAATCCAGAGTACTGTTTGTTTTAAATTTCTTCTGCTCCTTTTTATACTGAGAACTGGTATAAATAGTTGGTTATTCTTGCTGTAAAAGCTCATCTGCTCTAGACCCAAAATGTTACGAGTCACAGAGTTAAGGAAGGGGTGAATTGTAGTGGATTTGTAGAGCTCCAACCAGAGACAGAAGGACAAAGTGACAAGACCAGGCAGGATATCGTGGGGTTTGGCAGATCCTCCCATTGCCTGTGACCACTTGGAAAACTCTCAGCTGTGATGCTGAGTCTCCTCCCAGTACCTAGGGCTCTCTGGCTCACTGGTTTCATTTAAAGATCCCTCTCCAGCCTGACCTGATGCATTAAAAATCCTGCTTGGATGCCTTGTTGAAGTCACTCTGTTTTGCTTAGTGTTGAGCTGCAGCTTGAAAAGCTGCTTGAACTCATGGCCTGTTGTAGCTGACTCTCCTTAAAATGTGAGACCTCAGGCCCTGGGACTACACAGTATATTTCCATAATGAGATTTCAACATGTGTTGTAAATTATCAAAACCTTCAACATCTTTAATATTTGCAGGATTTTCCTGGTCACATCAACCAGGATTTTCCTAATTACGTCAAGTACAGGGCCGAAACACCTGAAGAACTGTGTCTGCTATCTAAAGCAAAGCCAGTGCTTCCTGTCATTCCAGTCAATTAATGGAATTTGGTAAGGCAGGACACATCAAAAGAAATGACTAAAGCTTGCCCTATATTTATTCCAGGTGAAAAAAAAATATTGTTTTAGCTCAAACAGACACTTTTTTTTCCTTTTGAACACAATCGGAACGACTGCACAAGTCACTGATGACAAAAGACGCTGGGACACGAGACCTTTTTAAGAGGCCACTCGTTTCATCAATGTCCCATAGAGTGCAAATTCCACACTGAGCAGCAGTTCCTGTGATCCATTAAGAGCTGCTCGTTGAGCAGCTGCCAGAGCAGGCCCTGGGTGTTCCTGCCGGGAGATGCCTCTTGTCAGCAGTGGTGAGGATGCTGGATTGTGGTGTCAAGACAGCAGGAGCAGGACGTGGAGAGGGCTGTGTATTGATAACGTGGGTGTCCACTTTGTCACTGCTCGTTAATATCCGTGCTAATGGCACGGCAGAAATGTCAGCAGTGTGGGAGCTGCAAAGGGCCGGGTAGGAAATCCTATAAAAAATGGCAGGATAGCTGGAGGTCCCACAGAGCCCCACCATGCTGCTGTTGTCATCTGAAGAAGCCTCATTTAAATTACTAAGATGACTCAAACCATGGATTCACTGTCCTGTGGGTGCTGTGCTACAGCATTTTGGGGTTTGTACAGCTCTGAGATGGGTGATACCCACACACTGACTTACTGGGGGAGACAGCACAGGGAACAGGTTCCCCGTTTTGTTTGTTGGCCTTCCCCAGCCCTGCCTCTGTGCCCCCATAGCTGGGCTGCTGCACAGCTGTGTGGGGCTGCATTTTAAACAGCTTTGCTAAAATTATCCAAGTTCTCAGCAGCCCTCCCCTGCCCTCCTCCTGTATCCAACGAGCAGCCCCAGAGTGGGTGTAGGATCTTGAATTCCCTTCTCCCCTGAAGGCAGCCTCTCCTGGACATAAAGTCCTATTTTTCTTTTTCATGTCATTTATTCCTTTCCTTTTCAAAGTAGATTTCTCTGTCTTTGAGGTGATACGTCCTTGTGTTATTTCTGTTTCCCGTGACCTTTGGGATTCTGTGCCAATTTTAACACCAAAAATGAAGTGAAGCAGAGCTAGCCTGAATTTATCCATGGAAGTTGCAAGCCAGTAAGTTCTGTTCTTTGCTTAGATCAGGTATGCCTGCGCTAAGCAAAGAAATTATTGAAATGAATGTGGCTTCTGCAAGCAACGTAACAGCATCAATTATGTATCACTATGTTTTAGGCCTCCTGTAGCATTTACCCCGTAGTGATGAGCACTGTTGTTGGGAGCTGGGTAAGGTCCAAGTGTGTGGCATTGCGTTCTGGATTGTGGCAGCGGGTTTGGTTCAGCCTTTGGGGCATCCTCCCACCCAGGAGAAGCCATTGGGGCCACCCTCAGAGCAGAAGGAGCTGCTGGGGTGGCCTCAATGCTCCCTGTCTGGTGTGTAACCACAGCAGTTACAGCAATCAGAAATGCTGTAAAACCTCCTGGTACAGCTGTTTTGTTTGGGCACCAGGAGCCTTCCAAGCCCAAGGTGTTCCAGTAAACAACAGCTTCTTCAGTCTATTCTTTTTATCATGTAGATAAGGTTATCAAGAACTGTCCTATTAAGGATACAGTATGTGCCAAAGCATCCTGCTTGTTTACTCAATCTCCCAGTTCCCTGAAAATTTCAGCTGCCCCATTTTTTTAATGCCTTCATCCCCAAGCTCTTCACTGAACACATGACAGTGACATTGCAAACAGCGAAATTGGGACCCACTGGATTCTGTCATGCTTGGCACTCTGTAAACAAAGGATGAGCGAGGTATAATTGTGTTTATGTTTAATTGGTTATAGTTTGTTTTCTAATATATGTAAATTAGGTATGAGTCATTAACCCTCACTTGTGCGCTGCTGTATATATGGAATAATTTGAAGATTATTTTCAAAGCCTGCAGAAAAAAAACAATGTAAATAATTAAATCCATGTTCTCTCTTTTAAAGCAACTGGAAGAAAAACTGAAAGGACAGGCTGATTATGAAGAGGTTAAGAAAGAATTAAAGTAAGTGTTAAATGCTTACATAATTTTTTCGTAAACTCTGTTTTAACAGTGCTTGTTAAATGAAGCCACAAATCCGTGTTCTTGGAACAATAAAGAATTCAGTCAAAACCACAAAGATGGGGAAATTGGGAATATTGGCAGAAATTGCATCCAGAACCAGTGGAACTGCTATATCTGAGAGTGCTCCTTTTTGTTGCAGCAGAGGATCACAATGGCAAATTAAACAAGTGTCCACTACGAAAAGCCACTAAAACTATTGTCCACAAAGGGAAAAAAGTTCCAAAATCTCAAAATCTGTGGTGTTTTAGGTGGATCACTCTTTAAAAATCTCCAGCCAACAGCTGAGGGTAATGGGGACCAAAAATTTCATGCAGAGCCTTTGGCCATGGTACTTTTTCTCTGCTCCTGCCAGCCAGTGTTCTGCCCTTACCAGTGTAACGCTGGGCTTGTTTCACTGTGTATTTTTGCTAATATATTGTGGTTTTAAACTAAAGCCACAAACAGCCTCTTCCTATTTCAAGGGATTTTCTTAAGAGACTTAAAAGAGCCTCATTTTAAACTATAACAAGATAAGCTGTCAGGTTCAGAAGAGAACTTTTCTGACTGGAAATATGTTTAGTGTCAAGGTTTAAATAACTGCGAGAAACTCCCATCTCTTCTTTCATCATTCTGGCATTTCTCTGTGTGTTTTAAAAAGGCTGAAATAACCCATTCCCTGGTTTAATGAGGTATTTCAGATGAGCCTGGTAGTCATGTGCTTTTGTTTACACGTCCCTGGAGAATATGGAAAGCAGGTTTGGATTTGCAAGCCCCACGACTGCCCAGCTCCTGGTGCTGATTTATTCAAGCCACGCTGGCTGAGGTTCTGGTTCACCACCAGCTGCAGCACACCCTGATGCAGGGGTCTAATTTTCACTTAAATTAAATGAACTGACCATTTCTTTGGTCATTATACCTGATTATTACCTGGGCTCCAAATAGCATCATCATTTAGTGATGGGGTAAATACATCCATGTCCTCTCCTGAGTTAAGGGAACAGATTCAGGTTTTAGCTAGTTTATGTCCTCATATGTAAAGCAGTGAATGGGAATAAGGCCACAGCCTCCCAGCTTCTCACATGAGATATTAAATAGAAATGTGCTGAAACAACAAGTGAGTTTTGAATCCTACCTGGTTTAATGCAAAGGTTTAATACAACAGGATCAGGACTTTAAAGCCAGACTTAAGGTGCCAAGAACCCAGTATACTCATTGAATATACTCATTTAAGCTTGCTTTGCATTTGTACTTTAAATACAAACCCTGTATGCCTGGTGATAATATCAATATTTTAAAATATTTTTCTTTTTTACAACACTGCCTTGCATGAGGGCAGGGATGGAAAGGCAGATGGGAGAAGCTGTGACACAGGAGGCTTCACATGGTGTTTCTGCTCAGGATGAGCCTGCAGTGAAATAGATGGGAGACTCTCCTGCAAGTGGCCCTGGTTGGGTGCCAGTAAATTAACCCTGTTCTCCCAGCTGTTCCAGCTTTTATATCCCTAATTTGTGGATTGATAGCTGGCTTGTAAGGGCCCTGGGGTCCATCACCATACTGTGGGATGGTCTGGGCGTTGAGACCATCCAAGAGAGCACTGAGGATGTTTGCAATGCTGCATCCTCCAAGCAGTTGCTTCACACCATTCCCCTGCTCCCATCTAATCCAAAAGGTGTGCTAAAGGCTGCATGTGACTCTCCTGGCATTGACAGTCTGATCTGAAGTGAGGCTGTTGCTCTAAATGAGGCTGGGAAAAGTCTGTTGCTTTAAATCTGGAGCCCTCACACTGAATCCTGCTGCACCTGCCTTGTGCCCTGAAACACTGACAGAAATGAACTGCTCATACAGAAATGAACTGCTCATAACATCTGCACCAAGAGAAAAGATATCTCATCAGTAAGGCAGGAAGAGAATGAATTTTTAAGTGTTTTGGCACTGATGTATTTTCCTTAATCCTTCCTGGGATGTTAGAGGCATTCTAGGCTGAAGGGTCTCAATATCAGCCAACTTCTAACCTTGGAGGAACTTAGGTGGGCCCACGTCAGGATCTGGGATGGGAGGATTCTTCACTTTCTGCCTTGGCTTTTGTGCCCAATGGCTTTTAAACCTATTTTTGAGATCTGAGAGCTCTGTGTGTCCTTTCAGTTCCCTCTCGAGTAGCACGACAGCACTGACCCTGCTGCCTTTGCAGTCGGGATCAGACGAACAGAAAGTTGAGCTGTCCCAATGCACACTTTGCTTTACAGTCAGATCTTTCAAGTCTTCTTAGATGTGCAGATTCAAGTCACAAGATCATCCCTTTAAAAAGCAGGTAACTGATCTTGAGCCACAGATTGAGTAGAGATCTCATGGGCAAAGATATTCCTGGAATCCAAAGAAGAAACGTTGTGCTTCCTCATGTTCCTGAGGAGAATGTGTCTTTTGTGACACATTTGGAGAGTCATTTTTGACGTGTTTAACTTTTACATTCTTTTAAAAATGAACCTGCTGGAGTGAATTTTCCTCTTAGGGCAATTAGAGGTGCCATTAACTTGATTTTTAGTATATTTTGTGTTTTAACTGTATAGGAAATTACCTGCGAAATTGTCAGAAAGTTAATTCGGTTAGCAAAGAATCCCCTTCAGGTAGGCAGAGGTCAGGAAGTTTCCGGCCAAGGATTAAATACACCTTGTCTGCATGGAGATCACTGGAAATGCAGCTGCTGCAAGGCTCAGGGTCCTTCCTGAAGGTCCCAGCTGGCAGCAGGTGCTCAGAACCAAAATGCGTCAGCCTGTGCAAGGAGAGGGATGACAGGATCAGGGCTTTAGAGCCAGATTTTTGGTGTGGAGAACCAAATATAACCATAAATAGGTTTATGCTTCTGACCATTGTCAGCCAGATTCTGGGGGCAGCACAGTGTGGTCAGGGCACCACTCACATCTGCTCCTTTGGGAGAGAGCAGCTTTTTCTGGTTTAGCCTCATCCAGGAGGAAGGAGATAGGGATGCTGCTGGATTGCTCCACATGGCAAACCCACATCTGGTAAGTGGAGGTCACAAGTGCTGCTGGTCTGAAATAAAATGGGATTTCCCACGGGACGTTTGCCACGGGATAATTTGCTGTTCAAACTGGGTTTAAATTCAGATGAATCTCCTCATTTGGGCATCATGAGGAAGTGCATTAGGACTGGCTGTCCTTGCAGAGGCCATTCCCTGCAGAATTCATGGAAACAGCGACCTGCCAGTGGCTGGGGTTTTCCCTGCATGAGTCTCTGTGCCTTTATATCCCCCAGCACCTTGGAGTCCTGGGATGCAGAGCTGGGCCTCTGAAGGGATGTCCTGAGAAACACTGGCTTTCAGCAGGGCTTTGCCACCTGAGTCACACACCTGTGATGTCCAAGTGATGTCAGAGTCTCTGAGAACTCGAGCCATCAGTGCACAACCTCTCTTGACTGGCACGAGTCCATTGATAGCACAAAAGAGTTGGTTTTGCACGTGGCTGAGCTGTTGTAACCACCCAGAGTCTTCACAGCATCACTTTATGTGCTGTGTATGGGGTGATGGCTCTACCCTACAGCCAGGCAAGAGGTAACACTGAGTGATGCCATATAATGAAAGTGATTGCCAGAAGTTTGTGATTTCATTAATTACTGTATTTTAGGAATGCCTGTCAGAATTAACCCTGTGTGCAATGAGTATGCACAGGTACAAAATGCATGAGGTCTCTTTCTCAGAATGATTTTTTTTTCCCCTTGGATTTGCTATGACTTTGAGTGATCTTGAATGGCCCAGAGACCTGATTTCCAGAGTGTCACTTAAAGCACATCCAGCTCTGGATTAATGCAGGGACAGGCTCAGGCAGTTAATGGGTGCCTGGCCAGCTCCTCGTGGCATCCAGAACTGGTCCCTGTGTCTTAATACTGGACTTCTGCCTTTTTTTGTCTCAGTTTCCACGTGTCATGGAATCACAGAATGTTTTGGGCTTGAAGGGACCTTAAAGCTCATCCAGTCCCACCCACTGCCAAGGGCAGGGACACCTTCCACTATCCCAGGTTGCTCCAAGCTCCATCCAGCCTGGTCTTGGACACTTTTAGGGATGGGACATCCATAACTTTTAATACAAGATCCACAGCCTTTAGTACAGTTTAATAATGATTAAACAGATTGTCCCTGCTCACAGAGTTCCTGGTGCTTTATACATGACAAATGCTGTATAAACACCATCTATATGTGTTCATGTGTTTTTCTTCACCAAATGAATGTTGTCTTTGTACAGTAAGAAGCTGAAATCATTTATTGCTTCAGTCTGAGGAAGTTCATGTCCTGCCTGCAGCAGGCTGATTTTAAAAAAAAAAATATCCAACAAAGCACAGTAATAAGTCTGGATTCGTGTAAGATTCTGGTTTGCCAGACAACAGAGCTATGAAAGCCTCTGAAGGGAGATGTCTTCTGACCGCTCACTATTTGTATAAAATATTGACAATGAGACTATCAGATTCTTCTCCTAATGTACTTATAAATATTTGGATCTTTCATATTTCTTAAGAAATATTGGGCCATTTTGTCTTCCCTTTGCCATAGAACGAGGGGGTTATTAAAATGAAAAACTGCCTTTTAGCCTGTAGTGCCTTGGTTGGGAAGATTATTTGTGCATATTTTCCTTGCTGGTGAGCTGGTGTATATTCTATAAAGTGCTGTACTGTGGTGGTGATTCCCCTGTTTTGTTGCTTTGCTACAACTTCCTCATTCCCTTCCAGCTTCACAGATAAATTTATATCGTTTCTGACAGCTTAAAATGTTATATCCTTATTAACCTTTAAATTTACGCTTTAAACTGGCCTGGTGGGATTGCATATGGAATGATTTAGATGACGCTCGAGAAAATTTTCTTATCCAATAACTGGTTTGAAGAGTTATTCTATATTCATTAGAAGACTGTGTAACTGCAAGGAAAGTTGTGGTGATGCTGGAGAACAGGAAATGATAATGTTAATGCTCATTAGCGGAGTTGTTATGAAAAGGAGAAATAGAAAATAATTTCTTTTTTCTGCCTTCCACAGTATATTGAAATCCATGGAGTTTGCACCATCTGAAAGCTCTGGTGCGCAGGTACTGAACTTACTTTTGTTTTCTTACTTATTCAGCAGCTCAGTTGATTAACAAAAATTTTGTCTTGCAATTCCTTGGTGTTGACATCGACAGTTTCCTGTTGATGTTGAGGCTTCTGGGTCGATCCTTGTTTTTCCTGATGTTTTCTTATGTAAAAAGCTGAACTGGGCTTTTTTTTTTTTTTTTTTTTTGCCTGTTAATTTCTTTTAAGTGGTCAAGGACAAAGTGACGTTTCAGCTGTGCTGGAATGGATAAACCAGCATGTTGTGAAGTTGAGTCATTTAAAGATACTGGAGTTGGTGTACAGGCAGCACACTGAGCAAGGACTTCAGCATTTTTAAGTATTTGTTAGCCTTGAAAATTTCTTTTCACAAAAGAAAACAAACCTTTGAGTACTGAGAAAGCTCTGCTGTTCCACCAAATTAATCTTACTTAAGTTTAAAGGTTATGAATTAAATTTCTGCTTCTGAAATCCAAACTGAATATTGATATTCATATTCAATGGGGATTCATATTCAATGGGGTTTTTAATGATCAAGGGTTAGATATTTAGGGGGAGGGTAAATAGCAGGGTTCTGTGACTGATGTTATTTTGAACAAACTGTTTCTGCTGAAAAGCAGCATGTCAAGGAAATGCTTAGCTTGGGTCAGTTGGCCTAGAAGGAATAATATAATCTTAACTCCTGTTTAATCAGATTAAAAGAGGTCTACAGCTTTTAAACTGAAAGCGTGCCAGGACCATTTAAAAATAAGTAGGATTAAGAAAACGTTCCGTTACACATCTCAAAATAATGCAGAATTGATGAGTGATTTACAATGAAAATGAAATTGTGAATCTCTTCCATGGCTCACACCGGAGCCCGGAGTGATTCCTGCAGATCTACACCCGGCGAATTCCCTCGCCGCCTGCAGAGACCAGTCAAGCACTCGTTGGTTTGGGGTTTTTTTGGTTTTTTTTTTTTCCCTCTGAAATCCTTTTTAGTGCCTGAGTGAGACTCTCAATGCTTTGAGAAACAAACCTCCCCCTTTGGTTTCCTTTAGGATGCATCCAAGCCGCTGGAGGTGCTGCTGCTGGAGAAGAACCGCTCTCTGCAGTCGGAGAACGCCACGCTGCGCATCACCAACAGCGACCTGAGCGGTAGGTTCACCCAAATTTTGGCTCTTCTGGTGCCTCTGCTGTCCTGTGACGGGAGGGAGGGCTGAGTGAGAGCTGAGTGTCTGAGCTAATGCATGGCAGGAGGATTAAGAAGCAACAGGAACACTGAGTAACGTTGGATTTCTGTAGTTTTATAGGCTGGATAGTGAAGTAAAACTTAGAGAGTCTATAAAGGTTAAGGAAGAGGCATTACAGGCTGTACCAGTGTTTGAGGCTGTCTTCTGTTTTGGGAACAAATCCATCTCTTTACCCCACACACAGTGTTGTGCAGAACGTTTGCATGTAGAACACAGTCTTCCTGTCTGATACACTTGGATATACCACCAGCAGGTCAGCTTGGGAAAGCAAAATCCTTTCTTTCCAGCAAAGTGTGTGTGCCGTTTGGCTCTCCTAACGTGGGCTTTTACATCTTGTGTGCACATTTTTTAAATGGCAAGTCATGGAATTTCCAGATACTTGAATGCTTATGGTTTTTGCAGCTGGAAGAAAGTTAAAAGTTGCCACTGGCCCTGGGATTACTGAATTCTGAAGTGTTTTATGACTTTTAACTGAGCGATCTTGGTGCATCCACCTAATGGTTATTCCTTTATTCAAATTGGTTTGTTCCAAAATGTAAATGTTTGCTGCATTTGGGTTCAGTCAGGTCCAATGAGTCATATCTTGAATGAGAGACAACAGAGAGACTTGCTGTCTGTAACTGCATTTATTTAACTGTATCACTGCACTTCATGTAACTGTTCTAGTGTTAATGTCTGTAAGGGGGATTCTCCAGGCTGCAACATACAAGAAAGGTGCAAACATGAAATGCATGTTGTTTGTTTTGGGGGCCTTGTTTGGCTTAAAAAAGGTCAATCATGGAAAAAAAAAAATTTAAAAAAATTAAAAAAAAAATAAAATAAAAAACCCAACAAATGAAAACAAACCAAAAACAAACAAAACCAAATCTTCCACCACCACTCCATTGGCCCGTGTCAATCTGCACTTTTTCCCTTTGTGGGGCAAACTTTGCATTTTTTTATCTTGGTTTTTCCCTCTTTGACCCCCCATAATGCATTATGTTTGACCTTCCTTGTAGGGTCAGCCAGGAGAAAAGGGAAAGACCAGCCTGAGAGTCAGCGTCCTGCAACCTTGCCGGCCTCCCCTCCTTCCCAGTTGCTCCGCAACGCGGGGGAGCAGGCTTCCAATACTAATGGTACACACCAGTTCTCACCAACGGGTTTAAGTCAAGACTTTTTCAGCTCATCCCTGGCGAGCCCCAGCTTACCCCTGGCCTCCACAGGAAAATTTGCACTAAACTCTCTCCTCCAGCGACAGCTAATGCAGTCCTTCTACTCCAAGGCAATGCAGGAAGCAGGAAGCACAAGCATGATTTTTCCAACAGGTCCATACAGCACAAACTCCATATCTTCCCAAAGTCCATTACAACAAAGCCCGGATGTAAATGGCATGGCCCCATCTCCCAGCCAGTCAGAAAGTGCTGGGAGCATCTCTGAAGGCGAGGAGATAGACACGGCCGAAATTGCACGTCAGGTGAAAGAGCAGTTGATCAAGCACAATATTGGACAGCGGATATTTGGACATTATGTGTTGGGACTGTCACAAGGGTCTGTGAGTGAGATCCTGGCCCGGCCAAAGCCATGGAATAAACTGACTGTGAGAGGCAAGGAGCCATTTCATAAGATGAAGCAGTTCCTGTCGGACGAGCAGAACATCTTGGCTCTTCGCAGCATCCAGGGCAGACAGAGAGGTAAGTGCCCCCCAGCCCCCTGCTCCCCATAGCTCCAAACATTCCAAACCAGGAGCTTCCCCATCCGGGGCCGTTTGTGCGCTGCTGCTGCTCTCACCCAAGTCAGGTGCCAGGTGCAGGAAGTTCAGCTCCCAGCCCTGCTTTGCAGCACTCAGGCAGGTTCGTATCTCTGCTTATGCTTTTTTTAGCTGCTGGCTGGTGCCTGTCAGCAGGAGTGAGCAGCAGGGACACTCACAGCCCTCACCTCCCAACAGCTCCGTGCCACAGCTAAACACGGAGTGAAAAGGGTCAGCAGCTACTCGGGGTATCAGCCCTCAGAAATACTTGGGGATTTTTATTTGAGGTTGTTTACTGAGACCAGGCTTTTGTTGTGTCTTGTGTGATTATGTTTTTTCCCCAAAGTGTTCCGACAAAATAGAGTAGGTGATGCATGAGATGAGTAATTAAAACACAATCCCAGTTTAAAGCAGCTTTGCATATTTAAGGCAGCGATTTTAAGAAGTAACATGCGTTTCATTGTGATTCGTCTTAAGACTGAGATTTACATTTAGAGAAACTGAAAAGTAAGTTGTTTACAGTCAAGAAATATTGGAAAGGACAGGCAGGGTTTTCCTAGATTTTTTTTAATTGGAAGCACACACTGTTAGATTTATAATCTGTTCTTCCTTTTGATGATTGTACTTGAGGGGATTATCTGCCCATCTTTAACCTCTTCATTTTTGGTATCTCTAGACATTTATTTATATCTGTCTAATCTCCTTTCCGAACATAGCTGTAATCTTTATTAACAAATCAGCCAGCCTTGCTTCTTCCCAAGTAGCCAGTTCCTCCTGCTCAGGGGCCCGAGGGGCCAGGAGAGCTCAGGGCCAGGCTGCCAGCTCCTCATGTCACACAGCCCGTGATGTCAGAGCAACCATCCCCTGATTGTTTTGTTCTTACCAAACTTGTTTTTCAACAGAGAATCCAGGCCAGAACCTGAACAGACTATTTCAGGAAGTACCGAAACGAAGAAATGGGTCTGAAGGTACGTCACAGGCAGGTGTTTTTCTTTGCAGTCAATCCCTAGGAAGTGGAGTGTGCTTTAGCTGTGTGTTTCCTTAAAACTGTGCAGTTTGATTCTGGCCTGGAATCTGATAGAAAAACAGACAGTAAGTATAAAACAAACCATGGGTTAGATGAACACTTTGCTTTTTCTAATTCTGCTGCTGCTGTACTAACGTAACCCTGTTTGGATAGTTCTTCCACTCCCATCCTCCCTGCCTCCGCAGATAAAAAGAGAGAAGTGATAGAAGAGGCTTTATAAAATCATCAGATCTATTGAAATGCTCTCTTTGCTATTTTTATGGTTTTGGAGGGAGAAAGTTGCACAGTTACAGCATCAATTGCATACTGCTTCTGCTCTAGATTTACTTCTTCTCATGGGGCTCATGCTGACAAATTCCACTTTAATACACTGCTGAATTAGTGTGATGCTTAGTTCAGTGTTATATATGAAAAAGACAACAAGATAAGTGAACATCAGATCCATAAATTATTACTGAGCAGGAAGTCTGCACGTTTTCTTTGTTATAGATTAGTTGCAGAATTTTTCTTTTAGTAAGACCAGAAAGAAGGAAAAACAAAAGCAGGTACACCAAAAGTCTGTCGTTATTTTGACTCCAGTCACAAATTACCTAGCTTGCTTACAAACAATAATCTCATAATGGAAAATGCAGTTAAGTGCAGTAGCACTCAGTTTTCCCTCCTTTTCTTCCCCTTAGAGGTTAAAAAACAAACAAAAAAAAAGCAAAGCGAAAGCAAACAACCAAGTAATAGCTCTTAGCTGGAGAGTGCTTCAAATGGTATCTGCGTTTAAATGACTCTTTCTCTTAATGTATTAACCTCTAGAAAGTTAAAAATTATTTTTATCTAGTTACTTTTTAATTCTGTTTTGGGCTGAACGTGTACTCATCCTACTTTGCCTACCAGCTGATGCCATTTTAAAGTTGATTCCTGGGCTTGATTTTAGCTTTCTTCTTTTCCCCTCTGGTTCTTTTCCTTTCTGTTTCCTCTCCCCCTCCAAAAAAAAAAAAAAACCAAAAAAAAAAACCCAAAAAAAAAAGAAAAAAACCCAAAAAGAAAAGGAAAAATAATATCTCTATATATGTTACCATAGAAAAGGAACATATGACACCTAGTTGCTCCTCTGATGTTCTCACCATTCCAGGGCAGCTAGAGACAGGCACAAGGAGGATATTTTGCTTTTGTTATGTTAACTACTTTTTTTGTGTGATGTAAATGTTGGTAAAGGTCCTGTGCAAGTTGTCCTCAGGTTGCGTTGGCCGTGTATCATACACGGTGTGTCTTTGTGTTACAAAAACAGCCAAATAAAAGTGTTCCTGGTGTCATTAGTTGTGTTTTCCTCCCCCAGGTAACATAACCACACGAATCCGAACCACAGAGTCTGGCTCTGATGAAGCCATCAAATCCATTCTCGAACAAGCCAAAAGGGAGCTGCAAGTACAGAAAACAGGTACAGCCTCATTTTGTCTCTGCCTCCTTTTACTGCTGAATTTAATTAAAACAATTGCCATGAGCTTTCTGGTCAGTTAATTATATTCTTAAAACCTTCAGTGTAGGTTTTGAAGAGTTTTTTGGAGATTTTTATTGTTATGTAGCGGAGTTGTTTCTGTCTCTGAGACATCCCAAGTTAAGGTGGCACGTGGCACGGCGTGGTGGGGTCTCTGCTCCGCCCTGCTCCCTGTGGGATTTCTGAACCTTTATCCCTGTGCAGAGCTCTGAGCTCCTGGCTGCCCTCCAGACCTGCAGGAGTCACTGAGGGGAGCCTACAGAATCCTTTCTTCTCCCAGTTTGCTCCTTGGAAAGGGAACGGCTCCTGCTTTCTCTTCTGTCTCACTCAGGCCCCAGGGACACAAGTGCATGGGAGAGGGACTGGACGGATTTGTTGGGGTGAAGGTCACACTCTAGGCAGCAATTACCAGTCCCAGCACCATGGTACATCCTGTACTCATATAGGCAAACTCACTCCTGACTCTTAGATGACTTTATTTTTGGTTACAGAATGTATTCAGTGAATGAACTGGTAAATCCAAAACACATTCCCTTTCCCAAAAAATCCATCTTAGCCTGAGATAAGTCTAATTTCTCATTGTATGCTGTCATGTAATTAACATTTCTGTCTATTCCATAGCCCTCTCAGCTTTAAGAGTTCCCAGTACTGCTATGGGCTGAAGTAGAAATTATTGTGCAATACTTCTGTTTCATTTTTGAAAGTAAATACTGATTTACAGTTTTGGACAGTTGACCTTCAAATGAAAACTAAGTTAATCTCGTGGCAGAATAGAAAACACTAGTTAATATATGATCTAAATAGTATGACTTTATACAAGAAATTATTACACAGAGAAAAATATTGGCTTTGTGCAGGAAACTGCAAGAATGTTATTCAGTAGCATGTTTCATCTGAGAGTATCAGACTTCCTTTCAAATATTAATTCGGCCTCAAAACTCCCTGTGCAACCAGCAGATAAAACAGCAGAGAGAGTCTCACTGTCTTTTTTCCCATTTCTTAGCTTTTCATGTATTTTACAGTGTGTGACAGGAAGCAATGTAGGGAGGCAAACTCAGAAATGCATTCAGATGAGCCGTAGTATTACTGGAGCAATATACGCCGTGTTTCAAATCTTATTTCACTCTGAGGCCACTCCTTGCAGAGTGGGGGTTCCCTGCTCCCACCTGGTGCTTCACTTTCCCTGTTCTCTGTAGGGCAGCTTTCAGGGGAGCTGGTTTCCAAGCACTGGGGACCTCAGTGGAGACTGAAATAGAAGCAGATGCCATTGCAAAAACCTCCTGGCTCTGCAGAGATAATTCCCCACCCACGTCCCAGTCTCTGCTCATCCCCGACTGCTGCAGCACAGCCACCCAAATCCTGGTTCCCGACTGGAATGCTGTATTTGGGGGTTATCTCTGCTGAAAGCACCCGTGGCTCCACCCTCGAGCTTCGGATAAGGGAGAAGGGTGGTGGCCAGGTGTCAGCCTGGCTCTGGTAGAGCTGTTTATTTCTGTGGTTGGGACCATGGAACAAGAAATCAGGAAGCAGGAGCATATTTAGCTTGTCAGATGAAATAATGATGATCTCTTCTTAAAGTTCTGGCTTTGTTGTAATATGTGTGTTGTGTTTTTGAAGTTAAAAGGTCTCACCTTATTTATACTGTAATAGTCTGTCCAGGTGAATGCAGCTGTGTTCAGTTCTGAGTGCGTGTTAAATTCATTTGTGGAGAAAAGAGTGAAGTGAAAGGTTAAATAACTTTGTAAATGCAGCTATAAAATGTTATTGACCACTTGGGGGTGGGGGGGGAAGAGGTGAAGGCTTGATTTTCAAAGGCATTTATTTGCAAATTTTTACAATGGTGGAAGGGCAAGTGATCCCAGACTTGTGCAGCTGAGCCTGTGCGTGCAAACATCCAGCACTTTGGCAACTCTCAAAATTTTCCAGTGAAGAACTTTGGAAATCTTACCTTATTTTGAAAAGTGCAAATCTTTGCTTAGCGAAAACTCCTCCCTCCCATCCAGAAACGTATTTCAGCCCTCCCCCCCCCCCTTTTTTTTTTTTTGTCCTGTCAGGGAAATGTTTACAGTAGCACATGTTGAATATAAAGCATTTTCCTCTGTTGCATTTAGTCTTTTGGTTGTTTTTCATAGCTGAGCCGGCTCAGCCGCCTTCTGCCTCTAGCAGTGGCAATTCTGATGATGCAATTCGATCCATTCTGCAACAAGCCCGACGGGAAATGGAGGCACAGCAGGCTGCCCTTGAACCTGCCTTAAAAACACCACCTCTATCTCAAGCTGACATTTCTATCCTGTCCCCCAAACTAGTGTCTACACCTGCAATGTCTTCGGTTTCCAGCTATTCTCCTTTGGCCATATCCCTGAAGAAACATTCATCTGTCACTGATTCCAGTATCTCTGCATTGCAGAACCTCTCTGGGCTCAAAAAGGAGCCTCAGGAGGCACCTGTTTTAGAGCTTCATGGAATAAGTGATTCTGCCCAGGGTATGTTGAGGCATGTTAAAAATGAGTTGGGACGTGGTGGTGTTTGGAAGGACCATTGGTGGAATACTGTGCAGCCTGAGAGAAGAAATGCAGCTCTTCCCGAAGATATAAAAGTTGAGGAAGCCAGTGGTGGAAAAGAAAAGGTCAGCAATCAGACTAGGCCAGATCGTAGCCAGCTCCAAGGACCGTCTTCTTCCGAGTATTGGAAAGAGTGGCCAAACGCGGAATCTCCGTACTCGCAGAGTTCTGAATTGAGCATGACTGGGGCGAGTCGCAGTGAGACACCACAAAATAGCCCCCTCCCTTCATCCCCTATCGTGTCCTTGTCCAAGCCATCCAAACCTTCGGTTCCTCCACTGACACCCGAGCAGTATGAGATTTATATGTACCAGGAGGTGGATACGATAGAGCTAACGCGGCAGGTCAAGGAAAAGCTAGCAAAGAATGGCATCTGCCAAAGGATCTTTGGGGAAAAGGTAAAGAAGTGGTTCTCTCTTGTTTCACCAGTGTTGTGGTTGTGCCCTCTGCTCCTTACACGGGTGCAGAGCCAGAGGGGGATGTGCCACGGGTGTCCTATGGAAAAATGGTTTTGCCCCGTGTGTGAAGTATTTCAAAACTAAGCTCACAAAGTATTAGTTTCCCTGTGTGGTAGGAATTGCAAGGGTTTTTGTACAGGGATTGGCTTCTGCCACTTGGAATTAGGAATGAGGCCCCGAGTTTAGAAACCTTGAAAGCTGAAGCAAACGTTGCTGAGACTCAATATTCCATGTTTAATGTAATGAATTCGTGGAATATTTGAGTAATACCATTGTCATGACTGGAGAGTCTTAACTTTGTTATAAGCGAAGATTATGTGGACACAAGAGCATTTTTCCTTTTTCGTTATTATTTGGAAATGTGCACAAGGGCATTAAAACAAACACGTGGAAAATCCCCTAACTCTCCTTAGTCTGAAGTCAAGAATTCCCAGTCATTTCTTATACCTGGTGCTCGGTACCTCAGTGTGCTCTGAGATGTTTTAGAGCAATGTTTGATTACAGATAAGGCTCCGTGAAGTTCTCCCACTGTGGGCCCTAAGCATTGAGCATGTGGGATTTTGAGGGTCCCTAACCACCAGAAAACCCCTCCCAGGCTGTAAAAAGTGTTGGACATTTGCTGTTTCTTCTTCCTATAAAGAATTGAATCAATATAAAAGTGTAATAGGAGCTGGCATCGCACTATTACCTTCTCACTAAGATGTAAAATGAAAAGTCTGACCTCTCGGGGTCATTAAAGATCCCATTGCAGCTTTCATTAAGTATGATTTTTAACTCTTGTACCTGTGCTGAATTCCAGGCAAGTAATTGCATTCTGCCTGTCTGAAATTCCCCCCCCCACTGCAGTCGGCTGTATTCTTAAATATTTACTTACGTGGAGCAGCCGCTGCTACAGGTGAAAACACACATCGTTATAATTCATCCCCCAAAAATCAACCAAATATAGGCCTAGTCTCAAAAGTCCCAATTATTTTTGAGAACAAAATACATGCCAGTCATTGCCTGTTTCATCTGCCTGTGTGTGCTTGGACTTGGTGTTTTTCCTGTTAAAACTGATGAAACTGTTTGACACAAAATATGAAAAGCATGCAAATCCCTCACCAGGCTGCTGCCACCCAGATCCTGCAGGAAAAACCCACCTTCCTTCAGAAGGCAACACGGCAGGAAGAAAAGCATTTCCATCCAAGTATCCACAGAAAACAGTTTTTATAGTTGCCCAATTTTTACAGTTTTTATAATTGTCCCTATACAAACAATTTGAGCGATATAGTCAAGGAAACCAAAATGACTTAAATTCCCCCCGTTTCCACTGCCAGTGTGTTAACGTGCCATTCTTGGTTGCTTCACTTCAGGTATTGGGGCTGTCCCAAGGAAGTGTCAGTGACATGCTCTCCAGGCCAAAGCCATGGAGTAAATTGACCCAAAAAGGCCGAGAACCATTTATTCGTATGCAGCTCTGGTTGAATGGTGAGCTGGGACAGTGTGTCCTGCCCGCACAAGGGCAGCAACAAGGACAAGGTAATTAAAATTCCGCTATGTTGTTTGAGTTGAGGAGGAGGAGATTTTTTTTTTTTTTTTTTTCTTTTTTTTTTTTTACTTTTTCTTCTATTTTCTGGTTTTTTTGTTTTTTTTTTTTTTATTTGCAGTAAGCCAGCCTTGCACCAGTGCTGGTCCAGGCATTATGGAAGTGGCAACATCCACCCTGGCAGCCCGGCCGGTCCCTAAGGGGACGCGCCGGGAATGTTTACGATCGTTTATGTGTAATTGATAAGCAGCAGTTATCAAGTTCCTCATTAGGGTGATATTATCTAGGCATTAATATGATACGCAATCCCAAAAATTTTGGCCAAAGAGCTGGAAAATGTTGCGCGCTGTTTCCTAGGGTTGCACAGGGGATTTGGATTGTTCCAGGGAGAATATCGATTGCTGTCTCAGGAGGTGAGCTGGAAAACGAAGCTTTAAAGGGGGAATGTTGGGTTGCAATGACACTTTTATTGTGGCTGTCTCTTTCCCTAATACCTATTGACACAGAAAAGGCAGGCTGGAGCCTGGCCTGGGTCGTACCTTTCTGTGCCACTGAGGTAACTGAGCAGCGAGCCCTTGCCGAGATCAGCACTTTGCTATTTGTTGAGCCTGCTTACTGTTTAGTTTGTGGTTTGGCATCTCCTTTTATTGTTCCCTGATTTTCCTCTCCTCTCTTATCTAGTCCTTCACTCTGTGACATCATTACAGGATTCCCTACAGCAGGGATGTGCAAGCTCAGGTAATCAGCTGGTTTCAATGATTTGCTCTGAAATAATTCTCTGTGCTTTTGTTGCGTTTGCTTTGATGCTGAGAGGTTTCTCACGTTTTGTTGTAACATACAGGAGTCCCTTCAATTTTTTTTTATTAATGCAGTTAATTCCTCCTTCTCTCCTTGTTGCTATGGCAGATGTAGGGAGCACACATATTTAGCTGCATATATTAGGTAAAGAGACTCTGTCTGATCTTAGAGATCATTGGCTCTGCAAGGGGGTTTTTTTTGCCATAGTTCAGCTTATCAATGTGACGTGTGACAATGGCTGTAAAACAAGCCCTTGGTTTGTAATGTGATCCACATACTCCAGCTGCCTCACTCGCTGGTAGGTTTTTTTCCACTCTCCTTTGCACAAAATCTGCTTTGTTAATCCGAAGGTGGGGAACAGACCACGTTACGTCTTTTTCGAGCTTTGTTAAATATTCCCAGCTGACCTTCTTTTCTCCTTTCCATTTGCCAAAAAAAAAACAAACTAAAGAAAAATTTTAAAAAGCAGATGCAGCAAAGCTGAGTGTCAGGGAAGTGAGTGGCTGAAGGCTGTAGAGATGGCCACAGGATAGGAGGGAGGCTGGGACAGGAGAGAACAGCTGTGTTCCTGCTGTTAGATATCAAACTCTACCCACACAGCCTCTTACCAGTGAAATGCTTCACTGACGTAAAACACTCCAGAAAAAAACCCATGCCCTGCTCTGTGCTTACAGCCAGTGCCCTGTGCTGGAGAATTGCAGCATTTCAGGACACACACAGGGATGGGTTGTGCTCTTCTTCTACCTTTCTGCTATTCTGAAACACTCCTTTTTTTTTCTGCAGCTTGCTGGCTTTACTCTAAATATCCCAACCAAAGTGCATTTTCTCTCTACTGGGGAAACTATTTTGCATTCTAAAAGATTTTACTAGAAGAAAATCTGTGATGATATTCAGTCCACGTTTTTCTTAAGGAGAACAGTTGAAAATAAATACATAAAAGCAAAAAAAAAAAAAAATGCCCCCAGTAAAAACAAGCCATGAAAACAAAACCAAAATGGGAGAAAATGATTTGCAATCATAGGGCTATTGTTACTTATAGCCAAGCATTTAGGGAACATGGAAATTTCCTGTGATAGTTCATTAAAAACATGCCATTGAGTACTTTTTTTGTGGCATCAATGCCGTGCAAGAGTGTCACAGTTACAAACGCCTGAGACGGCGTGGAAAATATGAGTAATTAATTGTAGCCATTTTAAGGGGAATTTGAAATCAGAGGAGCTGGGAAATGCTGCATTGTTGTTGCTAATCTTCATATTTATGACTAGCTCTAATTATAAAAGATGGAAAGACAAGCCCAAAGTATTAAAACCCAACCACCTTCTGGATTCCCGGGGGGATCTCTGGGAGCTGAAAGTGATTTCCTTCAGGAAGTTCAGTTTTGCTGCCGGGATATTTTGTTCCCTCCCACACTCCCCGTGTCGTTTGTCAGTTCCTGCCCTTGAGCTAATATTTTGTGAGGTGACATGTTCCTATCAGCTAATAAAATCATGTTATTGATGATTGTCCTCCTTCATTCCTTAAAGCCGACTTACAAATGAGAAAATGGGCTCGTGCCCTTTTCTACCTCCTCTCGGAGGATTAAAAATAGAATTGTTGTACAAAATGTTCTTTTCTTGGTGCCTTTCTCTGTGTGAAGGAATAAGGAAGGTTGTGACACCAGGCAGAACAAAAGAGCAAAAACCAAGTTATTTGAATGAGGAAGGGCAGTTTGGTAATTTCCTTTTATTAGCAGCTGTTCTGTAATTAAAGATGCAGCAAACAGTTTGGAAAAGGTAATAATAATTATGCATTTGTGAAAGATCCATCACTCCAGGGCAGGGAGAAAAAAAAAAGAGAGAGGCAGCTCCAATTTTCTGGTCTTCTGAGACATTTCCCAGGAAAATCAAGGCAGAGAAGGTTGCATACTTGTAATTTTAAAACAGAAATTAATCAGAACAATTTTGAAATGAGGAAAGGTCTGGAGCCTTTTCCGTGTAATATAATTGGCTTGGAACTTGTTGAATGCATGAAGGGAAAGAAGTGAAATTAAACTAATACACTCAGTGGCTCCTGAGTGCTTTGCCAAGAAGGTCTTCAGTGTACAGAGTGTCAACATGCATAGTAACGACTCAAACTTTTATTAGCTGGGAGTATTTTCATTACTGTTTGGCTCTGTTCTATCAAACTAGCAAGATTTTCTGGATTTCTGACCCAGTTAGTTACACTTCTGGATCATAAGGTTTTGATTAACACCTCATTCGTGAAAATCTCACCTTTTGTCCAGTAATTTTCCATTTTCACGTGTGGACAGATGGACCCATCAGTGTTTCATATGAATGGAATATGAAGGGAGTTAATGGATAACTATATATATATTTTATATATATATGTTGAGATAGCAAAGAGAAGCCACGCTTAGTTTTCTTCTTTGGAAGCTGTATTTATGAATTTTATAAAAAAACAGTCTATACCAAAATGACAGCCAGGTATATACCTGTATTTTCTGCCTGTGAGCTTTCTTCAAGGCTTGGTGATTTTGTGCAAGTTTCAGGGAACATGTTTTACACAAAAATGGTGTCTGTACCCTAGGTGGTCAAAAATAGTATTGCTGTGCCTTTTCTAACGTTTTTTTTGTGTATTTCTTTCCACCTAAATGCTCTAATGCCCTTGGGTAAATCTGCCTTTTTAATGATTTATGTGTCAAAAGCACGGACCACATCACATGGAAAAAAAAGTTGAATTAGTGTCACCCAACTGCATCAGCATTTTTTCGTGATGAATTTGGCCCTTATTTAGTTGCATTACTGCTGATGGGAGCCGGGGTGGGTTTGAACAGTTGCCATGTGCCAGGAGAAGGCTTGGATATTTTTCTAAATACTTGTACTGTGCACAGCTTTTATTAGTTGGTTTTATTTTGGGGGTTTGTGCTGCGTATCTATAGGAGATTGAGACAGAGTTTCCTTTTTGGTGCTGTTGATTCTGTGGCTGCTCGCAGGAAAGCTGAATTTTTACATTCACTTTTGTCTTTATCATCTGTGAAGGACATATACTCTCTATATACTACATTAAAGACTTGCAAATACTCAGTGGGAAGAAGACGTGCCTTTTTGGTGTGTGTTTCTGTAAGGGTCGTCTTATGACCTAATGTGGAAATCTTCATTTGCCGATACAGCTGCGGGTGATCTCAGGGGATTTTGAATTTCCCTTTTGTTTGTCTTCCTTTCTGGGTATCATCCATCATTCCTAACCTCATGCTGCTTAGCAATAGTAACACTCATGGGAGTTGAAGAAAGGATTATAGCAGCATAAAATGGGGAGCTAATTAGAGCTTGTTTCAAAATCAGAATCTAGCTTGAGATAATTGCATATTATCTGGTGATTTAAAAACCCGAGATCTACTGTATTTAGATCAACTAAAATATGCATAAAAGCTTTTCTTTTCAAAATAAAGCGTTTGTAACAACAGGGAGATTACTTCTTATCATCCCTTGGGAAAGCAAATTGGAAAAACCTCAGTATGGTTTAGTGTCGTTATGATATTAACAGAGAGATCAGGGAGTGATGGCAAAGCCAGGTATCCGTTGTGTTTTTATTTATGTAATACACATTCCTGTAACATTTTCCAGTACAGAAGCTGCTGAGTGGGCAGGTAGTTAACTGTGTGCTGGGTGGATCTTCCCCTTTTCCTGATACCCGGAGAATTCTGTCACGTTGGCTACTCTGGGAGAAACTAAGTAGGGAGGGAGCGTCTTTCAGGCTGGCAGCCCATATTCAGGAATACCATCCTGATGCACTTAGGGCAAGAGCTCAGTAGCCTTGTGGTGGCAAAGGAGAAGCTCTTACCCCCATTTCTCCATTTATCATCTTTTCTTGCGTTGTTCTGGTTTGTTTTGGTTGGGCAGAGCTGTCCAGTAGTGCTCCAGAGCACGGTTGGGATTAGCCCTGGGAGAGCTGAATCCTTACACTGTGACATGACCAAAGTGATTTGTGCAGTGATGCTGACAGACCTTCCCAAACTGGAGCTGGTTTTTGTTGTTGAATCAAAAAAAACCAAGAGAGATGGTTTTGCAGTCATTTGCTGGCATTCCATGTTAATAAAAATGTATGACATGAAATGTTTGTGGTTAATGCAGTCTGTGAAATGGAAGAGAGGAGAGATCACATGGCTCAGACAGCTGACTGCAGGAATTCCTTGCAGAGATGGTTTGTGTTCGATGACCAGTTTTTGGGTCTTGGACTTGGGAAAGTTAGGGCCTTTTGTGCTAGGTGCAAATGTGGTTTTCAAGTTCAGAGCTGAACAATTATGTCGGCCAAGGAGTTACCTTCATGCTTATCCCTGGAGCACCCTGGCACGTCCTGGTGAAGTTTCCACATTCTCTCTGTGTGGTTTGGGATTGGGCTCGGGAGCAGTTGGCCGTAGCTGTCTTGATTTCAAACCATAGGATATCAGTTGGCTCTTCATAAGGGCAGCTGTTGTAGTCTGTAACGTGTGCGATCATCCTCTGTGCCATTTCCCTGACATTTGGACCATGAACACCTCCCTGGCAGCCTCTCTGGTATCAATAAAGCCGGGAGAATCGCTGTCAGGGCACCTCACTGGGACCTGGGAATGCAGCATGAAGTCAGTGCCTCAAGTTGATTCTGAGCAATAACCTTGGCTCTGATTCCTGACCATCAGCTGGGCATTCCTGCTTCCTGCCCAGGCTGCCTTCCATGGCCCTGCTCCTTTTCCATCAGTGATGCTTTGCAAATAGTCAGTGTTTGTGGAGAAATTCCTCTCCTGGTTGTATTCTTCTCTGTCCATGGAACCACCCAGTGATTAAACAACTCCATCCTCACTGTGGTCACAGCTTTGCTGTTACAGAAGGGCTGAAGTAAAATACAAAATCAGGGAGTGAACACTGTTTTCTAGGCAGATACTGCTTGTGACTCAATAACAATGTTCATGTTAATACAGCAAAGAGGAGACCTGTGCTGGATTCTGAAGGCAAATTTTATTCACTCCAAAGTGCAGTTTTGGGTTCCTAGCATTTGTTTTGGAGAAATTATCCAGTCAAGTTGCAGCTTTATTTCTCTGGTTAATTGGGGAATGTGGGTCCTTGACGCTCACTCCTCCTTAGTGTGAGATCCCCAAGCAAGGAGTTCAAGTGTGGCTCTGCAGCAGCACTGAGCCAGGCACTTAAAGTCTTCATTTTCAAAGAGAAAAATTAATAAATGTATATGTTTTTTAAGTTGTGTGAAAAAAAGAAACTTTCGTGACCATTATTGCCTCAGGCTTCTCAGGTAGTTCATGGAGTAGCAGTTGGCATGAGAGTTGCTAAAAAGGGGGTGTAGTTAGGGAGAGGAAAACATGGCCGTTGAGTAGTGGAGCTCTGTAAATTCCACTGTTGTTCATTTCATTACCTATTACTTCATTTCATTAATTACCAGCATTTTCTTTCCCCTCCGTGTGCGCATTCAGAGACACGCGGCCTCCCTTGGGGAGGGGGCCGATGCCCCTTCCCCTCACCCACTGCAAACCACTGAGGGGCTGGGTGGAAAACGAGGAGCTGATAGATTGGAAAGCCAAATTCCGAAATAACTGGAGCAGCACAGACACAGGAGCGAGGCGGTGGCTGTCAGGCTCCGGCTCAGGGAGGCCGAGCAGCTCGGGGCAGGGTCAGCAGCCGGGGTGACGGCCATGATCTGTCCCCCATGGGCTGGCAGCTGCACAAGAGCTCGGAAAGGCTCTTCTCCAAAGGGAGCAGATATTTTTCTGTTGGGGATAGAAGACTCTGGCAGCTGGCAGAAGCTCACGTTGGTGTTCTGGCTGCTGGTGGGAAAAAGGAGGGGGCTGCAGGTCCAGCCCCATGGCCACCGGTGGGATGGAGATGGCCATGGTACCCTCGGCCCTCCCCGGGCGACAGCCCAACTGCTGCTCAGCAAATTACCAAATGCTTCTCCACTGGATGAAAATTACCTTGCTTTCAATTCAGAGAACAGATAATGGGCTATTTTCCTCCCAAAATACTGGGAAAAAGGTGTGTGAGCACCAAATGTGCGGGTTGTTATTTCCGTCTTATAATGGGAATGAAAATCCTCTCCACCCAGCAGCTCTGAAACAGGGAAATAAACAGCCTGTTCTGATTATAGTTACATATTGCTTGATAGCAAATCATTCCCAAGAAGAAAAAACAGAATATTACCAGAAAATTAATGTTTTCTAAGTTACCTTCCAGCCTGTCCTTTACATTAGGGTGTGAGAGAAACTTATGAATTTGTCTCACCTCATTTGATGTGTGTTGGAGGGTTTTTTAACTTGCCAACAACCTTCCAGAGAAACAGCAAATGAAAGAATCCAGTGATTATTTCAAATCCGATGAGAAATGCAACTTGCATTGAAAATAAAGCAAAGTGGCTTTGAGATCAAATTTAAATAAAAGTGAAAAGAGAAAGATAGTCAATTAAAAAGCCAATGAAAGGAGAAAATACAATTACAACAAGAAATGTAAGATAGGCCTGATAGTACATGTTCAGTATTTATACTTGTCAAAGATATTGCTGATGGCGGCTTAGCACAGAATCACAGAACAGTTTGGGTTGGCAGGAATCTTAAAGCTCATCCCATTTCACCCCCTGCCATGGGCAGTGACACCTTCCACTATCCCAGGTTGCTCCAAGCCCCATCCAACCTGGCCTTGGACACTTCCAGGGATGGGGCAGCCACAGCTGCTCTGGGCCCCCTGTGCCAGGGCCTCCCCACCCTCCCAGGGAACAATTCCTTCCCAATATCCCATCCGTCCCTGCTCTCTGGCAGTGGGAAGCCATTCCCCCATTGTTCTGTCCCTCCATGCCCTTGTAAAAGCATCCTTCTCGTCCTTCTGCTCTCATCTCCAGAGCCATCTCCCCTTTTCTCGCTGCTTTCCTTGGGATCCTGGGATGGGTCTGGGATGGCTTCCCACGCGAAGGAGGTGTGAGATTCACCACGGTGTAACCACAGCTGTGGTTAATGTTTGTTTCTCTGGTTTACCCCTCTGGAACTTGGGTCCTAAAAATAGTGCAAGTTTGAACTGGCAGATGTTTCATTTGTCCTTTACGAGAGGACCAAAATTAGCCTCTCATTTGGCACCTAAATAAAGCAACTTAACTGCCTTTATGCGAACTTTGCAATTACTGTCTATTGAAGTTGCAACATTTTGTTGTGTTTGATGGGGAAGGGCATTATATAAGCAACACCAGCACCTAAAAAGCCACCAGACCTTGAAAGAGAGAGGACGAACATGAACGAGCCCAACTGGGTTTTCTGGGGGGGTCTGATTCGGGTAGTTGGTTGGGGTTTTTTTTCACTTTTTTTGATCCAAGACAGGTGTTTTCCCTAATGAAGGTTTCATAAAAAAAAAAAAAAAAGAAAAAGGCAAAAGTTCCTTGGAAATGCTCAGAGAGCTGTCTATTGTAAAGGTAAAAACATTAATAAAAGGACAGCAATAGTTTCTCTAATTTTCAGAGAAAAATCTGCACAGAATGCCTGAAGCTGGGTTAGCAGTGGGACTCCCCAGGGGCAACAGAAAGATGTTATAATCAATTACCACATCATAACACTGATGTATGATAATTACTGAGTGTTCCTCCTGAGATAGTGCAGCATTTGGCTGGGATGCGGCTCTTTCATGGTCCACTGCCTGATTAATATGCAAATAATAGGCTGATTGCATGATGAATGCAGAAAATGAGTTCGCTGATAACGTGAGCACCGAAGCGGGAAGATGATAAATTACTTTTACTGACTGTCGTACATTAAGTACCCTTTCTCAACAATTTTATCACAAATTAAGTAAAGCAGTATGGAGAGATTATGAGGATGTGTAAAATAATGTACCTTAATAGCTTTTATAATATTGTTGCGTACAATGTAAATGTCATTTTGTTTCAGCACTTTCCCCAGCACTCCTCCAAAAAGGAGAATCTTCAGTGCATCCACTGCTCAGGGTCACTCTGTTTCTCCGAGATGAAGAGCAGCCCCCTGTGCTGAGGGCGGGAGATGGGACCCCTCTGTTGGGAAGGAAGGAAGGAGAGCGGTCATTAGCCTGGGATCCATCCCGTGTGGATATTGCCCGTGGCAAGGGAATGTCCACATTGTTTAGTGGGGGAGGTATCTTTAAATGCAGTGCACAGAGCACATATGCATCCTGCTGCAGCCTCTGCTCCCGAGCAGACACGAGGTTCAAATCTCAAAGGAGGGTGTAGAAATACCTTCACACTCGGGCTCCTGACACAGGACGACAACAAACAGTCATAAAATTGGTGGCACGTTCAAGCAAGTTAGTTTAACACATCAAATCACAAGGTCAGCAAGTCAACAAAGACACCACAAACTGCAGCAGAACCTCCTCACAGAGGCTCTCACTCTGTTTTCCAAAAGGTATTGTGCACGCGTTTGTCTTGATTATACTAAAAATATAACACTGTGGGGTTGTGGCATCTTGATTGATTGCTTCCATGACATATTTGTTTTAGCATTCAGAAAATCCTTAATAAAGCTTCTGCACACAAGCTGGTTTAATAATAAGGTTACTGAAAATATTTTCCAGCAGTTATTTCTAAATATTGATTTCTAGCTAAGTTACGGAAACACAGAAAAATCTGAATATTAAGTAAAGGTTGGCAGAGTAGAGCAGTGTCTTTTAAAGCAGCCATGATTCTGCCATTAATCATATCATTTAAAATATAGTATATTTTTAGAAAGGGTCTTTAAATTGTTTAAGGGTGATTTGTAAAACCAAAAAATTACCATTTACTCTTCAATACCAAGATCCCACTTTTGGCTCAGAGATCATAGAATCATAGGATGATTTGGGGCTATTGGCCTGACCTGGGCATTGCTCTGATATTTTCAACTCTGTGTCTACATCCAGCTAAAAAATTCTTAAGTTTCCCCCTTTTTTTCTCCTGTGTTTTATTGTAAAGTAGTGCTTAGGGTTACAGAGGCCTCATCTTCTCCCCAGGCCGTTGCAAAAATGTCCCTTAATTCTTCTCCTGTGAGAGTTTTCCCTGGGGATGTGATTGTGTCAGGGCTTGGTGTGTCTGCTCCAAAGTCAGATCTCAGGACAAATTTCTCTTGAGTTGATTGACTCCAGTTGTGTCTTTCTGCACAAGATTCCAGACATCCTTTGGAGCAATCTGTACTCCCCAGTCCTCCTAACTCAGTGGAAGTCTGATGGTTTCAGTTTGTGTAGCCGTAAAATAGGTCTTGGTGTAACCTTGGGCACAACAGTGGGATTTCTAAGGCTCGGGGACGTTTGTGGCTGTGGGTTTGTTGAAGGGAGAATTCGTT
The DNA here is from genome assembly GCA_013398115.1 of Falcunculus frontatus. Classification (NCBI taxonomy): domain Eukaryota; kingdom Metazoa; phylum Chordata; class Aves; order Passeriformes; genus Falcunculus; species Falcunculus frontatus. The sequence continues at coordinate 255,654 of VZRV01006414.1, read as the reverse complement.
GCCCAACTTCTCCAAGTACTTTTAAACATCCAGCTGTAAATCTCTCCTCATGAGTCTATCACCAGCTCCTGTCTTACGTGCTCCTTTCTCAACTTCATCTGGTTTCTCCAGCTCCTTCTGCTTTCCAGAGCAGCTGAAAACACATTTTTTTAATAGAGGCGCAAAGCTAATACAGTTATTGAAAATACAACTTAAATTGCAGCAATACCGTGTAATCCTTCAGCAATACTCAAAAGCAGGTTTTTTCAGGTAATTCTAACATCTACGCTGATTGTTCGGTTTTATGTGCTCCTGACACTTACCATATACTCATCTGCAGAGTGGGAGCCTTTATTTTTATATTGCCCCAGTAATTGCAGAGTTAACCAAAGCTGGTTCCTCCCCTTTCCGTGCAGACACACGTACATCTGCACGCTTTCCTAAAGGGGTTTTTCCTTTGGTCCCTCCCCTCATCCACATAAAATTTCCCTCTGAGCCAAGACCCAATATAACATTTTCTCCAAAGTTATAACATTTATGAAGCAAACAAGCAAACAAATTCTCCACAGTCAGAGTGGTGGTAACTCCAGCGAGTGCTTACAACTCTTAACTGCACGTACCTACGTATTTGCATCATTAGAGATGCAAACTGCAGGGAGCTTTGTGCACTCCCTACATAGAACTGGGGGAGTTTATAACTGTAGGGAGGATCATATTTTCATGAGCCACATTAATTTGCAAATTGTGACTAGGCAAGGTTCACTCACTCAGAGTAAATCCACCAAAAGCACTACCTTGGAGAAGGCGCTTTCACGCGTATTTTCTTTCATTAGTCAGAAGAGGGATGTGTTGCAGTGCTCTTCCACAAGTGCTGCTCAGCTTTATTACGCAGTTCAGGCTTGTGCTGCACCCACTGTTAGTGAGGAGAGTTGCTATTATGGTGCTTTAAAAGATTAACTTTCGAATGCTAATTTCTTCTCATCTCTGGAAGTGTCCAAGGCCAGGTTGGACAGGGCTTGAAGCAACCTGGGATAGTGGAAGGTGTCCCTGCCCATGGCAGGGGGTGGAACCAGATGAGCTATAAGGTCCCTCCCAACCCAAATCATTCTGTGATTCTCTGATAAGACCCTGCAAAGGCAGCCATGGATAAAGGTAAAATCAGGTAAAAGGTTGGAGGGAAGAAATCTCTCCCTGAAACTTTCACACCCTGGGAAACTGAATATACCAGGGTTGTCTTGGGGGTGTTGATCAACTGTGTGTGATCAGGCCCTGATTCTCAGGGCAGTATTCACCAGGTTTTGGTCTACAAATTGGATAGAATGGGCAGCCTCATCATCAGGGAAAACAGAAGCTAATCCAGTCCCAGTGTGAGACACTTTGATCTCAGGCAACCTGCCAGGCCTGTTGTTGTCCATTAACTCATCTGCACGAGGAGGTAAATGCAGCCCTGAAGTAGCAAATGCTCTTTTAAGAGGTTGCTGAGAAATCTCCTGTCCACGTTTGTCTGCTTTCATCTTCCCCACCGATGTGCCGATTTGGGAGTGAACGGAGCCCGGGATGCTGCAGCTCCCACGGGATGTGCCCGTTGCCCCAGTTCCTCAGGAGGCAACTTTCACTAGTTTGGCACAAACCTGCAGCCCAAGCTTTGGACAGTGGGAAAAGTGGTGCATCAAAGCAAGCGCCAGTGAAATCATGTTTGGGTTCTTGTCGGAATGTCACAGAGTACCCTGTCATTTTGTTTTAGCAACTTGTCCTTCCAAATGCGCAGTTCGCCTTATGGCATGCCAGCAGTAAAAATGTCACTTACAATAATTACTTTTTGGTGAAAATGCTTGCTGACTTCCTACCTTCAAGCTGTTTTTTACACAGTGGGGAGATAATAAGAAATGACTTTATCCTGACTGCTCAAATGAACACTAAATGGAATTTAGGTTATTATTACTGCAGATAGAGGACTGTGTATTGAAATTTAAATAGTGGATCAGATAAACTACAGAGATTTGTCTCTGAAAATTATAGTGGATCCGTTTTTTCAATCCACTTCTCTCTGAAACTTCGGGCAGCTGTTGTCTGCCTGCTGTTTTTAGAATATAATATTTTTCATAATCCTTTTAGAGGCCCCTGAATACCTTCTGTGTTTTGCATGGTCTTCCTCAACTTTGCCATGTTCTGTGCCTCGTTCCCCATGAGTCCTTTTGCATTTTATCAGCTGAGCCTGTGTTAGCAGCAAAGGTTGGACAGGTTATTCTCCCAGCAGCTCCAGGAGTACAGGGTGTCTCTGTGGATGGACAGGTGTGCTGGGAGGAGAGGCTGGGAGTGCTGGGCTTGTGCTTTATGCTCACAGATTCAGATGCTCTTGTTCAGACCTTTGAACTTTGGATTTACAAGTGGCTGTAAAGTCAGTTTGCTGTCAGGGGTGAGGCAGAGGTGAGCAAAAGCAGCAAACCTGCAGCTCTCAAAATGCATACGAGGAGTTGCAGTGGAGGAACGTGTCCATGCTGGCAGACGTGGTGCCTCTGGGACTGGTGAAACCGGATCCGTGTCTCAACACCGCTCTGTCATCTGAATGCCTCCTTGGAGGGGATACATCCGGCACTGGTGTCAGGTCCTGTAGATGTCTCAGATTTTCTGGGGAGCTTGGAGCAGGTGGCACCTGCAGCTCTTTGCATCCGAGATGTCCTGAGCTTCAGAAGGAGCCTCCAGCTCCTTCTGTGGATCTGAGCTGTGGATCTGAGCTGTGCTCCAGCACGGAGGGGCCTGTTGGATTCCTTCCTGTGGCTTTGGGAAGAGTTCCTGGACATCACAGAAATGGTCCTTCTTGAGCAGTGCCCTGCAGTTCTGAATGTCCCTGACTGCTGGGTTCCTGCAGACCTGGCAGTGCTCAGGAGAGCTGCGGGAGAGGAGCCCTGCACAGGCTGTGGTTCCTTAGCAGACCTTGCAGAGGGACATGTCAGGCTGGACTGTGTTAGGGGAAGTGTTTTCAGGGGATTTGCAGGCTATCAGTGGGATCATCAAACAACTGAGGTGCCAGGATCCAGTACTGGGGACCTGACCCCAGCGTGGGTTGAGAAATCTTGGAGGAGAGTAAGAAAATCTGGAGTTCAGGAAAACCACTGTAATCAATGAACTGAGACCAGAACTCTGTTTTCTGACTTTCTCACATTTTCCAAAACACTGTCATGGCAGGTGCTGTGGGGAAGGTGTAGGGGACGGATGGGACCAGAGCAGCGTTTGGATTCATCCATTGTGCCTAGGAATGCGAGACCATGAAAGATTTTCTGTGTTTGTGTAATAAGGCAGGGTTAGTTTGTTACGATTCTCAACCAGGTTTGTAAAATACACAGACCCCAGATCTATTTGCTGAATTGTTTGCAAAATTAATTTAGTTTCTTACTGGGTAGGTACTAAGGGGTGGGAGGGAAAAGGGCAGGCTGTGATGATGTTGTGGGGTTTTGTTGCAGTAAGATGGTCATTCAAGCAGCAATTTTATATTGAGAAAATGGTATTTTAAAAGAAAACAGGAGATATTTGTGTAATGTTGACTTTGTTTCCACTCGTTTGTACATCTTCGTTTTAGATTGTGCATCCCTCTCTAGTACTGTAGGAAAAAACAGAAGGGAAGAATTTCCTGACTTCAGAATAAGTCCCGTGTGCTCTGGCAGGAGTGACGTGTCCCCAAGCAGGAATGTCTGTGCAGACTGGATCAGGTGTATTTGTCTTTATGGAGCCACATTTGCCTCCAAAGCCTGGAAGCTCCCCTTCAGTGCAGGGGCATCACTCTCTCTGAGCTGTGTTACCAGCTGTGAAGTAGCCAGTGTTGCTGTTTGGTTCTCTTCCTGTCTTGGCCATTAATGGGGGCCAATTCCACTTGCCAAACATTTCAACTTGCTGGCCCATTTCTGCAGACATCACTTCTACTACTTGATTTGCATGTTTGGTGATCATTTTCTGTGCTGCATATTTGAATGTGCTTTTTAGAATTGCTTGGAAGGGCTTAACTTCCCTATAACCCAGACTATATTTTGAATTAATAATGTGAAAAGTGCTGGTAGAACCTTTGCCCTTTCATGACTCAGTTTTACTTACATCTTCAAAAGTTTGGATGATTCAAGTGCGTTTCTGCTGTCTTTGCATCTTTAATGGCATTTGTCAACATCAACCTGTAATTGTGCAGAAGTTATATGGGGGTTTTTATCATTTAAAACCGTCATGTTAAGCTGTGTCTTCATCACATGCAGGGTCTAATGGTCACCATCTTCCCATAAAGTCATTTTGGGGACACCCTGTTTCCCCCAGCCTCTGAAAAGCTCAGGGCACCACTGTTGACTTTGGCTGCCTGGGACTTAAAAATTTCCCAGGTTCTGCAATGACCTCATCACTGGTGATGCTCTTGATCTCTCCAGCTCTTCAAGAACCTTACTTTTGAAGCTTTGGAGCTTTTGCTTCACGTCTTAAATTGGATGCAGGCTGTTGGAAAGCAAACCCCTTTGGTATAGCGAAGTTTACCTGGAATTTATTGAAGTAATTTCATCAATAAAAGGTGGCCATGGAGTTTGCAGGTTGTTCTGTAATGCAGTTTTATATTTATATTGACAAAACCGTCCCTTCCTCCTTAAACATAAATGTGAAAACATCCAGTGAATATCACTTTTAAAAAACTGGATTGCTCTTAAGTTAGTGTTATTCTTCAGAGCAGTCTGGGGTTAAAAAAACAGAGCAGGTTTTAAAGAAATAAGCTTTCAATGTATTGTTTTCATTGGAAATCTTCAATTGCTGCTTTGGAAATCTTAATGTATATTTTTCAGATATCCTGAATTTGTGTCTTTGTCTTGTGAGGAACTTGAGAGAAATGAATACAGACAAATTATTTCATAAAGCATGTGAAATGGCTGTGGATTGACAGTTAAATCTGGAATAGTGAATACAGTCAATTTTCCCCTTTGTTCTGTCAGCAGTCACTTGTACTCTAAATGTCTATTTAATTTTTTAAGTAGATTAACGGAAAATGTTTGCATTATTTGATTACTGAATTTACTTTCCCGAATAATGGATCTTTTCCTCAAATATTTATGTCATCTTGAAAATGTTTTTTCCAGAAGGGGAAAATGCTAAAAATGAATGGGGAACATATTTTGAGTTATTTGTAGTATGTGTACATAATGCCTCGCCTGAAATCACTGTACACTTGCCTTTTGGTGGGGAAAAAAAGCAGTTTGTCATCTGTACTGCCTTCCAAAATTAGATTCAGATAATCCCACCTTTTGGAGTAAATGAGCAGCAGATTGGTCTTAAAAATGAAATTCAAGTAAGCTCTTGGTAAGTGATATAAAAAATAAATAAGCTAATATGTGAGCAACAGAGAACATCTCAGTGATAGATGATAACACAGATTACCTTTGTTGTGTTCATAATTGGGCTGAGCAGGGAAGGGAGAGGGAGAAGGAGGCATTAGGAAATGCTTTTGTTTAGTCCTGTGTGGTTGGGTTTGGTTTGTTTCTTGGGTTTGGGGTTTTTTTTTTATATTTTGTCTTTTTTTTTTCTCCCCCGTGCTCCGTGTGTGCGTGTGGCTCGCCATGCATGGATGAGGAATTGTATAGGAAATTTGCAGCTGCTCTAGTTATTCAGTAAGATTTGTATAAGCTGGCACAAGGGACAAAATGAGAGGGAAGTTGAACGAGTGCCGTGCAGTTTATTAGCTAGGCAGCCATAATTTTGACCTTGCTGTGGGTTAAAGGACGCAGACCTGAGAAGAAATCTGTTTATCATGTAGGGAATTCATGCCATCCCTGACAATGTACAGTGAACAAGATGGATGATCTGCCAAATTGGTCCCTCGCATGGGTGAATCAGGGCAAATTTACAGTACGATTCCTTTGCTGCTCCTGATACAGAAATAACATTTCCCAGGGTTTCCGTTCGGTTCTGGGATGACCCAGGGTGAGCAGAGAAAAGAAACAGGATTTGTAGGCTCCCTTTTACCTTAAAGATTTACACTTTCCTTTATGTCTGCCTCTTTTGCATCTCTCATAAAGCACTAAGGAAAAGTCAGATTTTTTAGGTTTGAGAAAGCAACTTCATGTGAGTGTGTCAGGGAAGCTCTTGAATGCAGCGTGGGAAAGCTCCCAGTACCTTGAACAACACCATTATCCTCTGCTCCATTTGGGCCTGGCTTCTCCTTTGGTAATATTTTCCTTTAACATTTGAGATATGTTTCCATGTTACAAAGGCTGCGTGATCTGGAATGATTTGACAATATTCTGGATAACAAACTCAAAAACCAGTGAGGTTTGCTGGTAGCCATTGCCTGATGGGACCTGAGAACCTTCTGTGGTGGCACCGCAGGGCTCAGAAAGCGTGGCAGTGTTGGAGGGGCTGGGTTTGCACGGTCTCTGGCCTCCTCCTTGTGCAGCTGAGAGCTCTGTCAGCTTCCTCCAGAGAGCTGGAGCCAAACTCACAGATGTATGAGGCTGGAATCCGTGTCAGTAACCCTGGCAAGTAAAGAGATGGGAGGCAGCAAGGAGGAGGAAGCAGCCCCACAGAAATGGGAAAAACTGTGGATGGAGAAATTGCCTGTGCTCCTTATCTCCTGAATTATTCTTGTAAACCACATTGCCTATGTGTTGTTGCTTTGAAAAAGGTTCAGACTGTACCCTCAGATGTCTGGAATCTCTGAATAAGCTCAGTCAGTACGTTCTGTGAGAGATAAATTTATTGGGGGAAAACAACATTTTGTACAGAACCTATTGTTGTTGACAAATTAACGGATTGGGAAAGCTTTCTTTTAAACCAAGTGTCACAATAACAGATTTGGGTGTCTCCTGATCCACTCGCTATCTTTATGTTGGATTCTCAAACACTTTAATTAATACAACATAATTACAAACTGTATTTTAATCTTGTTATTTCTGGACAAAGAGAATTGCAAAAATGCGATGCATGTGATAAGAAACAAAATGAAATCAATAACACTCTCAAGATAAAGAGTTGTATCAGTTGTAGAAAATCCCTCATTGACAGTACAAAATAGTGGCTGAGTGAGTTTCTTACAAGTCACAGAAGGAGGTTTAAACCAGTCCAGAATGGTAGCTTTAAAACCATCCTTATATAAAAATGTTGTGGCAAGCAAAACTGAGATTTCCTGACCGAGGAAATTGCGTGCAAACTTACAGACTATTGCACTTCAGTTTTTCCTGATTTTTATTTGTATTTGTACATCTTGTCTTTATAAGAAATCAGAGATGACTCAAGATAAAATTAGAAAATAATTCTTGTTTTTAAAAAGAAGCTTTTTAGTACCCAAGTCATAGCAAGTAGCATTTTGCATACTTAGGCATTTCTTTAAGTAGGTAGAATATAAATGAGGAGGAAAGTTAAATATCCTGCAATCAAAACATTACGATTATGCTAAAGTGGGGACTTTTTTCTCTTCTTTTAATTACAGAAAGTACTCCAAAGACTTCTGCCAGTTGCAGTCCTGCTCCTGAATCTCCCATGAGTTCCAGTGAATCAGTGAAAAGCCTGACTGAATTGGTGCAGCAACCCTGTCCTGCCATAGAGACGAGTAAGGATGGCAAATCCCAGGAATCCAGCGAGCCACCTGCGTCTGAATCCCAATCCACAACCCCTCTGCCGCTCTCGGGCCACTCAGCACTCAGCATCCAAGAACTGGTGGCCATGTCCCCTGAGCTGGACACCTATGGCATCACCAAGAGGGTCAAGGAAGTGCTCACGGACAACAATCTTGGTAAATCGCTTTATTCTCATTTCTTGACCAAAATCATGTGTAAGTGTTCATTGTTTTATTGTTAGCTACAGTGGGTGTGTATGAGAATACTTGGGTTTGACTCTGGCCTGAGCTTTAATTAGTTAAAAAGATATCTAATCTTTTTAAACTGGTAGAAAACTCCTTTCAGATTGTCACACTCTACTTCAGATGTCATCACATCCTTGCTCTTCCTAAGCTCTGCTCCTGGCTCAGCAGCCAGGTACTACTCCCACCTCCCAAAACAGAGTCCAGCAGGCTGTCAGGACCCCCAGAACCTCAGAGCCAGTGAGATCTCCCCTTGGGAAAGGCTGTTTCCCCCACACTTGGAGATTCCAGGCCCATTTTGGGTGAAGTAGAGGAGCCCAGAATGGTTGGAGAGGAAGGTGCACCACAAGCAGGAGCACAGTGCCCCTGCAGGGCTGGGAGGGGAAATCCAGACTCAGCTGAGGTTTAGATGAGCCTGAGATAAGTGTCCAGGACCACTCAGTTATTCTGCTCAGAGGTGTGCAAAGCTGAGGCTGATCTTGCCTACAGATGGGTTTTTGGCTGTTGAGTTCAGTGTCATGACTGTTACTTGGAATAGTCACAGGGAATAACCTGCTGTGAGTATGGGAAATCCACACTAATACTGTCACTGTGCCTCTAAATCACTGGTTCTTCATGTCTTCAACCCTTGCTTCCCTCCCATGGCTTTGGGAAATGTTTATGGGATCTTTTGAGGTCTCTGGCAGGAGGGCAATAAGGCTGTCCCAGTGTTACCTGCTCCTGCTCCTGGGTCTTAGCAAGGGATTCATCCCACCTGCAGTAGGTGTTCAGAGGAATGTCTGGTGCTCTCCAGAAGTACCAATTTCTCTTCCTTCACTACAAATAGGACCAAAAATTTAGATTTAGACTGATGATGTTGTTTATGTGAGAAGAATTTTATCCATATCATCTGAACACGATGACTGTAAAAGTAAAAACTCCTCTGTTTTAGATTGTGAGGAAGCCTTTTTGCATCTAGACACAGAATAACATGTTATTGTTTTAAATTTTTTTTAAGGGGGAAAAATACTGGGATGGGGGAGGTCCCAAGTTCCCATTTAACATAATTTGGGGGAAAAAAAGGAAATGGCCTTGATGACTGCCATACACTGAATGAGATTGTGTTCCACTGAGCCCAGCAGAATTCCTTGCCCGTGCATTTGGCTTGGACAGATGGTGGTTGCTTGTTCAGTGGAGATAACATAGAGATAAAGCCCCAAATCATGGTAAGGGTTTGCAGGTCCAAGCCCCTGGTTTTTGGGCAAAATGCTATTGAGTGCTGTACCTGCTCTGGTGTTCCAGAGAGGTTTGAAAAAAAAAAGTATTTTTGTTTACATTTGCTTTGATGCCATTTTTACTTAGTCTTTTTTATTTCCCATGATTTTTGTTTTCCTACAGTGTGGCTGACAAGCCTAAAAAGCAGCAGAAGAGCCAGGAAATGTGCCCCAAACTCTGCATTAGGTGTGGAACCAGTTTCAATGTCTCCTTTTGTGCCCTCAGTGTGCTAGTGCACCAGGTTTTCTGGTGCACAGGTTTCTCTGGTTTAGGCCACTGGGCCTTGTGAACCTGTCATAGGCAGCTGGTGGTGGCTGAGGTGTCCCAGTGTCACCAGCCAGTAGAGACCACGGTTGTACAAACCAGTTCAGACTGAGCTGGGCGGGTCTCTCCTCCCATCACCAGGCAGGGGAATGGCTTCAAAGTGGAACAGAGTAGGTTCAGATGGGATATTAGGAAGGAATTCTTCCCTGTGAGGGTGGGGAGGTCCCAGCACAGGGTGCCCAGAGAAGCTGTGGCTGCCCCATCCCTGGAAGTGTCCAAGGCCAGATTGGACGGGGCTTGGAGCAACCTGGGATAGTGGAAGGTGTTCCTTTCACTAGGGGTTGGAACTGGGTGATCTTTAAGGTCCCTTCCAACCCAAACCATTCTCTGATGGTTCTGTGGCTTCAGCAGATGATGTTGGCAGTGTTCACACTGAGATGCTGCTGGTGTTCTGAGCCCCAAATGTCACAGTATCCTCAGTGATTCCCTGCTGGGCAACATGGAACTCAGACAGGGAAGCAGATGCACTCAGCTGTTGGAGGATAGGGAATATTGGGAATTTTGTAGGAAGGGTCAGGACTATCCATGAAACCAACACAGTTTTGTCCATTAGGATCTACATCATTGGGAATGGGCTTGAAGGATGGGGAGAAGGTTTAGGAAACTTGTGCTTAAAAATATTCCCGTTATTAATAGTGCTCTGCTGAAGATGGAGCGTGATACACCTGCTACCTCCCAAGGATGATTTCTGACACCTTCCCCCTTAGCTTGGGAGTCTTTCAGGTGTTTTATCCTGTCCTGCCATATCCTGACATAAAATAAACAACACAAACATCTTTAGCTTTGTTCTTGACACCTAGGGAACATGATGTTACTTCCTTCCACATTTGCATTTTTAATTTTTAGGCTGTAGTTTGAGGTTAATTTCCTTCAGCAGCACTGCCAGCACTGCTCATTCCCAACCTTTTTGCAGATCTGTGCCCATATTCCTGTCCATGTGACAACACAATAACAGATTTTTAAAGTAGCTGTGTTATCTTGCTAGTAGCTGGCAGGTTTACAGGGAAATGGATGAGGCCTTGCTGATGTTTTTAAATACAAAGAGGGAGCAGGTTATCCTAGCAATAGGTGTGATGAAGACATAAAGATAAAATTGCTAAAATTGCCCCCGATTTACCTCTTTTGTCTGATTTTGCTGATATTGAGGGTAGTGGAAAATCACTTACTACTCAGAACTTAAGTGAATTCTGAATGTAGGTTTCTGTTCAGTTTGTAAGAACTGTTTTCAGGGTTAGTTTTAGAGCTTATTAGCAGAGTGTCATGTTAAGCCCTGTCCTCCTTTCCCCTCTCTGCCTCTCATTATCTCAGCTGCTTCCTCTGAAAGCTTTGCAGACCCACCTGCCCCACACACCTGAGTGGGATGTTCTGCAGCTCCTGGTTGGTCTCTCATTCTCTCCTCTCCCCATGCAGGCAGAAAAAACCCCACCAGGGCAAAAGCCTTGGGATGTTTTTAAAGAGAAGGAGGAGGGGAATCTTGGAGTTAAGCACAGGGGATGGGTCTGTAGAGCAGATATTTTCCGTGAGCTGTTTGTGTCAGGACCAGGGAAGGCTGTGAAGGCAAGAGGTGGTGGTGCTTTTGCAGGTGTGGGCTTGTCCTGCAGAGCTGTGGGGTCAGAAGCCCCCACTCACCCCCATTAGGGATCTGTTGGTTACCACTGGCTACGAGTGCTAGGACATGAAGGGAGAATGTTCTGTTTTGTGTTAGTGAGGGCACTCAGAAGCTGCAGATCAGACACAAGACCCTGAGGCCTAAATTTGGGGGTTATGGGAAGATCTTTGGGTTACCTTGAAATCCCATGATAGCAGCACTTGTATCTTAAATCCTGATGACTCAGATGACTCCAGGTTCTCTCCTGTACCAGAAGTTGGTATCAAGGCATTTCAGCTGAGGAAAAACACTGGAGTGAAGGGGGTTAGAAAACAGCTGTGTGGTTGGGTTGGAGCTGCACAGGCATTTTCCCCAGTCCTTGATACGTTAGACCTTTCCCATTTAAAATCGTTGTCAGCAACGCACATGTGAACACTGTACACTGTAAAGCATTTCCAGATTTTACCCTGACAGATGACAGCATTTTGTAAGAGAACTAAAATTAAGTATGCTTAACTAGCAATACTGTAGAGATTGTAAAAAAAATTTGTATTGCAAATTCTGATTATCTCTGGTGGGTAAGACACAGTTAGATCCCCACAGACAGTACAGCATAGAAATTCCATACATGTTTCTATCAGGACATTTATATGGCCAGTGCTGAAGGGGGAGGTTGCATTGCTCTTGGTTCACTGATTGCTGGAAATGTTTGGATTGCCCTGTTGGAACAAAGCTGTGGCACTGCCCTCCTGCATAAGAGCTTAGTAGCCTCACTGCTCTCACTGGTTGCCTGCTTTGCTAGAAGTTTCATTTATTTTTCCTCTCCTAATTTTATTTTTCTCACACTATTTCACTGTGAGGTCCTGCTCCCCAAACGTGTCAGACTCCCCCCTTTATCCCAGGCAGATCCTGAGGATTAAACTAAAGCTCAATATTTACCCTTCTAATGGGGGGCAGAGCATTTATTCTCCTAAATGTTTCTTCTGGGTTTTGAAGCAGTTCTGAAGTAAGAATAATTGAGGAATGATCTCGTGTTCTTTTCCGTGAGCGTCTCGGCTGAGCGAATTCATGCGGTTCTCAATTTCGCATTAGGTCAGCGTTTGTTCGGGGAGACAATCCTAGGGCTGACACAAGGCTCTGTCTCAGACCTGCTGGCTCGCCCCAAGCCCTGGCACAAGCTGAGTCTGAAGGGAAGGGAACCCTTTGTCCGCATGCAGCTGTGGCTCAACGATCCCAACAACGTGGAGAAGCTGATGGATATGAAGCGCATGGAGAAAAAAGGTAACCGGGAGCAGAGTGCTGACTCACGCCTTCCGCTCTTCCCAACATCAGCCTGGCTTTTATAACCCTCCATAAATAGTGGAGAGGCAGCATTGATCCGGTGTTAGGAAGGTTATGCAAGAGGACTTCATATCAGCTTTTTTGGAGCTTTTATTTGATGCTTGCTCAAGCAGATACGCCTCAAAATAAAAAGAAAACAAACACACAACAGAAAGTCAAACCCAAACCCTAAATATTCACCAGCTGCTGGGGAATCATTGCTGTTTTCTCCTATAGATTAATTACTGAGGCCCTGGTGTATCACTGATAACTTGCCTTACCAAATGAGAAACGTGAGTTTGGGAGCTGGCTTTGGGTTATTAGTTAATAGTGCTGCAGCTGGTCACAGATGTTGGGCTGGAAGAACTGTGCATTGATTCCTGGGAGAGCTCCTTGCCAGTCCTGCACTGATGGTTGCTGGGAGGAGAGAAAAATGCAGCCTTTATAAAAGGGTATTGCAGAATAATGATATTTGTAGCCTTTATAGGGAGGGGGAATGTGGTTGTGTTAATACGGTAACATTCGTGTGTTATTCTCACATGAAATAGGGTCACGGGGATGGACCTGTGAGTGGTCTGAGTTGTTGTTGGATATCTTAGTAGGGAGTACATCCTGCAGATTTATCCAGTTCTCTCCGTTTTAAATTCATCGCTAAAACCCAGTGGTTATTCAGAGCCCTGGTTTTAGTATGTTCATGTGATTTTACAAGAGAGACTCGTGGGCTGCCATTATCAGCAGTTAACTAATTAATGATATATACATCTCTGGAGCTACCCCTTAATGATATTAGCACAGACATCATTAATCGTGTACACTGAAAGCTCTGCTGTTGACTGATGTTCTGAAAGCATTTACACATTTGATCAAGAACTTGGTGATTATATTTAAAATTGCAGTGAGGGAGCTTCTGGGAAAATTACAGTCTTGCAGGCTTTTAAGAAGAAATTCAAGCCCTTGTCACAGTAACCAGTATAATATAAAGCAGTGCAGTATCTTAGCACAAATTGTGTATGATCTTCCATGGGGAGTAAAATCCACTTGGGTTTCCCACTTACAACTGTAAACCAAAGGGAATCGTGAGGGGTTTTGCTGTATTAGAAACACGGCAGAAATAAAATTGTCAACTAGCTGGATTTTTATAGCCTCACAGAGAATATTGCCCATAATGCAGGAAAATAAAATAAAAATAATTTAAAAGTAGTACTGACAATATCCTTTCTAAACTGTTTTCTAAACTGGATTCTTATCAAATAGTGAGCGATACATACGGTCTGTAGATGGCACCTGAATAGAGATAAGGCCATAAATCATTGAGCCTCTGCACTGAGCTCCTGAACTGTGCAAGTGCTCTCCTCAGAGCAGAGCAGTCTAAAGCGAATTCAACCCTGTATTTTCTGCAGAATCCTTTCATGCAGGTAAGGATCCTGTGATTTAACCTTTTAAATTGCTCCAGAGCCACATTAAGAATTTAACTTTCCCTTCAGCTAATGTCAGTTAAAGAACGATGTGACTGGGTCTGCTTCCAGTGAAACATTATTATCAATTATTTCTCTGCCACATTTTATTAAGGGAGTAAATTAATAATTATGATAAAGGTGAGCTGCATATCTCCTTTTTTTTTTCTGTTCTGCTGGTCTGAAGTTTGTGCTATAAATGTACATTTTAAGAGGTTCTGAAAATTTGCAATGTACGTTAACCAACCTCTTTGGAGGGAGCTGGGGGTTCATGCTCACTAGGCTGAGACATTCTGCACACCTTGCCTGCCTTGGAAGGTTTCATTCCTCTCATAACCTCCAGGGTGTTGGGCTGCTGGAGCATCACACTCCTCACAGAAGAGCACTGCTGTCAGGAGAAAATTGAGTTCCCTTTATTTCCCCATTATTTCACTTTTTAATAATCTTGTTCAATACCACATAAGATAGAAATTATATTAAAAGGGGCTCTATCTCAGTGGGCAGCTGTGCAATGGTGTCTGTGGCATCTACAGCTGGGCACATGCTGGGGAGTCTTCCCAGCGGGACACTTGGGTTCTGGGGGGGAAGAGGTGTAACTCAGTCTCAGACCCAGATCCAGACCTTTGCCCAAATTACAGCTGAGTTTCCTTTTTTTTCATATGTCTCCTGAGAAGTGGAGACTGGTCACAGACAAAAATAAAACTTCTCCAAAAATAAAGTGTGTTTGCAACTTGGATTCCAGTTTGAGCCTTGCTGTCACTGCAAATGTGCTGAATGATCTCCTTATGTTGTCTACACGCAGCACATATGTTTAAAAATAAAAATTAAAATGGAAAAGCTTTTAAAAATGTCATCTAAGTTTCCAGAGACCAGCATTAAAGCCTGAAGTCTGGGTCCTAGTTCTGCCTTTGGCCCAGTGGAAATTCGTCCTGATAATAGATTATCCTCCAGAAAACAATTGCTCTGGCAGAGCAGTGGGACATCCTTCTCTTTATTTGCATTTTGGAGAAATATGTGCTTTTATATAGTTTGTTCCATTTACATGAGAGCAACCCAGCTCAGGCCGTGCACCTTTTGTGATCCCAGTGTGAGGTTACAGGAGCAGAGGAAGGAATGACATTTTTCCCAAGCTCTCACAGCTCCCGGCTGTCCTTTGCTGTTAAAGACAGGAGCTCTGCCCTGCCAGAAATCCCATCCTTTGGAGAGCAAAGGGAGATCCAACCCATCCTGATCCCTGGCTGTCTCATGGTGACTCAGTCACCCGACCAAGTTCCAGAAACTTCAGTTAGAGGTGGTCTGAGCACCTTCCACATCTTCCATGCCAGCTTCTGTTTTGTCTCGTGGCCTCCTTGAAGCTGCTGCCCGTTGCTGAGGTGATGGATGTTGTCCTCCAGCCTCTTGGTTCTGCTGTGCAGGGAAACAAGGGAGCCTTGTCTGTAGTTTGCATGTCAGTGCAAGTTGGAAATAACACCCAGGAAGGAGTTTTGAGATTAAAGACCTTATAGAAGTATGGGATTATCTTCCTGGAATGATTAATTCCATGCTCAAAGGTTGTAACAGTTCCTTGAAGGCTACAAAAATAAGGCCAATGGGTCACCTTGAAATAATGCAGATTTTTTGCAGTTTTACATCTGGTTGGAGCAACTTAAATAGGTGGATTTTTAAAGGAAATTTATTTTTTTAAAAACCCTTTGTTTTTTATGGTTATTTCAAACGTGTGCAGGACTGTATCACGTCAGAGTGATGGATCACGAGCAGCTCACGTTGTGTTCCATATCAGTGATCTTACACAGTAGGCAATCCACAGGTAATCTGTCATATTCAGGAAAAACAAAATGTGGGCCATGCAGATACCCCAAAAGGTTACAGAATGTGTTCAGAATTCACTTCCAGGATAGTAAAGCCACAGTGTCAAAGGTCCCACAGGAGGCACCCTGGCGAGGGCAGGGTGCTGGAACCCACTGGAGCCAAAAAACCCAGCCAGTCCTGGAGGGAGCCCTGCCAGGAGACGTTGGCTGGGCTGTGAACACTGCAGTTTATTTGATTGCACTGAATTTTTATTCTTTGTGCAGCCTCAGCCTGAAGGCAGAGCTGTGGGGAGGGAAGAATTGAATTTTTGAAGAATCTGGTTGCTGACCAGTGTGACTGGCCCCACATTGGTCCCTGGCTCCTAGCTCCTGGAGATTTAATGCCTCCTGGATTGATGTCAGTCTGGTGTAATCTGGAACTTAATAGCAGAGGTTATCAAATTGCAGCTCTTGAATACGTAAACTCTTAAATATCTAGAAGGTATTTAACAGGCCATTAAATATTTTATTGACAAGATTCATCTATATTTGCCATTCTCAGCCCCCTCATTAGCAATGCTTGTGCATGATACTGCCAGGTGCAGTAAATCCCACCTCTCCATGCCTGGTGTAAATCAATCAAGTCAGTGACAGCCTTTGCTGGGACTCCTTCCTTGTGGAATTTGCCAGGATAATTCACTCCCAGTCGGGGAGGAAGGTCAGTGGCAGGATCACAGGCTCCTGCCATCAGCCTCACCAAGCCCATCGGTGCAGGGAGAGCTTTCTTAAAAGTGTCTGTGTTTTGGAAGGAGCTTTGTGTAGGGGAGGAGGGTGCTGGGGGCTGGTTTTCTTTCATAACCTGTCACTGCTACAGCAGAGAGCTGTAGGGAAAGGCAGCAAACGCGACGGGTTGTTCAGCCCATCCCTGGGATCTCCAGGCTCCAGGCGCCATCGTGTGTTGGAGATGGCTTGGGAAGGCTGGGAATGCTGCAGCTCTACTTCCACAGGGTTATTTTCCTTAGTGTCAGAGAGACCTCCGTGTACACCTGAAGTGTTTTAACCACCAAACCCCTTTCAGTCAAAATGAAGCACTGCTGTCCTGATCAGGGCCTTACGTGGGAGTTTCCTCCTCCCGAAGGAGTGAATCTGAAATGAGCCGTGTGAGCTGAACCCTGTCATTCGTGTCCCACGTTCATTGTAAAGGCAGAAAACTCTGGCAGGTTTCCAGCTGATTTACCCTCTTTTCTTCTCTTTCTGCCTCTTGCATCCTCCCCGCATTCGGTCTCTGGTGGTGCCCCATCCTTCCCGTCCCCTCCCAGCAGCCCATCCCTGCATCTCCCACCTGCCATCTCCGTGTTTATCCCTCAGCTCGTGCATCCATTGATTTTGCATTTGTATTCAGCCGGGGCTGATCCAGTGTGCTTCTCTTCCAGCCTACATGAAGCGGCGGCACAGCTCCGTCAGCGACAGCCAGTCCTGTGAGTCCTCATCCGCTGGCATCGACTACAGCCAGGGCGCCAGCCCCCAGCCCCAGCACCAGCTCAAGAAGCCCCGAGTGGTGCTGGCACCGGAGGAGAAAGAAGCTCTCAAACGAGCCTACCAGCAAAAGCCATACCCATCACCAAAAACCATTGAGGAACTCGCCACGCAGCTCAACTTGAAAACCAGCACCGTGATCAACTGGTTCCACAATTACAGGTGCGTGGCCTCCCGGGAGCCCTGCTCCTGAGGGATGTGTTGGATTGGCTTTGGCAGGGTGCTGCTCTGCCTCAGCGGACTGTGTCGGGTGGTTGTACAAAATGCACTGCTTTGACAGCAGGGAGGTTCTCACTAACATAGTGCTAATGCTTCAGACTAATTTTAAGTCATCCCTGAGGAGCAGCAATATTCACATATTGATGTAAGTAGTGCTTTTAAACAGAAAGTCTGGCTTTTGGGGTGGGCGTGGATGTAGAGATGTCCACTGATGAATATTTATAAACCCACTGCAGTAAGGCAGGCTGCTCTGTCTGACTCACATGTGCACACGCACAGACACGTGTCGGGGTGTGTGGTGGGTGTTGTCCCTGGGTTACTGGGTGGGGGGTACTTGGAAATGTCCTTTACTGGATGGCATCAGAATTGCCCTGCTTTCATTGTGTCATTTTCCTGCATCAGAACAAAAACAGGATTTTCTTTTAGGCCTTGAGTCACTGAGCTTTGAAAATAGGCACAGTGTTTGTGCTGTGTTTCTGGGAAGCTTTGTGGAGTCCTGAAGGACAGAGAACCAATAACCCTGAAGTCAGATGTGGCCACAGAGAGAGACTTCTTACAAGGGCCTGGAGTGCCAAGACAAGGGGGAACAGCTTTAAACAGCCAGAGGGCAGCGTTAGATGGAATATTAGGAAGAAATTGTTCCCTGGGAGTGTGGGGAGGCCCTGGCACAGGGTGCCCAGAGCAGCTGTGGCTGCCCCATCCCTGGAAGTGTCCAAGGCCGGGTTGGATGGGGCTTGGAGCAACCTGGAATAGTGGAAGGTGTCCCTGCCCATGGCAGGGGGATGGAACCAGTTGAGCTTTAAGGTCCCTTCCAAACCGTTCCTTAATTCTATGATTTATTTCATTGTTATGATTAAATCATCGAGCCCCACTGAAATAAGATGTTGGTCTGTTCAGTTCCTTTCTCATTTGAGGAGGAACCTTCTCCACATTTGAACCCCTGAAGTAGGTTTTGGCCTGGCGACAGCAATAAAAAGAGACAAGGCTGGGAGGGCACGTAAGAATTATAAGGATTTGAATAAACATATTATCAACTGTGCTTGAGATTGGGAATCTTAATTAATGCAGCAGACTTTTCTCCAAGAAATTTGTGCTAATGAATATTGAACAGGTACAGTTAAGCTACCAGATTTAATACTATTCTGCTCCTTCACTCGGAGCCAGTAATGTTCCTAATTAGTCCAGATTGCTAAAGTTGTTTGTTTTTAAAAACTGCTAACATTTAAAGGGTAGTTTTTCACTTTGGCCCTTCTCAGCTTTTACCAGGGAAGCTGCTGAAGCAAAAGCAGCAGAGTTTAATGAGCTATCTCAGAAATACTGTGCACAATAGTTAAATAATGTTTATAGTAAACAATACAAAATTTTTTAAAAATGAGTAATCATATTTACACTGAATTTCACTGCCTTGAATTCAGTACAGATGCAGCCTCTTTCCACCGCTCAGAGTTCTCCAAACGCAGGCCTCTTCCAATTCCCACTTCCAGGCAATTATACACAAGTTGGAGGGATGCCTATGAAAATATGTTCCCTTCGGCCTGACAGCAAAATGTGCTGTTCTCACTTGGGCAGACGAGCGCGGGAGCGCTGGTGGCAGGTGTCACCTCCCTCATTATCACGAGATCTCTGCCTGGGCGTGCGGCGAGCGGGCGCCACCGGCCCGCGGGGATCGGAGTGTTCAACCCCACCTTCCCAGGGAGTAGGTGCTGACAGCTGGACACAAAATAAAACCCCTTAAACAGGGCGCTGGGGGCTGGGGGCAGCACAAGGCTGAGCATTGAGTGATCTGGGCCTGCTCCCAGATGTGCTGCTGAGACTCCAGTGCTTTCAAAAGCTGTTTCAAGCCTGTTTGGAGCCCTGTGTGCTCTGAGCATTGAAAAATCAAAACACGAACCTATTTTTTTTTCCCCTTGACAATAACTTTCTTAGCTGCCATGCATGAATTTCTCTTAAATCATTTGTAGGATGTTGCAGAAGAGGGACAGGTTCCATGTTCTGTGAGGGGAGCAGGGTCTGACTGTTCTGCAGCTTGTATGTTATAAGAAATGGGTGGTCTTTCTTTCAGTCTTCTCCAGGCCACGCTGAACTTTATTTATCTCTTTTATACTCCCCTTCAGTTATTTCTTTTCCAAACTGAAGAGTTTTTGTACAAAAGCAGTTTCACATCTCAGACCATCTGCTTGTGCTTTAATACTAATTTTTCCATAAAGTAGCTTCAGATAAGGGAGGGCACAGATTTGGACACGTTTGTCTTGCTGTCTCTAGGGAATCTTGTTACAGTGATGCTTTTCCTTTCAGATTCAGCCCAAATCTCGCTTTCCAAAGGTGGTTGCTGCAGCAGAATCTACCTTTATATCCACCAGATGGAAAGTCAGCATTAGCATTTATTTCCTGCAGCAAAAAGAAACACTGAAAGAAATATCCTCAGCAGGCAAAGAAATAATTCACTTCAGAATATAAATGGGTATAAAGGATTTTAACGTGTCTAAAACTTCTCCAAGTCTATGGCTTTGCATTCATACCAGTCACAGAGCTCTCAGAATATACAATAAATATCCCTTGCTTTGCACTAGTGAAGCACATACAGGACACATCAGAGTTCGAGGCTCTGATTTCTTAAGAATGGTACAAAATAGCAGGAGGTAGGAATTCCTATGCCACTTCACCTGTGGCAACTGGCACATAAACTCAGTAAGGCCACAGAGATGATACTACAGATGCATCAGGAATGAAACCAGACTTTCTAGAATTGTAATCCAGCACTCTTGGACCCTAAATTCTGAGTGTATTTTTCAATGAACTCTATGTTCAATGAGCTATGTTTAATGTTCTATGTTTCAAGGAACTCTGTGTTACGCTGGTCTTGATGTTGTGTGAAGGCTCATCCAGGGAGCTGCAGCAAACACCCAGGAGATCTCTGACGTTTTGAGTTCCACTGGTGAAAGCCAGCAGGGCGTGTGGATGTCAAGGCCGACACCTTCCCCAGCAGGAATGCTCTCTGGAATTCTCGGGCTGCTGTCACCACTTCTTCTTTACCATAAGGATTTAATTACTATGTTAATCAGGAGCCAGACCAGATTCCAGAAGCAATATATTGGGTGTGAATTCCAGGGATTTCCACAGACATGGGTTTGATGTTTGTAGGGCTGTGGTCAGATTCTCAGCGAGGATGTCATCGTTCAGTACCTGCTGGAGCTGAGGTATTTTAAATGCCATGCAGGCACAGAGCTCTTAGCAGCCTCCTCTCCTGACCTGGGGAATGTTGCAGAAGCACCGTGTTCTGGATCAATGTCCATGCAGGGAGATTTTAGGCATAAATAGAGCCTGATAATCGATGTTGCAGGATGCGTGCAGTTAATGGTAATAGAAAATTAATGTTAGCACCTGTGGTCTTCCGTTAGGTGAATAATATTCTCCTAGGGAAAATTACAGACCCCCTAAATCCTTCAAAAGTGTGGAGTCAGCGAGTACTGCTGAAATACTCTGTTGCATTTCAAGTGAGTCAATAAGATCATTAGCTTCAAAAGCAGTATTCAGGTGGTGTTCTGCATTTAGCCCAATGTTTTTCCATTGTGTGCTGTCTTCCATAGCACAGTTAAGGAAAAATAGAAAATCCTTGCAGCCATCAGCACTGGAACAACGTTTCATTGTGGTCTGCAGGCCCCTTGGCAGTTCCCCGTGGCTAAAACCAAGAGTTTTTTATCTTCACTCTGAAAGATTTTAAGTTCTGGTAAACTCTCCTGAGGCCTGTGGTCCCATCCCTGACCCCAGATCATTGAGGCTCCCTCTTGGTTATAAATTAGGACTTAAATGGTGTTCATCACTTCTCCCGTGGATGGAGCAGGACAGAGAAAGGGTTAGCCCAGACCCTAAGGTTTTTCCGTAAATTTTTCTGTACTTGTGAGGATTTTTGGGAGCTCCTAAACAGAGAAGGAAGAGGAAGACCCGAGTTAAGTGGCAGAGGTGGTATGTTTGAGGTATTCTTGTACACCAGGCAATTCTACCCACCCATGGAGTGCAGTCATTCCCATGAAATGCACTGCTTGACTTGTCACTATTCATGTTCTGAAATTGATTTATTAAATAAAAAATGAGGCAAAAGTCAGACTAGCTCATAGACTTGGCAGCCTGTCACAGGCTGGGCTTTCTCACAGCACTTTCAGCACAACGGGCTTGGTTTCATCTTCATTTCTCCTCGCTGTCCAGGAGAACACCAGGGAGCTTGTCCAGCTTTTTCCTGGTTTATCTTTTGTTTAGGCAGAGTGGCTCATTTCTAGTAGAAATCTGAATTGTTTTGTGTTTACAATCCACTTTATTCTAGATTTCCTAGAAGTGTATTCATATTTTCTGTTAAAAATAAGAAATTCTCACCAGGGAAGTGGTGGAATCACCACCCCTGGAAGCGTTCAAACAATGAGTCAGTGCAACACTTGGCAGTAGGGTTTGATGGCACTTTGTTGGAAATTGGACTCGATGATCTCGGAAGTCTCTTCCAGCCTTAATGATTCCACAAAAAGGCATCTTTAGTGGCGTGGAAAGAGCATTTTTAGTGGAGATGGGCATCTCCTCGCAGCCCTGGCAGACTCACATCCCTCTCCCCTGTCTCGTAGGTCCCGCATCCGCCGGGAGCTGTTCATCGAGGAGATCCAAGCCGGGAGCCAGAGCCAGGCCGGGTCGAGCGACTCCCCTTCGGCCAGAAGCAGCAGGGCGGCCCACAGCTCCGAGGGGGACAGCTGCGACGGCGTGGACGCGGAGGGCCCTCCCGACGGGAAGCCGAGCGGCCCGGAGGCGGACGAGTTCAGCAGCGCGGCCGCCAAGTCTCAGGGAGGGCCCGCCGAGCCGGCTTTCGAGGCGGGGGAAGAGGCACTGCGAGGCGCCAGGCCTCTGGAGAAAGCGGAGCCGGAGAGCCTGGAGGACACCGACGACGAGGGCCGGCTCAGAGCGCCGCGCCAGAGCTCCCCGCCGGCACCGCAGCGCCCGGGAGACGCTCTGGAGACACTGCCAAACTCTGCCACGGAAGGGGATGCCTCTACCTCAGCTGCCTCCACCTCAGTCCTTACGGGGGAGAGCTCCTACAAGTCAAAAGAAAGTTCAGAGAAAATCTCCAGTGTGCCAAGTACGAGCTCGACGCCGGCCGCAGGCTCGCAGAAAGCCAACTCTCTCCAGAGCTTGTTCGGCTTCTCGGAGGCGGCGAGCTCCAGGAACACGCGAGACAGCTCCCTGAGGAAAAAGAAAGCGGCCAACTTGAACAACATCATCCACCGCTTGGAGAAGGCCGCGAGTCGGGAAGAGGCCGTCGAGTGGGAGTTTTGAGATTAAACTGGCCCAACTCGGGAGAGCTGGGAAGTCAAACTGGACCTCTACTGGTTTTATTGTGTTCGCACTTAACCGCCCTGCGGGCCACAGGGCAAAAACGCCATAGGCCAAGGTGCATATAGAAATCAAAAAAAAGGAGCGTTAAGCCCAATTTATGTTTGTGTTTTCGAGGAAGAAAACTGAAATGTGTAGTCAAGCTTTTTTGTACCCTGAAGTGTTTTTATTATTGCCCTAAGTGATTTCCACAGTTTCTGGAATAACTCATACAGCTTTGCCTTGTGCCCTCCTCTTTGGTGTGGGGCTTTAAAAAAATGAAAAACAGGAAAAAAAAAAAACTAAAAAAAAAATCTTAAAAAAAAATCAAACCCACATATTAAAAGGGGGCTTTTTATCTGCCATCTAATGGCTACAGAGCGATAATACACTATTATCTTCTTAAACCAGGAAAAAAGGGGAGATTTTTCAAGAAAAAGAAAAAAAAAGAAAGTTTTTTGTAGCTGTTCAGTTGCCACTAAGAGATTGCACAGTCAACCGACTCTAAACACACTAGTTTGGATTCCTACATATTTTCAAGAAAAGAAAAGAATCTTGTTGTTTGAAACTTTGAATTAAAAAAAAAACCACATTTACTCCACATATTTTTTAACAAAACAAAAAAAAAGTCACATCAGGAAAATATCTTAATTTGTGGTAGCTGACTTAGTGTTTTCTTGTAAGTGAAATAGAATATTGACACGTAGTGCACATTGTTTCATAGCTTTAACTGATTCTGGTCTTTTGCAGCCCAGAATTTGTTTAATACACTCCATTTTAGGCCAAATCAGGACAAAAAAAAAAAAATCTGAATCTAGGTATTTTATAATCTGCTTTTTAACCTCTAACCACAGAGCACGCTGATCAGACCTCATATCTGGGAGGTTTAGGAGACAACTTAGAAGCAGCATGTACTTGATCATTTCACTTGGTTCGTAGTGTACAGGATTTCCTTTCAGCAAAGACAGATCGCTCCAAAAACGTTGGCCAGTAACATTTCAGCCTGCTACTTGGGGGCCTAGCCCATATCCCGAACATTCAGCTTACCTGGAATCCATGGGAATGCAGTTCACGTGTCCGATTGCTGTCACACACCACTAAGAGGGACTGGAGCTGCCGCAGACCCAGCCCTTTTCCTGCTGTTGGTGGCCATTTACTGACTCTCTTCCCACCACAAGCACTGATTTTAAATACGTTTTAGTTGTGGGAAGCTCCTTTTTTGCGTGGATAAAGAGTACATGGCAATGACCAGACGGGCTCTTACCGGGGTGGAAGCAGCCCAAGCTCGAAACCAAAACCTTCGTGCTCTCGAATCCCAGTCCGGCCCGTTCTGCCCTGCAGAAATGCAGCCTTTTTCCATTATTTTATGCACAGGTTAGGGCTGATCAAAGTACAAATCCAATTCTAACTTGTCTCTAACTCCTCCTGTTGTCTATATGTATATGCGTGAGCATAGAGGTGTGTGGAAGGATGTGTGTGCGTGGGTGTGTGCGTGCAATTTTATACGTCTGTGTATTTTCTTACGTACTTGTGCACACATAGAGTGCATTACTGCCACCTTTTTTCAATAAGCTGTTTTATCAGTTATGGCTTCTACAAGTTTGCTAATTTAGACTCCTTTATTGCCATATCTTTAAAACTAACAATAGATGATTTCGGAATATATATATATATATAAATATATATATATATAATTTTTTTTTGCTTATTTATAGGTGCTGTATTTTATTATCTGATTGTTAGGAAGGGATGAAAGGGGGCAAATATTCTTTAGAGGGATAGACTGCCGGCAGTATTGGGTATAATTTACAAGATGTAGTTGTCATACTGTATATTATTGATTGAAGACTTTTTTGACCGTATTGTGTATCATTGAACTTTTGTCTTAGGTCAGCATCTTTTTGATGACACTTTAATGGTGCATTCATTACTTCTTAAGTTTAATTAATATTACTTTTCTGATTTTGGGGGAGGGAGGGATGGGGGAGAGGAGTTCCGACTTTAAAGGTATGTTCCCAATATTACACCTCAGTGTGCTTGTATTAATTCATTAGTAGGATTTTTGACTGTAAGATGTGAAACCACATTTCTTGCATGATGTTTTAGAACTTATGTATTTCATTTACAGTCTCTTAACATGCGACAGCAGCACTTAGCGCAAGTTTTCACAAATTTAAGAATCAGTACACTAAAATCCATCCTTCTCATGACTAAGGAAAGAAGGCTCTAGGAGGCTGAAAGGCAGGGATTTATTTCCACTTTTCACTGCTAGCAGTTTCAGGATTCCTCCTTGGGTAATCGGGGACTCGTGATGCGAAACTAAAGCTGAGGAACAGAGAGAGAGCAACTGCCCCTTTCTGTGATGAGCTGAGGGGACAATTGGCAGTGACAGACACCAGGGTGTGGCAGCGCGTGCTGGGAGCGCTCCTGGCTTCCCACGGGAGCGCGGCCAGACCATGGGAACAGGGTGAAGCCAAGGGTGACCTCTCTGTACCTGTCCAGTGTCCTGGTTTGACTTCCAAAGCACAGCTCCACGGATAAATGCACGTCCTGGTAGAAGTACACATACCTTAGTACAAGTCACGATGAGCTACGTCTCCAGCCAAGAGCAAAACTTCTGCCTGGGAGACGCAGATATTTTCTTAGGTTCTTTAATTATTTTTTTTTCTTTGTTGTTTTTTGGTTCAGGTTGGGTTTTTTAATTAATTCTAGGCAATACACTTGCCAGTCTGTTCCTACTGTCCTTGTCTGCTGATTTGAGACCCCGGTGCTGGATGCAGTCAAGTGGTTACTCTCAGCTTTCTCCATAGTGAGGGGTTTTTTTTTTCTGTGTGATGATTTTACCTTTTTTTTTTTTAAGTTAATATTCCCCAAGCTGTTCTTGTGCCTGTGTCTATCTGATTGCATTCCATGATGCTTACTGAGAGCTCTGGCTGCACTGTACGACAGCAGAACTGTATTCACAGGTCGCACGCAAATGCAGCACTTAAGGTCAATCTCTCTTCTTAATAAGCAATACGTAAGTGCCTTGAAACATATCTTCTTTTTTTTTTTTCCTGTTTACTTTTGTTTTGCTTTTCAGATTTCCACTAGTTCTTTAGGATTCTTTAGCGTCCGCCCAGTTTTTAATGCTGTAATGATTTTTAAAAAGCATATCTGTAGCTTGCCCTAGAGGAAATCTTTCTTTCGTAACACTAACTGTTAATTCTAAGCTCCATTATTCCATTTGAGTCATGTAATTTTGCTGGATAAAGACAGCGTTCACAAGTCAGAAGTCACTCCATCCTGCCAAGGGTTGTCATTGGGATCTATTATAAAATTAATCAAATAAAATGCTGTCAGTATTTCCTATATTTTTGGCACTTTATTAATGGCTTAGCTCCTTCTGCTGTTTCATATTTAATGATCTGCGTTGAATGTGGATTAGCCTGCTGAGATGCTGTTGGGGTGATCTCCTGCCTGGAGTCACTTTGGGTTCCTTGGTGACCTCCTGGTCCGAGGGCAGGGGCAGAGGAGCACCCTCAGACCTGGAGCTCAGTGATGCTCCCAGGGTTTGTCCCGGTGTTTAGCCAAGGTCACAGCTACTTTTCTATTCCAGTGGGAAGTAGGATGGGTTAGTTGAACTACTGCTGAGGTTCTCGGGTTGGACGTGAGTTACCTGCTGGTTTTTCTGGCCAAGCCCCCCCAGTTTAGGAACTGAACTTACACTGCAGGGTGTGAGCGATAGTTGGGATCAATTTGGAATTCACCCTTGGGAGAAAAATGTGCTTTGGAATAACTTTTTTTTTTTTTTTACTTAATTCAAAGGATAAAAAGTTGAAGGAGAAGGAATGCCAAAGAGCAGCACAGTGCAGTGGCTGTCATCCCTTGGGTGCTGATTCCAGGGGAAGGGAATGTGTGATATGTGTGACATGGGGCTCATCTCCCAGGGTAGCAGAGCCCTCGTTGTCAACGTTTCTTTTCCTGATGGATAAAAGCACAGGCAGTTTTCAGGAAATCCATTGTGCCAGAGTCTGTTTTTCCTGAGGTTCTTTATAAACATTTTATTTTCTCTCTCTGTTTCCAGTTCCATGCTCTTACCAACGCTATACATGAAGGGCCAGGGCTGCTTTAATAGAAATAAGTTCATATTGCAGTTAAATTGTTGATTTTTTTTCCTCTGGATGATTGGGGAAGGAAAAAAGTGCAGTGCTTTTCTTGCTAAAAGCCAGGGAAGGGTATCGCTTGGCAGAAGGGTCATGCAGTGGGATTATCGATACACTTCCATTTTTGAGGATACAGATTTCAGACAACAGCATTGCACGTGTTTATTGGCAGAAATGCATTTAATTACAGCTGCTTTTGATGCCATAAAATTTGACCATTTTATTTATTCATCTGTAAAATGCCTATAAATAGAGCCACCCTTTAAAGGAACCCATATCAGCGCACTCTGCCCATATCGTGAATTAGTGAGTCCTTTAGTTATGAACTCCTTGCTGTAATAGGAAAGATCTATATTACAGATAAAAAGAAAAAAGTATGTGCCTTTCTCATTAGCTAAAAGAGCTCTGCATTATTTTTATGTAACTTGTTGATATGGGATTGGTGTAGAGCAGGGGAGTCATGAACACCACAGAATTCTATGCAATATTTTCCAATCCAATTACTTAAAAGTCACTATTTTTCAATCCTTTAACAGGAGAAATAGTAAGTTAGAGAAGTGCATCGTTCTGGTGGTAATTCAAACTACAAAGCTGATAAATTGGCACAAAATAGGATTGAGGGAAATGTGACAAATTAATGTGATGAAATAACGGAAAATGCTAACACTGGTTGCAGTCCCCACAAGCACAGCTGCCATCAGAAGTCTGTCATTTCCCATCTCAAAACTAATAATTTCCAGTATTCTTAAAGCTTTTATGAATAAGAATGCTCCTGGCAAAAACAGGGCAGGTTAGAAACAGAAAAAAAGTCACATTTTGACCATATAGAAATTATGAGACTACACGAAAAAAAGTAATTGGGTTTGGACACTTTGCACTTGGATCCAAAATGTTTTATCTCAATTGAAATGCCACAGCAATCTGTGCCTTTAGCAGGGTTGTGAGAGATCAGTAGCTTGGCAATTTGTGGCAGACTAAAAGTGGAGTGGTGACATTTTTAACCTGCACACGGAGGGCACTATTTTTGCTTCATTTGTGTCTCTTCCTACAAAGGAGTTTCTGAAATTCTCTCTGATTTCCTCTTCACCCAGTGGATGTCCTCTGTCTTCAGCCACCGAGTGTGGCCGAGTTCTTCTTGGAGACTCTCAGGAGGAGAAGAAGGAAAGTTGGTTTTTAGGTGAGGACTGGATTTAACGTTCTCTAGAACCAAGTCAAGGCTTTCCTGTGAGTGTATGGCAGTTTTGGCCCTGGTGTGACCAGCTGGTTCTAGCCTCTTATCCCTAAATTTAACTCACATGGATAAAACATTGGCAAAGCAGGACTGGGTTGACTCCTGTGTTGTTCTGCCTTTCACTTTCTGCTCTGTGAACATCAACGTTTTCTTTGTGTTGCATATACAATCAACTTTTTTTTTTAAAATAGAGAATTTAAAAATTCTGTACAAAGGAAAGACCTTTCTCTCCCCGCTCCCCCAGCAGTTTAAAGTCTGGTTTTAAATTGCAAGGAGAATCACTGGCATGGGAAGTACAAGATCTGAATTTCTTTTCTGAAATAACCTTCCCAGTTTGAAAGGAGTGTAGCAGTCCCTGTCTCCTTCATATATATTTGAGCTCTAAAATGCAGAAATATAATTTCACCAATTTCTTCTTTCCTCCCCATCTCTTTTATAGGATATATTGACTATGCCATATATATAGTATAGTTAATAATGGACTTTATAGCAAGGAAAGCTCTTTATGTCATGCCTAGGGACTGATTTGTCCTACATGACCAGGTCATGGACTATACCCTACCCTATTAATATGCAAGGATAAAATGGTTTTATGCTCTGAACGTGAAATTTATCCTTTTGGAGAAGATTAGCGTTAGGCCTGTGCACTTAAGTTTTCAAAAAGCCTTAAAAACAGGTGTGTAAGTGGTGCCATCTCTGTCCTCAGGGATGATTTCCCCCCAGCCAAGTGGTCCTATGGCATATTTAATAGCAGTTATTAGTTAAAAGGTCATATTCCAGTTGAAGAAAGTCATTCATTGAACTCTGTTAGTGAGCCCCTCACCAGCATCCTCTGGTACAAGCCAGGACCTGCTTTTCCCAAGACCTGGTCATCCATATCCATCCCAAAATCCTTGGCTCTCTGTGAAGTCTGTGTTTCTGCAACTCTTGTGAATGGAAAAAAACCCTGATGGGATTCCTGGGCTTGATTTTCATTGCTGTTCACAAACGTGTTCTGGCACTAAAGTGCATTGAAAGGAAATGCCTCCTTTTAAAAAATTAGTAAGATTTTTGTATTTTTTCCTTGTCCAGCTCTTCTATAAAGGACAATTCTGCCATTTTCAAGCTTGCTTTACTCAGAGTGGTGTTGGGAGATTTTAGCCACGGTTCTGTAGATTTCTGATTATTAAAACAGTTGGTTCCATCACATCATTTCAGTTTCTTTGGGTTTTGAACCAGGTGAGTGCAGAGAGCAACTGAATCCTTAACCATAACAAACCAGTGCAGGAAACACTGCAGCACAAGTGATGTTGTGTCTTTGGCTTTCTGTTTGAATTCTAGAGATATTGGTAATACAATCTTCATCCATAGTTCCTTGGAAATGGAGAGTCATGCCCGGAATTTCATGCTGTTGTGGTGCCACACCTGATTTTTGCACAGTTCCTGTGTAATTCTGGTGGTGTCACAGCAGCACAGCCTCTCTCTTGACAGCAAGAACAAGAGTTGTGTTCTCTTCTGTCCGTGTGGGTAATTAATATGCATTTTTGGGAGTTGTTAAATGTGTCTCCCTGCATCATTCCAGGATGGAAAAGCCCCTCTGTGTATTTAGCATTTGTGTGCTCGGTCTTAATGGTGCAGCAGAATTGCTGCAGCCACATTTGTGGAATCATTTGGGATGTAGGTGAGCGAGGGCTTAAAACCAATATGTATTTTAATGGGCAGAAGATGCCATTCCCCACTTGTCAGATCCATTCCGTGCTGTAAGGAGGGGATTAGCCACTGGGGAGACCAGGCTGCTGGAGATGCATGGGTTTAACTAATGAGGACAGGGAAGATCATGCTCAGAATACATAAAAATTATTCCAAGGGTCTGAGATGTGCGAGAGCCATGGAATTGGAAAGGAGGGGTCAAACCTCGTCTGTAGGTTTGACTTCCTGCAGGAAGTTAATATCCCAGATATTTCTACACATGTAGTGCACTCCCTTTATCAATGTACAGTGGGAAGGTGGACAGTACAAACATATTTAAAACAATCACAAAACCAGCTGATGAAGTAAATTCAAGCCAAGTATGGAATTAAAGCAAGCAGCTCAGCTTTGCTCTCCCTTAGCTGAAAATTCAAGTATTTGTAGGAATGAGGTAGAAATTTTCTGTTAGGCAGCTCCTCTTGGAAGGCAAGTGTCTGTGCTTTCAAGAGAATAAATAAAACTTGGCACTTGACTTGCTCTGAAGTACAATCTTGTCTCCAAGTAACTAGGAAAAATATTTTTGCAATCAGTCTTTCAGTCAGACTTCTCTGGCTTTTATTAGCTTGTGTTGGACCCTTTGTGCTATTTTGATGTGTTATTTATATGTGGGTAAGTTATTACTAGCTTTAAAAGTGTTTCCAAAGTATCTGGTTACCTCTGGATGCTGGTACAGGTGATACAGGGAGTACTTGAGCATCTGGTTTGGAAAGGAGGAGCGTGGGGAACAAGCAAGGTCACATCTGTATTGTACTTTTCCTTTTCCTTGATCAGGGCTTCCATTTCCTTCTCACCTTCTCTAGAGAGATGGAGTTCATGGATCGTCTCTTTTTTTATTGTGGGGGAAAGATATTAGTCGAGCTTGAAATGTTTTTATTTTCACTCAATAGGCATATCATCAAAATCCTGTATGCTGCCACATTTCCCATTAAGTCTTTAGGTTTTGCTTCCTGAAATTTCCTCTTTCACTTTCTCTACTTGGAAAGCTATGTGCCTTATTTCCTAATCTCTTCGTGGAGAATAATCTAAAGCACAGTGATCTGGCTTGCAGCATTCCCAGTCATTTTCATTTTTTGGGGGGAGGAGCAAACACTGATGGAGCATCCCAGTGTCCCAGTAGTGGAAGGAGCACGTCCAGCACTGCGCGAGGAGTCTTTGTGCAATAGAAACTCTGGTTCTGTGTCTGGGGGGTTCCTGTCCCACAGCCAGCAAGGGCGAGCTCTGCCTCAGGAGAATTCAGAATTCCCCCAATTCAGATTGGGGAAAAAAGAAAATCCCATGTCCCTGTGGGTTAGTTCCAGCAGCTCTTGGGATAGGACTCAGCCATCACCCAGCAGTTGATGCTCACAGGGCTCAGTCTCGCCCCGTGCGCTCGTAGCTCTGTGAGTGTCCAGGGAACCCCTGTGGACTTGAAACAAGGCAGTTCCGTGTCCCTTTGTGCCATCAGTCACTCCTGCTGTCCCCATTCCCATGCTCAGGGCTGTGCTGGCTCTGGGTGGTGAGGCACTGTCGAGTCATTCCAGTCTGCATTTGGTTTTGTACAGAACAGTCTCTCCCCCTCCCCGGTACCCTCAGCCCTCCCTTCCTGAGCTTGCTCTCTCTACAGCATCAAAAAGTGAAATACACAGAGGTGGTTTGTGATTAGGACAACAATCTAGTATTTCCTATTTATGAGGTTAATTTTTAACAGTTTCTTTCTTGTCGAGGTTTGGTTTTTTGTTGGATATAAACATGACAGGAGTATTTACATATCACTGGTTTGGGTTGGAAGGGACCTTAAAGCCCATCTCGTTCCAACCCCCTGCCATGGGCAGGGACACCTCCCACTAGACCAGGTTACTGTCCCCTAAATGGATGTTGGAGAAAGCTTGGGATATCCTAGAGATGCAGCAGGTGGTGTTGCCGCGTAGTATCCATATCATTGTGCCCCTGTTGTGTTTTCTAGAGCAATCATTTTTTTTTTAAGGAAAAAAAAAGTATTTTATCTAAATGCCTAATAAATAATATTATTTAAATAGTTTTTAAAATAATTTAGGACTGAGAATAAGAAGCCTCAGTTGTGAGAGAAGAGACTTAAAATATACAGAGAGAGAAAATACCCTAAGCCTCCTAGAGCCTCTACTGAGAATTTGCTGAAGATGCAGAGCCCCTGGTCAGAGCACATTGCAATTAACTCACGAGTGTTCATTTAAAATGAGAGACTGGTTTCCTGTGATGTTCATCTTTGTTGGCATATGTTTGACTTTCTGAAATCAGAGCTGATTTCCTTCTCATTCAAAAGTCGGTCAAGGAAAAAAAAAAGAAAAAAAAAAGAAAAATAATAATTCACCTTGTGCAGCAGCAGCTTTTCCTGGTGTGAGCTCTGGAAATCCACGTTGTGCATTGATCTGTGGCACGGAGGGGTGGTTCAGTTTTGCTGCCAGGTTGAGATGTGTTCAGACAGGCTTTTCCCTGGCGAGGTGGCCCTGGAGAGCAGGAGAAAAGCTGACTGCAGCCCCAAATCCGGGCGGGAGCGCGTGTCCAAGGGAGGGACGGGCCAGGGCTCCGGTGCCAGGTCCCCCCTGGCGTGGGCAGAGGGGAAGGTGCTGAGACAGCTGCAGGGCACAGCACCACTTCTGTGGCTTGGGAAGCAAATTTGCACTTTGCCTTTCGAGGTTGTCCCACTAAAAAAAAAAAAAAACAATCCCACGTCAGGTTCTTCTTCCTTCTGGCGTAGTCCAAAAAGAAACTGAAAATCAGAGTAAAGAAAGCCCTAGTGTAAGTGTTGGATCAGCTCTGCCAAACAAAAGGTTGTTCCTCTCGGAATACTCTATGCATTTCTGTGGTGAAAAGCATTTTCTCCCATTCCTTGCTGGAAACGCTGTGAGAATGTCACATGTACAAATTTGGACGTCGATCCCAAAGCAGATGGAGGCTGGGGAGGGGGGGATGTTCTTTTTTTTTTTTTTTTTTTTAATTGTTTCCCTCATGTCCCTTTTCATTTTTTTTTTTAATTAAAAAATTAACTCTTTGCATTTGTGCAATAACTACTTGCCATGAGAATGGGCAGACCTTGGAAATGCCCCGACTACTAACACAGCACAAGATGAACTCGAACAGAAAGTGGTGTACTTTTTCCTGAGAACTTTTTTTTTTTTTTTTAAATAATAAGCTCAGTTTTTACCCCAGTGTATTGTGGTGTCTTACATTTTTAGCAGTATTTTATATTTTTTCTGTAACGCACTAAGTCTTAGATGTTTTTAGAGCTTGTTTGTTATATTCACAATCACGGATTTTAAAAAAGAAAAAAGAAAAAAAAAAGATCCTCACAAAGACCCAATTGACCAAAAAAAAAAAAAAAAAGTGTCATTTTTTTTGTACAAGTAGCTTTGAGAAGCCCACATTGTGTTGCTGTGACTCATCTTTTGTAACATTTTATTTCTTGGTATTTGTTTAAACATAAAAAGTAAGAGTTTATCTGGCTGGCAGTGCAGGGCAGCGCTCCCTCGTCAGCAGACGGCATTGTTTCTGTCTTTGTTTGGTTTAGCCATAAAATGTTTGTTCTCAGCACTGTACAACGGTCCCTATATGATATGGAGAAGCAATATCACTGTATGAAACTCACACGATGTATTATTATTATTATTCACTAGCACCCTAGGTGTGATAATTGAAGTAAATATCTTTTATACAAACACAATTCCGTGTGGGCTGTCTTTTATTGAGGTGAGACCTGAGTCCAAGCAGCAAACATTTACATTGTGCTTCTGGTTTGGTGATGCCCAGAGGGGTCACAGGGATGGTTTGGTGGGATTTGTGTTTGGCCAGGGGAGGAAAATTTACTTTTTGTGTATCAGTTCCTATGGGGAGTGTGTGTGTGTTTCCACTACCTCAAATATTG
Organism: Falcunculus frontatus; assembly: GCA_013398115.1. Classification (NCBI taxonomy): domain Eukaryota; kingdom Metazoa; phylum Chordata; class Aves; order Passeriformes; genus Falcunculus; species Falcunculus frontatus. The sequence goes on along the minus strand of VZRV01006414.1, from coordinate 222,056 downwards.
AAGTGTTAGATGTCCAAAATGTTCAGTGAAATCCAAATATGGCCATTCCTGCTGCAGTCAGTCGGAGGTGGGCACCAGCTCCGCAGACAGAAAATACATATTTGGGGTCTGAGACTGCCAAGGGGGATTGTTTTGAGCACCACAGAAACACATCAGCTAATTTAACAAAAAAAAAAAATCAATTATCTGAAGTCAGAAATGCTTTCGATTCAGAAATGAAAACGTCAAAGAATTTTCCCAGATATTTGGCTCACTGTTTATTTTTACAGATCCTTTATAGGAAAATAAATTCTTCATTTAGTGCCTTATGGGATGTTGCTATAAATACTCAGTATTTACAGAGTGAGGAGTTTGGTAAGGAACAGATGCTGTAATCCATCAGTGGGATTATGTTTTTAAAAGTAGTGGAATGAATCTTTTTTTTTTTGGATGCTCTGGGTGTCAGGTGGAGGATGTGTGTGTGTGTCTGTGCTTGCCTGGGTGCTCTGTTTTCCCTGGTGTGCTCCTGTCTGGTTTTTTGTGAATCGAAGGTTATTTTGGGGGACCTGCCTTGATTTCCATCATCTCCTGCAATACATCCCTGACACATTTCTCCTACCAGGCTGTCGTGTGCCTCCTGCTGGGAGTTTCCTGTGGAATAGGGGTTTTGGAGGGTCAGGATGGATGTTTGCTGTGGTTCTGTCCTGGAGAGCAGGGAGTTGGGCTGGGATTTCCCACCCCAGTGAGGGTGGTGCTTTGTCCAGCTCCATGTTGGTGTCCAATGTGTGTCTTTGCCATCTTCAGTTCTTCAGGCATGGGCAATTCTCCTCAAAATGTATTAAAAATGCTACTGAATGCCTTCATTTCATGATAAATGTGCATTTTCTGGTTTTGAAGTGTCTGTGACAGGTTGTTCCACAGGATGGAAAGGTTCATAGTTTACTTTTTTTCCCCCCTGTTCTTTAATGACTGGTCCAACTGTTGATTGCTGTGAATGGCATTGTGGTGTATAATTTGACCCTAATTTTTTTTAAACTTGATGCTAAACAGCTACACTTTTTAAATGCTATGCCTCAGGTAGGTTAATTTGTGTATTTGTAACCTGCACTTTTATTCAGGTAGTATTGGCACAAGACTTCTAAAATCGTGCTCATAAGCAAAGGGTGTGTTAAACTTGTGAAAGCAGAGACCTGGAGAAGGTCCACAGTAGCTCAGAATTTTGCATCTGGGATAAAGTCAGGCTGTTCTCCGAAGCCTAAATCCCAAAAAGTTAATTTTGAAAAGTTAGGAAGGCAACCCAAACCACAAAGAAGCATCTGAGAGGGCAGGAGCAGATATTTATGGTCTTCCATGGAGATAGTTGGATCTTCTGTGATAAATTTATTAGGGCAGCCCTTCAAAACTATGTCAAAATTCTCTTTTTTCGGAAGAAATGTAAGCTGGGTGTTCCCATAGACCTTTACTGGTCTGAACTGGGACATAGCTGTGAGTTCCTGCTGGGACAGAGCTGCTGCTGGGGATGGATGGGTGAGGTTTGCATAGGAAAAGTTACAGGGATTTGCTGGATTGATGGGAAGAGTCCTTGTTTGTGGCATCCTGGGGTGCAGGAGTAAGTTCACACCTCAATGCCAATGTCCTGGCTGTGCTCCTGCTCCACCATCAGTGAGAGCCAGTTTGACTTTCAGTGCGAAAAGGGATATTTATGGCTTCGTGTTCCCACCAGGTGAGAAACTCTGGGTGGCTGACATGGTGCTTTTGAGCCCCACTTCTTTCCACTTGGAAATGCTGTCATTTTCTCCTCTGTATTTCTGTTTTACTGGAAGTGGTGAAGGAATTGTGTACTTGCCAACAGAGGGCTTCAGAAAACATGATTTGATTACAGTAGAGCATTTTATTTTCTTTTTGCTCCAAGCTATGGGAAGCTGATAAGAAAATTCAAACTGTTTTCTTGAACTCTTCCAAGTTACCCATGTAATTATCTTAGTACCCTTGGAAATAATCCTTTCTTGTATGAAATCTTTCTCCTTACAGGGTGAATTTATTAAGCAGTACTGGGTTTCTTTGCTGGGGGCTGTTTATTTTGGAGTGGCTGGGCCAGGAGGAAGGGGAAGGAGAAATCCTTCAAACCTTCCCTTCCCAGCAGGCCCTCAAAATGTGAAAAGGGAGAAAAGCAGGGGAGGGAGAAGAAATCTTGTCTGCACCTGCTCTGGCAGCAACTGGCAGAGAAACTCAGAGAGCTGGGAGGGAGCACCCAGAGAATCATGGAATGGTTTGGGATGGAAGGGACCTTTAAGGGACACCTTCCACTAGCCCAGGTTGCTCCAAGCCCTGTCCAACCTGGCCTTGGGCACTTCCAGGGATGGGGCAGCCACAACTTCTCTGGGCACCCTGTGCTGGGGCCTCCCCACCCTCATCATAAAAAACCTTCTTCCTTAGATCTCCTCTGAATCAGCCCTCTTTTAGCTGAAAACCATCGCCCCTTGTCCTGTCTTGCTGCAGTTTGGTGGCTCCTTCTCCCTTCCCCAAGGCCGTGTTCTGAGCTGGCCCTGAGGGCACTGAGGAGAGGGCAGCAGGGACTCAGAGAAGGATGCTGATGTGTTGGAATGAGCATGGCAACTGGGGCGAGAGGACTTTTCCCTGTGCTCCCAGCCCTTTGTCACTTGGGCAGTTGAAGTCTCAAATGTTGCTCTCGGGGTGTTGGACATGATCTGCTCTCCACTTGTCCCTATTTTCTCTTGTCTCTTTGGCAGCACATGAAAGTAAAACTGAGCAGGGCTGTTCTTGCTGCCTTCACTGGTGCCAGTCCCAGCCCTTGCTGTCTGGGACTGCTCATCTGCTGCATCCTCCCTGAAGGACCTCACTGATGTTCTCGATGTCTTCTCTTACAACTCTGTATCTGCAGAGAAACCTCATCTCTGCACTCCTGGAGCTTTTCCAGGCCTGGTATCTGTGCCTAAACACCAGGGAGATTGTGCTAGGATTTACAGATGGCTTTTAGAGATGTTGTCAATCCTTTCTTTTCATCCTCTCCTTGCTTTTTCTGCCCTTTCAGAAGGCCTGATCAGAGAATGCCCTTGTGGCAGGTACAAATGGACCAGGGCAGCCCAGAAGCAGCATTGCAGGTTGAGATGATTCCCAGACTAATAATTCAGGCATTTTGGCTACTCAGGTGCTCCTAGAGCTGACTGACCTTTCCTCCCTCCCTGGAGATTTCTACAAAAGTTGCTTTAAAATGTCCCAAAAGCCCGATTCTTGTGTGTTTCTGTAGTACTGGTGGGATCTGTAGAGCACTTGATCTTCAGTATCTTTACTCACTCTGGGGACATTTCTGGAACAGTACAGTCCCTTTGAATGACACTGATTTTTCATTGCCTCATGAGAGGTGAGATGCACCTCAGCAGATGCCTCACCTGGGCTTTTGCACTACAACCTGCTCTTCAGCCTTTCCCTCTGAGCAGATTTGCACCTCCGAGCCCACAGACAGGGCTCTGGTGACTTGTAGAAATAGTCAATCCTTCCCTGCCTCCTTGTCGTGTTTCTCAGCCTGCTGACAGCTCCCAGCAGTGCTGGCCCCAAGGAAAAGGCTCTGCATGAAGTTGAGGCAGACTGAGTGACTCCCACGCACTCTGGGCCAGGCAGAAATGTTGTCCCTCATCACAAAAAGGTCAAGACAGAACTGGAACCATCGAGCTGTACGATGGTGAAAGGCCTTTGACAACCTTCTTCTTGTGGGAAGAGTTTTGGCTCAGATCTTTCTGCCTTGGCATCTTCACAGACCAAAAAAAAGGGCAGAGAAAATAATCTTGTGCATCCAGGGCTGACTCTGCAGTGTTTGGCCTGTGGGCTCCTCATCCCTTCAGCTACAAAGCGCAGGGTCAAGGTCGAGTCATCTGTTGATTCTCCTGGAAGAGGAGCAGGACTTTGGGCAATAACAGCCTTTTCCAGACTTCCTTAAAAGCTAAATGCCAAGTGTTTCAAGAGCCTGAAATTGGGCCTGAGTTTATGTATAAACCTTGGGAGCTCTGGCATCAGGTAGAGCCGGAGGTGAGACTTTGTTGGCTTGAAAAGGCTCCTGGAGAGCGATGCCAAGAAGCCTTGGCACTTTTTTCTTCATGGGGAAGAACAATGATTTCAACTTGGAAGTAACTGTCCAGTCATGAACTGGAGTGGCCCAGCATGGGGAAAGGTGAACAAGCTGGAAAAATCAAAGGGCCCATGACAGACCCAGTTTCCTGCTTTTTCCTTTGGCTTCTGCTCCTCGCCCTGGCACTCTCAGACACCCCTGTTTGTGTTGAGTGAGTCTCCAGCTTTGAGCCTTCGTGCCAAGGCACTCCAAGGTTTACTTATCTTACCATCATCTTCCTTCCAGTCAATAAAATAGACTTCAAGCCTTTGAAGTAGTGAGTTTCAGTGCACTTCAGTTGACTTTTCAAAGAGAGCTCCCAGCGTGCCACATCACTTCTCAGCTTGTTTTCTCTTTTTTTTTACAGTTATGTAAATTCAGAGAGGCCAGACAGTAATGGAGGGAGATGAAAAAGTTCCACGAGGCAAATCAGGGTGTGAACTTGCAGAGCATCAGCTAATTTGCCATAACTGCCCATGTGTGTGCTTCTACCCCCATCCCTTCAGCTACACCACTTACCTCTCATTTCCTCCGGGCTCTGAGGATCCACATGAGCAGTTACCCTGGTCCCATGGATGTGTAGCAAGTTACAGCCTATCTCACCCCAAGGTGATTTATTCATCTGTCTGTATCCTCAGTAATCAAGCCACCATCTTATGGAAAGATTGCCTCTCATTTATTTATGTCTGGCCTTATAACTTCAAACTAAGTTGCTAGTATGTCTTAATTTTCTCCATCTGTGAAAACAGATGCTGTTTATTTTGGATGATTTGCCAAGGGAGCCCAGTTGCTGGGGCTTGTTACAGGAGTCAGAGTTGCTGTTGCTGTTGCTCCATGGCAGCACTGGGCTCATGGTCTCAGGGGCACTTCTGATGAGCCCCTGCATCTGCCAGGCTCTGCTCCCCACCAGCATGGGGACTGGGGCTCCAGGGCTGTTTTCCTCAATAATCACCTCAAGGATTTAACCTGCAGCTTTGGAATGGCAAGAGACTGACAGGGCTGTTCACAACAAAAGAAGTGTGAGACTCATGCAAATCTTTTATTCTCAGTTTGGGTTTTGTTCCTTCTCTGTGTGAGGCACCTTTGTGTCCCCCCACATGGCCTGTCCACACAGATCCTTGATGTTGTTTCCAGAAACATTCATCCCATGGCAGTGTCATCCATGGCTGTGCCCCTTGGGCACACAGAATTCCCAGAAGAGACTCTTTAGAGCCTTTTCTTTGTGCAGAGGCTCTTTCTGAGTACTCATTCAGTGTTTGGCAAGATATCATAGAATTATTAAATGGTTTGGGTTGGCAGGGAACCTTTAACGTCGCCGAGTCCAACCCCCCTTTAACCCCAAATCCAACCAACAACTTCCACTAGACCAGGTTGCTCAGAGCCACATCCAGCCTGGCCTTGAGCACTTTCAGGGATGGGAATAGTCCAGTATCAGCTTCTCATTTTCTGTGTATCAGACAAGGGGAAACCAGCCCTGTCTGTGCCAAGCTGGCATCGGAGCGTGGCACCGGCCAAGGCAGGTGGCTGCCGCCACTGTGGGACTGCCCAGTCCCTGCACTTCTGCTCTTTTCTTCATAAGGCCACGGCAATGTCAGGCCTGGCTTTTTAAAAGCCAGAGCTGGCAGAGTTTGAGGCTAAAGATACGTGGTTTAAAAGCCACTTTCCCCAGGACTGCACCTTCTTTTGTCCCATTGCCTTCTGCAGTAGCTCTCCTCTTCCCCGGCCTTTGAGGTATCTGCACATCTGAGGGGTCAGAGCGAGGGCTCAGCAGCTCAGGGAAGACAAAGGCACATTCCCTTTTGCTGGATCTCAATGCCTGAGCTGCCCTGCCTGCCTGGCAGAGCCGTGCTCCCGCTGCTGCAGGTGAAGAGTCGCTGGCACAGAAGTGACGAGCTCGCGGGTGGCCACGGCCCCTGTGAAAAGAGAAAGTTATGATTAAAAAAAAACCCACCAAAAACCAACTGTGAGGAGTGAACTGATGGGGAGATGAGAGGGAAGCTCCATGCATTTGGTTGCTTTCAGTGTCAGACACAGTTCCAGCCTTTTCTGTTTTCGTGGATGGTTTGTAGAGGACTGGCCAAGGCCGAGTGAAACCTGAGGGAAGGAAAGGTGCAGATTCCTTTAAAACTGAGAGCTCTGTTTCTCTGGTGACCCTTTTTTTCTCTTAAATTGAAAAGCTCAGTCCACGTAACTCAGAAGCCAAAAGGATCAGTTAAAAGAGAGATGCAGGAACTGGGATCCAGGACCTGGGTCTCCTTCTGCAGGGTCCAAAGCTCAGCTCTGCAGAGGATTTTTGGGCAGGGTGGGAGGCCAGGGAACATGTCCTGCCCCAGGTGACCTCCTGGTGTGGAGCACCTTGGGCAGGATGCTCAGCAGTGGCTTGTGCAGAATTTGGCCTCCCAGCCCGTGTTTGGCCAGCAATAGCTTCCCAATTACATTTCAATGCAATTTTAAAAGACAGCCAATTGAATAATTAACCGTAGGGAAGAGGTTTTTTTCTTTCCAAATCTTATTGATGCAAATATTTTGCATCAGGCCACCCATGTTTTAGAGCAGGCAGTGATTCCCCATTCCTGGAGAAATACTGACCTCCAGTGGGATGTGCCTTTAGCACAACTACTCCTGCTCGATCCTGAGTCTTTTATTGAGGGCTCTAAAATGTAAATATGCAGAGGGGGTAAAATAAATCTATGAGTTGTGTTCAAAGCATGTCACCTCTCTTTGCCTGCAGTGAGGCTTGGTCCTTTTCAATTATATGAGAAGGGGAATGGCTTTAAACTGGAAGAAGTTTATCCAATCTAAGTTTAGATTGGAAATTGGGAAGGAATTCTTCCCTGTGAGGGTGGGGAGGCCCTAGCACAGGTTGCCCACAGAAGCTGTGGCTGCCCCATCCCTGGAAGTGTCCAAGGACAGGTTGGATGGGGCTTGGAGCTACCTGGGATAGTGGAAGGAGCGGTGGGGGTGGAATGGGATGGGCTTTAAGTTCCTTCCTAACCCAAACCACTCTATGATTCTGTTTTATGAAGTAATATGAGTAATTGTGTTTCTTATTGTTGAAGTTGAAAAAAAACCTTTAAGATCACCATTAACCCATCACTGCCAAGCCCACCACTAACCATGTCCCCAGGTGCCACATCTACAAAAAAGGGGGGGAATTTGCACCAGCAAAGACCCAAATTCCTGGAAAAGCAGCGTCACTTTGGGCATAGCTTTGAGCCTCCATCACTGCTGCTCTTAGTCCAACCCCGTGGCCAGGGCATTGCTCCCTATGCAAGGACCTCCCTCCACAGCTGGTTTCAGGGGGTGTGGAGTATTTCCCAGCCTGGCAGGACTGGGAGAGCTGGAATTGAGCTGTGTACACGTTGCACCCCTCATCTGAAGGCTCAGAGAGGGTAGGAGCCCTGAGGACAGCCTGCCCTTGCTGCTCCCCAGGCAGCCCCTGCACTTCTTGCTCCCTGGCTGTTGATAAATGAGGAATTTTTTTGCCTTCCAGCTGTCTGGAATTTAGGGGAATAATTACAACAGGAATTATCAGGGAGGGACTGGAACAGCTGGGACCTGAGCTTTCACCACCTGGAAATCCAGGCACCGAGGGAGGGATCCTGTGTCCCCATGGTGGAGGTGCTGGCAGTGCAAAACACCAGCTCTGAACCTGGAGCTGAGCAGGTTTTCCAGCCAGAGAGAGGCCCAGACACTGCTGGCAGCAAGGGAGAAAGGTGAAACAAGTCAATTTCTGCTGCGGGACAGTTTTGGGATGGATTTGCCTGTGGAACACGGAGCTTGCCCTGAGGTGCTGGTCCTGTGCCTCTCGCTCTAGCTGCAGCTCTCCCCTGCTTCATATCTGGGCTGGGGTTATGTGAGGGAAAAGAGAGGTTTTTGTTTTGCTCCTGGAGCATTCCAGCAGTGCCTGTTGTGGTTTAGGGTGTGGGTTTTACTCTGGGGGGCAAGTGGAAAGAGGGATCCTTTGTAGAAAATTGGCTGAGCGGGAACGCCGGGGGCTGCACGGCCTGGCCCAGTGCCTGGGGCAGGAGTGGTCCCACCTGAGCCCCTCCTGGGGGATGTCCCCCACCCTGCTCCAAGCCCCCACGCCACCATCTGCCCCGTGAGTGTCTCTCCCAGCCCCCACAGCCAGGGGAGCCTCTTCCATCACCTTTCCCATGCAGACCAGAGCTCAGTTCATGGGCTCAGCTCCCCTTATCCCTCTCCAGGTCCCCCACTCTGCCCAGCCAGGATGCTGCCAGCTACCCCTGGGGCTCCAGAAATACCTTGCTGATTCCTTTGAAGCAGCTGTGCCAGTGCAGGCAGCTGCCTGCTCCCATTGCCTCTGGCACTGGGACGTGGCACTGCTCCTTCCTGGGCGCTGTGCCCACCCTGGGGCATCACCAAGGAGAGCTGGACCCCTGGTGCTGAGCAGGGGTTGCTGGTGTCCTGCTGCCCCCAGACATAAGGAGAGAACAGGGTTGCTGCTCTGAGTTGGCTCTGGTGCTCCAGGTGGGGGTTTCTCAGCTCTTTGGCATCCCCTTGGCACAGTTTGGGGTTTGGGGCCCCCCGGGTGACAGCCCTGGCTCTGTTTTGCAGTGCGCTGTGCCGAGCTGCAGATCCAGCTGACGGAGGCCGTGTCCACCCTGGCTGGCCAGAAGGAGCTCGTGGCCAAGCTGGAGCACGACCTCAGCACCATCCAAGCCCTGTCTGCTGTGCATCGCCCGGATGCAGAGGTACCCCCCCGCCGTGGCCCAGGGCTTGGCTGTCAGAGCTGGAGGCGTGGGGAGTGTTCACCTCCTCTTTTTTTCCTTTTTAAAAATGTTTTCCTTCCTTTTCTTTCTTCCTGATATTTCACCCAGCAGAGATATGCATCATGCCCGTGCAGTGGGGAGGTGCTGGTGTGGGAGGGGGTGGTACCAGGGTCATCCAGGAACCATCCAGCCTTTCTCCTTCCTGGGGAAAGCTTGGGATTTGAGGTTGGACACCAGCCTTTCCATGCTGTGTCAGTCCTGATCCTTGCAGAGTGCCCATCCAGCAGGGGATCCAGGAGGGGTTGCTTCACCCAGGCACCTTTGGGTGGGTGGGAAATGCTTAATCCCTTCTGCTTGTGCTGCCCAGGGTGCAGCTGCCCCCGGCCTGGAGAAGATCCCTGAGCCCATCAAGGAGGCCACGGCGCTGTTTTATGGTGAGAGGGGGGAGTGAAACTGGGGCTGGGACACCCCAGCCATGGGCAGGGTGGTCAGCTGTCCAGGGATGGCAGCACAAGGAGGCTCCTGAGCCAGCACAGGCATCACCTGCTCCCTGTGTGTCTCACTGGGACAGTTTTCCATGCTGGGCATGGTTTGCCCATCCTCTGGCCCCTCCCGAGGGGCCTGGCTCTGTGCTGTGCTGGTGAACCCAGGCTGAACCAAACACCCTGAGCTCTGTGCTCTGCCTCCTGCTCTTCCCACATCAAACCCCTCCAGAGCCAGCCAGTGAAACATTTCCTGTACATCAGCCCCTGTGCTGAGGTCTGCAGGAGAAAATGAATCAAAAAAAAAAAACCAGCTCTTTGCTCCTCTGGGAAAAAAAACAACAACAGAACACTTCCTTTCCTTTTTTTCTTTTTTTGCTTTTTTTTTTTTGTTTTGTTTTGAAAGGTTTTGAAAACACAAGATAAACAATATCACAGCAACAGTCCCACCAAGCCAAACAACCTGCAGCCACCCCTCCTGCACTATGAATAACTGCTCTGTGCAGCTGGCTGAGTCATGGCCTTGGGGACACATTTCTCCTTGCCTGTGGATGCCACTGCCAGGAAGAAAGAGCAGGGAGGGATGGCCACAGCCCCCCAGGCACGCTCAGAGCCCCATCATAGGGGGCAACCCATGTGGGACATCCAAAAACTGGGGTGCTGGGCATAGCAAGCTGGTGGTGGATGAGGGGCCGGGGTAGGAGAGAGAAGGGTGTGGATGGAGGGGCTGGTTGTGGCTCTGGGGCTTTATTTTAATGCTGCAGCTGCTGCAGAAGTCAGAGGAGAGAGTCTGGCAGGGATGGGGAGGGTTGGGGTCAGGGAAAGGCAGCCATGGGTTGCACCAAATAATGCAATTGGTTTTCCTGTCCACTTCCAGGATGAGTCCTCAAAAATAAAAAAAAGCCCCATAAATACTAGTCCATGTTGTAATAACTGTGCACAGGGGGTTATCTGGGTGCCCCCAAGGTCCCACAGTGAGAGGGCCTTGAGCAAGCCCCTGGGGTGGATGGTGGGCATCTACCAGCTCATGTCCCATGCCCAACCTCATCCACAGGTCACCCTCCATCCCCTGGCACCTCATTCCCTGAGGGGCAGGTGGACTCGCTCCTCTCCATCATCTCCAGCCAGCGGGAACGCTTCCGGGCCAAGAACCAGGAGCTGGAGGGGGTGAGTGTGCTGGGGAGGGGGCTGGGGGCTGCAGGGCCTCAGCCCGGGCTGGCTGCTCTGCTCACCTGCAGGGAATTTTGTACCAACCACTGCAAGCAAGAGGAAAATACACCCTGCTGTGAGCAGGCCCAAAGCCTGCCCCAGCCCATCCGTGTTGCTCCAGCTCAAGGAGAGGTCCACATCCCTGTGTCCCTGTGCTTGGCCTCCTGGAACAGTGTTTGGGGGTGCCATGGAAAAAGCACGTAGAGAATGCATTTTGGGGTAACAAACTGAAGGAGAGCTCAAAATAACCTCTTCAAAGCTGTCAGGTTGTGTCTGCACCTCCTGTGGGAGACACATCCCATCCCAAAGCCCCCCTCAGCCACCTTGGCTGCCCCAGCCCTTCTTTGGCCGCTGAGGGGTGGGATTCGTAATGGTTCAGGACTGGGAGCCCTGTTCTGCCACACCTGGGACAGTTTTAATTAGGGAACAATTTGAATTCAGAGCCAGGGGAGCTTAATTCCTGAGAAGGGACTGAACCCTGGCTGGATGCACCCAATCCCCCCAGCTGTGATGCCTTTTCTTGGTCTTAAAATCAAGAGCCAAACATGGTTAGAAGGGAAAAGGGGATTTTACCTTGGTATTTATTTTAAGGATCCTTGGTGCACTCCATCCAGGTGGAGCACGCTGGAATGCACATCCAAATGCACACCAAAATGCACCCCCGTGAGCACCCCCCGAAATGCACACCCTCAAGGGTTTGGGTATAAAATTATAGGCTTTACCAATTAGCATATCTATCAAAGATTCCCCAATGAGAGGCTGAGTGAACCCCCCTCTCTGAGGAACTTCGCCCATTGTCCTCGAACGCCCGCCGGCTCGCGAAAGGAACAGCAGAGCTCACANAAAAGGCAAAAAAAGCATCATGGCATCAGCTGGATCCCATTCTCCCCTCGCCCCCCATGCAGGAGAACCGGATGCTGCAGCACACGGTGCACGCCCTGCAGAGCGAGCTGGACAACCTGAGAGCTGACAACATCAAGCTCTACGAGAAGATCAAGTTCCTGCAGAGCTACCCTGGCCGGGTGAGTGTCCATCTGTCCATCTGTCGGTCCATCCTCGGGCGGGGCTCACATGGACAGACAGACCCCAGACACAGAAATTGCACATTTCCAATATGCAGCTTGCATGAAAGTTGGAGCTAATCGGGGTGGGAAAGGGTGCAGTGCTCTGTCCAGAGGAGCAGGGACCCAACCTCCCTGCCAGGAAGGCACTTTAGGACTGTGCTGAGGGGTCTTCAAAGCCAGAAACCCAAATCTCCTCCCTAACAGAGCTGCTACACCCCCCTTTGGTGCTCACTGCTGACAACGTGGTGCTCTAGCAGGCAAATCATGGATACTTCTGCCTGAGCAGGCAGCCAGAGGTTAAACTGGGACCTCCTGCAATAAATCCCTGCTGCAGAGCCTGGAAAATAATTTGTCCTGTCCCACCTGTGCTCATTCCTGAACTTATGGTATCCAGCAGAGAGAGCTCTTCCCTGAGCAGCCAGAAGACAGACAAAAGAGAAGAAACCAGCCCAAAACCATCCCAGTAATGCCAGGAGGAGGCTGGGAAGGGGGACCAGACTTTCCTGCAACCTGCTCTGCTCACGCTGTGTTCCTCAGGAGGTTCATCCCCAGGGGCTTGCAGGAGGGGCAGGGGCTGCTGCCCGGGAGCTTTCCACTGCAACCACTTCCCTGGTCAGAGCCAGGCTGTCCTGACCTGAAAATGCAAAAGTGCCACTGACAGAGGGGACACCCATTCCCTGCCATCCTTCCCCCTCGCTGCTGCCGTCCAGTGCTGCCTGGACCAAGTCTGTTTTGTTGATGGATATTTTAATAGCATTTGGGGGTGGGAAACTCCTGCAGCTGTGAGGGACCTTATTTGGTTCTTTTATTTATGCCTCCGTGATGACGCCAGGTCGTCCCCTCTGACATTTTTTTTCCCGTTTCTCCTGCGGAATATCATATCCATGTTTATCCTCCGCCACAAGGCAACCCCTGAATGCCATTGCCATGAGCTAAAGAGCAAAACCTTCCGCGGCAGCAGCGCTGGGGATTGCATAATTCACCCCCTAATGGGGCATGTGACACGTTAAAAATACTCATCAAAGATCACTCCGTGGGGCCAGGCTGCGGCCAGTTCAGCGCCCCTAAATGGTCTCATCGCCGTGACCCGAGGGTCGGGTTGCAGTGCGTGAGGGCAGGGTTACTAAAGTTTTACACAGAGGTGTAACAGCCAGCCACGGGGCTGGGCAGGGCAACCCTCTGCACGTAGGAGCAGGTGCAGAAAGCCCTCGGGGAGTGTCAGCACTGCCGAGCCTGGCCAGGCAGAGCGGGGAGGCGGCACCGGGCTGGGACAGGGCTGGCTTGGCACCGGAGTGAGGAGGCAGAGCTTGCAGCAGGCTGGTGGCAGCGTGTGCTGTTTCCAGGCTGGATTTGGGCAGGAATGATGTGGAATCTGCAGCTCCTGCAAGGAGCGGGGATGTGCAGGCTGCATGAGCATCCTCAGGGCTCGCTGTGGCCGAGGCTGTGTGAGGGGAGCCTCTGTCCCAGGAGAAGTACAAAGTCCAGCCTGTCTGAACCTTCCTAAATCTTTCCCTTCTTTCAAGGGGTTTTCTTCATTTTCCTTGCCCTTTTCCCAGCTGATAACAACTCTGTGTTTGAGCCGTGGTTTCCTCCTCCTAAAGCAGTCTCCCTTCTACCTGGCCCAGCAGCTAAGGAATTCAGGGTGGGATTTGCAGTAGCCCAGGTGAGCTCTGTGAGGATGACACAGGTGACAATTATTTCAAAGAAAGGGCCAAAAGTAGGGAGACATGGGAGAAACAGGGAGTCCTCATAGCAGAATCCCCTGGTTTAACAACCCAAGGTCCTTTCCAACCCAAACCATTCCACAATTCCATGAAGAAAGGACTTTGTTCAACAGCTCCTGTTGTGCTTCTCCTTTCTGAAGGGGATGGATGCTGTCAGCTCCGTGGGTCAGCTCTGGGCTGTGCTGCTCCATCCTTTGGGGGTCATTTCTTCCAAATGGGTGACCTGGGGGCTCTGTCCTTGTGCTGGGTGTCCCTGCTGGCTCTCACGCTGCCTTTGCTCCCACAGGGCAGCAGCAGGGATGACACGGAGCAGCGCTACTCCTCCCAGTACGAGGAACGCCTGGACCCCTTCTCCTCCTTCAGCAGGAAGGTATGAAAGGCCCCCCAGCACCCTCCCTCTGCATCAGCCCCTCTGGCTGCTGTGGGATCACACCCAGATGAAATCCAGGGACCTCTGATAGAATGAAATGCACTCAAATGTCCTTTGCTTTTAAAAATAAAAAATAAATTCAAAAGTCACTGTGCCCAGATGATGGCTGGGGGCAAATAGGAGCATCCTGGGGCACATAGGGCATGCAGCTCCTTCCACGTTTTGCAAACCCCAGATTAGCCCTTTGAGCGTTAAAATCCTGTGTGGTTTCCTTGCAGGAACGCCAGAGGAAGTACCTGAGCCTCAGTCCCTGGGATAAAGCCACGCTGAGCATGGTGAGTGGCTGCTCTGCCAGCACTGGTGGGAGCTGAGAGGTTTTTCACCCAGTGCCTGCAAGGGAATGAGGCTCTTGGGCAGTGGGAATGGCCCATCCCTGCTGCCCCAGGCAGGGGTGCAGACCACACTGGGGCCATGCTGGAATTTGGGTTAGGAGCAATCCCTGTCCTCCTGTGCTGCCCAGGGCAGTGATGGAGACACCATCCCCAGAGGTGTTTAACAGACATGGAGATGTGGCACTTGGGGACATGGGTTAGTGTGGCCTGGGCGGTGCTGGGGGAATGGTTGGACTCAAGGATTTTTGAGGTCTTTTCCAACCTACACAATTCTGAATTGATTCTGATTCCAAGCACCTCTCCCCTGGTTTGTAACGTGGTGGGGGGCTCAGGGCTGCACCCCCAGCCAGGGGCAAAGCCTCCTGCACAGAAGGCCCCCCAGAGAACCCCAGCACCCCACACATCTGGGGAGAAGGAGTGTGACGGGCTGCAGAGGGTCCAACACTCCAGGGAACCCACACAGCACAGCACCCTCAGGCACACAGTGACTTCTCATTGCATTCTCCATAAAAACCCCTTCCCAAGCCCTGATCCTTCCTGCTCTGGCTCTTCCTTCCCAAAAAAGCATCAGGGGAAATGCTGAGGAAGCTGTGGTGTCTGCTGAGGGTCCTTGCCTGAGCCAGGAGGGCAGGAGGCGACTGCTGCCGCTGCAAGTCTGGGCTGCCATCTCTTAGGGCTGGACTTTCTGAGCTAAAAACGTGGTTATTGAGGAAATCTGACTTCTATTGGAATTTGTGGCATTAGCAGCAGGCTCAGGATGGGGTTTTGGCTGAGTTAACCCCCAGCTCTCCAGCACAAGGGAGGTGAACATGGGACTGTGGGGCTGCAGCAGCCCCAGAACACAGAGATATCCTGTAATAAAGGCAGAGTTGCCATTTGCATAAAAACCAAGCAAATGCCAACATGAATATGGATTGTGTGGTGTGCCAGCACCACGGAGGATTAATGAAAGGCATTCAAAAAAAAAAAAAATTACTTAGGGGAGTTATTCCTTGGGAATATTTAAGAACATAATCTTGTTTGTTACAGCAGCCTCCGCCGTGGCCGTGAATAGCAAAGACGATTTCAGCCCGGAATGGGTTTGGTGGGAGATCTGTGGGTTTTAATGCCAGCTTTGGAAAGCCTGCGTGGTGTTTGGGGAATGTGCTTATGTCCATAATGAGTCCCTGGGTTCCAGCAGGAATAAAGAGTGGCTATGAAGGAAGGCAGGGCCCGTCCTTTGCAAGCCACTCCTCTGCTGCTCCTGATTTTCATGCTTTTGAAGGGATGGACACGAAGGGTTTCCCATTGGGATCTCGGTGTGATGTGCCAAAAGGGCTCAGGCATCATCAGGGTCTGGGCTGTGGTTCAGTGGCCTCTCCAAAATGAGGGGTGGAGGGAGATTCATCCCGACCTCACAGGTTTCCAGCCCCCAGTGAGCTTGGACAGCCCTGTGGGGTGGCACAGGACTGTCCAGGGTGGAACGTGAACATTCCAGGACAGACCTTGCAGAGCCAGAGCAAGGAGACACCAGGGCTCAGCTCTGGGAACACCAGGAGCAGCTTCTGAGAACACCAGCACAGCCTTGGCTCCAGTGCCCTGCCCAGGAGGCGACAAGGGGACGCTGCAAATCACAAGTTGTTCGAGCTCATGAATTAAGAATGTGCAAGACTTAATTACTGCTGGGGTTTCTCTGCGGAGCAGGCACTGAGGCAGGGCTGGCACAGCACAAGCTGGGACAGCCACTGGAGAGAGCTGGGCTAAAGCAACTCAGATAAACCCCCAGAAGAGTTTTCAGTGGGGGCAAGCCCACAGCTGGCAGCCCTGAATTCACCTCGATTTGGGCAAATTTGGGCTGAGAGCGTGGGCACTTGTGCAGCCACTTTGAAGGAGCATCACTGCTCGGAGGTGGGCACAGGTGGGTGGCAAACACCACCTCACTGAATGTTTGTGTAGGGTCTGGCAGGAACAGGCTCCCAGTCCTGGCCAGGCCCTCTCCAAGGCTGTTTGGGAAGAGCTGGTTTCCACTGAGCCACACTGAAATGGAATTTTCCATTCTGCTCTTCTGCAGGGGCGGCTCATCCTGTCCAACAAGACCGCTCGGACCGTGGCCTTCTTCTACACCCTGCTCCTGCACTGCCTCGTCTTCCTGGTGAGTGTGTGGGCCACAGGGGGTGGGCACTGAGATAAAACATCCACTGTCATCCCCTCCAGGGGGAATTTGGGCTGGTTTAAGATGTTGTGCCAAGCGAGAGCGTTGCAGCTGCTCTGTGAGTGGCTCTGGAGGCACAGCAGGGCCAGGAGCATCGGATATGGACATGCCAAGGAACATCCCCCTCGGCTCCACGGGGTGGAAATCCCACCCTGGGTGGGCACAGGCTCACCCAAGGGCAGGAGCTGGAACTCCTGTGAGTTCATGTTGTTCCTGGGAGCAGCCCTGGGACCGTGGTGCCTCTGTGCCACGAGCTCACACAGAGTTTGTGTATTCCCAAGTAAGCCCTCTGCATGGTGGGGAGAAAAATTTTGGTTAATTATTGTGAATCCAATACCATAAGCAATTTTAGGAATAAAATACATCCCCCTGAGCCCACACTGCCTGGTTCTAGACCATGTGCAATTCCACTTTCCTATTCCTGGGTGCATCCTTAACCTCCTGCTCAGTGGAGCTCATTTGCTGCCTTTCCAGGGATGAGCTCTGGCTCTCTCCATGCTCCTGACCTGCCCTGTGGCTCTGTTTTTCTCCAGTTTTCAAGTTTCCCCAACTCTCCATTAGAGTTGAAAGTAGAAAAGCAAAGGTTTGGTAGGAATGGAGGCTTGAGCCAGCCTGAATCTCCTGGGAGTTTGTCATGGTGCAAACTCCTCCTATATTCTTGCATAGTTTCTGAGAGTTTATTTGTCATTTCACGGAGGGAAAAAAAAAGCCAAACAAATCATCAATAATTAAAGGAGGAAATGAGATGAAAGCCAAATCAGAACAATATTTCTGTCCTGCTCTCAAAGTTATTTTGGTGAGGAAAGGAGCAAAGGAAATAAAAAGTTAAACATCATTAAACTTTAAAGCTCTAACCTAAAAAAAAAAAAGAAAAAAAGGAAATTTCATAAATATTACATGGCTGGAATGATCTCACATCATCTAGACACAAAAGGGCCTGAAATCCAGCACCCAGCACTGCCTGGGCTGGGCACAGACTCTGTGTGTGTGCCACAGGGGACTGGAGGAAGCCCCTGCTCCTCCATCCCCACAGTGGGAGTGACATCTCTGCTACTGATCCTGGGAGACTTTAATGAGCCCTCATTTGGAGGCCTGCTGGTGGGTGTTTGTGTGGTTAGGGTGATTCCCTGGTGATTACAGCTTACAGGTCCCCAAGACTTGAACGAATCAGTTGGGGATAGGAGGGATTCTCCCTCTTCCCAAGCCCCAGCACTGCCTCCTGCCTCCTCAGACCTCGGCTCTGGAATGAAAACACGGAGCCGTGAAGGTACAGAGGAGTCAAGCCAAGCAGTGACCTTCCTTAAGCCTGTTCCAAAAATACATCTCTGTCCTTGTGCAGCCCAGAGCCTTGCCCTGAACCACCACAGCCAGAACAGCACTGTCCCAGTAAAAATAACCCACTGGGAAAGGTCATCCTGACCATCCTGAGGGCAACCCCTGCAGCACACTGGGGTTCCCCATGCCCATGGTCATAGCGTGGGTGGGAAGGGACCTTAAAGATCCTCCAGTCCCATCCCCCTGCCATGGGCAGGGACACCTTCCACTATCCCAGGTTGCTCCAAGCCCCATCCAACCTGGCCTTGGACACTTCCAGGGATGGGGTAGCCACAGCTTCTCTGGGCAACCTGTGCCAGGGCTTTACCACTCTCACAGGGAAGAATTTCTCCCTGATATCAAATCTAAACCTCCTCTCTGTCAGTCTGAAGCCATTCCCCTTTGTCCTGTCACTCCATGCTTTGTCACAAATCCCTCCAGGAGGGGATGGCAGGGCCAGGCTGGCACAGCAGTGGCACAGACTGCAGTGAGGAGGGGTTGGGATGGAGGTGGAAGCAGAGCTGATCCCATTCCTTCCTTCCCTTGCAGGTGCTCTACAAAACCGCCTGGAGCGAGAGCGTGGGACGGGACTGTGCCGCCTTCTGTGCTAAGAAGTGAGTGAGGACAAGGCTGGACCAGCCCAGTACTGGGGTTGTTTGGTGGGGAGGGCTTGGTGGTCTGCAGCAGGTATTTTGGGCACCTCAGTGTTGGAAACAAGGCCGGTTAATGGGGCTTTAAACCCAGTGAGGGTGGGGGGAGAAAAAGTTCACGGAGCGGGGAAACCGCTTGTGCTCGGTTGGGTGTTTTCCAAACCCTTTCCTGCGGGTAGCCCTTGCCCAGGAGGAATCCTGATAAAGGCACATGTGATCCTGGAGACCTGGATCAGACCCATGCCATGACCCCAGTTCCCTGCTGCCCGCGGCTGGAGCACAGCACGGTGCTTATCCTCGTGGAATGACCCCTTGGAATCAAAGCGGCTCCTGCTCGGCTGCCAGAGCCCCTCGGAGCTTGCTGCAGACTAACGTGGCTCTGCCCTCTCCCCAGGTACGCTGACCACCTGCACGAGTTCCACAAGAACGGGGACGTGGGTGACATGTGGCAGTGACAGCTGGACAGGCCCTGCCAGGGCTGGCTCCCTCCCACCCCGCAGCAGGAGCTGCCCCTCTGTTCCTGCCGGCTGCTTCACTGTAGCTTTGCTCTCTGCTTTGTAGGANCATTTTTTGGTGAAAGCCACACACCCCCCCCCCCCCCCCGCTCAAACCCTTGAAATTAAAAGCCTCAGCTGAGGGAGAATCATTTTCCAGCCGTGGAAGGGCTGCAGCAGTTCCTGTGCTCTCCTGATGTCCCAGAGAGCTCAGTCTTTACCAAAACACGTGGAAAATGCAGGAGCAGAGGTACCCCTCCTCCCAGATCCACACCTCTCTCCCACCCTGTTTGAAGCCCAGTGCAACGCTGGGTGGGCTAAATCTGGCCAGAACTGAGGAGGAAAAGCAACCTCCTGAACTTGCATTTTCAGGTGTTGTGCTATTTGAGAATTCCTGGTTTGCTCCAGCTCTGGGGATCTCCTGCCTGTGCTGCTGGGCACTGGCAGATGCCCTTCTTGAACTGGAGCCCTTGGTTTGGGCATAGTTAGGGATAGTTAGGACTTTAGGGCATGAAGGAAGGTGCTGCTGGTCAGGCCTGACCTCACAGGGATGCTCCAGACTCTCCTTGCTGAGATGTTTCCGACTCTTAGGAAACCACAAGTCAAATCAAGCAATTGCTGGTGATTGGGTTTGCTGGGTGATGAACACTGGGCTGCTAATTTGGGTTGATTTGGGGAGACAGAGGTGATAGGAGATGCTCCAATTAAAAAGAGCAGGTCCCAGCAACCCCCCCTTCCTGCTGTGACCACATGGTGAGGGAAGGTATTAGCTTGTTAACGTGGTCCTCAATTAAAATTCCCCTCTGTAGACAGGAGAATAGCTTTGCTCCCAATTAATATTTCATTGCAGACTCACATCTATTCCCATTCCCGTTGCTGGGAAGCCAGGGCCTCTAACGGAGCGTGCAGGCAGGGAAAGGCCTCACATCTGCCACGGGCAGCCAGGGTTTATTTATAGGAGCTGTGGCCGGCAGCAAAATGTAAAATACTCATAAATTAAAGGGAGGGATAAACCCCGAGGGACCAACCTGCACCTGTCCCCTCGGCATGGGGAAAACCAAGCCCAAATGGAAGGGAAGCACCCCAGGATGCAGCGAGGGGGTGATGCTGCCACGGCTGGGGCCCTCTTCATAAAATAATAAACTTCAGGTCTGGGGGAGATGAGCTTTGGCTGCCTGAAATCAGTAGCTGGGAAACACGATCCAGGGAAGGGTGGGCTGCTTGTTGAGGCTTTCTTGGGAAGGTTAAATTTGCTTTTTTTAGCAGCTGTATGTGGTGTCTTGGAATTGCAAAACTTCTGCAGCTATTCACACTTGTACTCCTCATAAATGACTTAAAATAGATGTCGAGTTCTGTTGGACAAGTGATAAAATAAACTTAGCCATGCATTGACTGGGTGGCTTTTGTGCTCTGCTTCCTTTTTATTTTTTTGGACTTTTGATATTAAACAACTGAGAAATGTCCTGCTCGAGTCCAAGGGCAGAGTGTGCAGCTAATTTTAGAAACCCATTACAGCAGCTAAAGGCAGTGATGTCTCGCAGCGCCGGGGAGGGCAGGACCTCTGTCCCCATGTGCTGCAGCCAGCGTCCCAGCTGCCATCAACACCAGCATCCCACGGGCCTGAGAGAGGCTCTGGGGAAGGAGGGACCATGGGAATTGATCCCAGGCAGCTCCAGATCCTGAGATATTCTGGATATCCCCATGTGTCTGTTGGCAAAGGCAGTCCAGCTGAACGGTGTAAATTTGCCTGGCTAATTTTGGTGAGCTGCTCACGATCCCCCTTCTTCCTCAGCCTCCTTTTTCCTTGCTTTTCCAGCCCTGGGGGATGCCAGCAGCCCCAGCCTGGCAGAGCTGGGCTGCTTTGGGTTTTAGGCACAGCTTCCTTTGGCCAAGCCCAGCAGCACGAGGGGGTCTGGGGAGGGCCAGGAGAGCTGTTCCCCCCACCACAAGGAGCCTCTGTACCAGAGGTTTTCCAGCCCCCTGGGATACCTGGGTCTTGCCAGTCCCCTGGAGCTGCTGAATTTTGTCCCTCAGGCAGAGCTGTCACCTCCTTCCGTCCAAACTAAAAATGACAAGCTCACTGCTTTGTCCCAAAATCCCTCCTGGGGAGGGCAGGTGTTAGATGTGGGCTGTTGTTTTCTCTCCTCACAGATCTCACAGTTCTTCAGCTTCCAGCAGCTCCCACTGCCATAGCATGGCCCTGCCTGTCCAGCTCACCTCAGCTGCCTCATCCCAGCCCTGGTGACCTTGCAGCAGCCCAGGGATGTCCGGGTGTCCCGGGCAGCCGCTCCCAAGAGTCCAGCTTTGGCTGCCAAACCCTGTGTCTGGAGGCAGGGAAAGCCTGAGCTGGGGAGGGCTCTCGGGTCACTGCCTGGAGCCTCAGCCAAGTTTTCAGAGCTGCTTCCCAGAGCTGTGCTGGAGGTGCTGGGCTCTGGGGGATCCCGGTGATTCCGAGCAGATCAGGGTGTGCCGGGACAGTGAGAGGTTCCTGTGTAGCACAAAACAAAATCCTGCAGTTTTGGTGCTTGGGGAGATGCGTGTGAGAGGTGTCCTGGAGTGGCCAGGCACAGGGAGATGGCTCCTCCAGCCCCCAACACCTCCTGGCATCCCCAGCCAAGCTCGGAAGTGCTGGCAGTGCTGTGTCCAAACCCCTTTCCTCCAAAAAAATGAAGCCGTGGGTCAATTAAAGAAAGCAGGAGCCCCAGCTTCAGGCAAGAGCTCCAAACCAGCTCACCCTGTGCAGGGTTTGCCTCGAGGGGAGCAGGAGCAGCACTGTCCTTGTTGTCCTTTCACATGTGGGATTTAGGGCACAGCCAATTCCTCATTCCCTGCCTGATCCAGCACTGGGGTGCCACTGGCTGTGCTGGGTTTTGGGGACACACTGAATTCTCCTTACAGCCACCTACAGACCCACAGCCCTGAGCCCCAGCACCCCCCTAAACCCCATTTTCAGCCAGGCTCAGAGAGCAGCCCCAAAGCACCCCACAGTCTGTCCCTCTCTTGGAGGCAGGGGGAGAAAATGGGAATGGAATTTTTTACTAATTTGATTTGAAAACCCCTTTTATCCCTGAGTGATTCAAAAGAAAAGGATTTCAGTGACCCCTTGCTCTCCCTTGCTGTTTTAAATTTAATTATGGGAAACAATTTTAATTAGTATCGACAGATATTCAGGAAAATAATTATGGGCAAACCTGTGCTTCTTATATCTGTTTAACCTGCAAATCTCCCAGCCCATCTCAGAGACCCAGGCTGAATTTCGGGAGTTTATCTACTAATAAAAGGCTCCTGGGGAAGCTGGGCTGGCTAACGAGATAACAGGCTGCTCACATCTGGGTCACAAGTTCAGTTTTTGCCGTGGGCAAAGGAGACAAGAGAGAAATCACTGCCAGGATGCGGCCAATCTGTTGTGATCTGGGGCTCCGGCCAGGGGTGAGGGGGGCTGATCCCACCCCAGCCCCGTGGATCCGGGATGCTGAATGCCCTGGCAGCTCCGGGATGGAGCTGAGCGCAGGGCAAGCCGCAGCAGCAATTATCGCAGTGCTATAAAAACCCAATAATACCATTTCCTAAAGGTTTCCGTCCGGGCGCCTCGTCCCTGCGCTGGGTCTCTGCTGGCAGCGGGGCTCCGGAGCCACTGTCACCCAGGCGGGCACCGTGTTTGCAGACGGAAAAGGGAGATCGATGGCTCCGAGCGCGGCTGGAGGCGGCGGAGCCAGAGCCCGGCGCGCAGGATGCCAGAGAGACTCCGGCCGGCAGGAAAGGAGCTCCCGAACACAAACACGGGCAGAGGCAGCGCCCGCAGGAACGCGCAGGTTATTTCGAGCTCAGGGTGTACCCAGAGAATGTGGTGGATAAACAGAGCGTGGGGCAGGGTCAGAGCATGGACCCAGAGCACGCAGGGAAAAGGGGGTGAGGTACAAGCGGTTTGGGCATCTCCATAAACGCACGGATACAGCCCCTATGGGGAAAAAGAGGGAAAATATAAGGGATTTGGGTGTCTGGAGGCAGGAGCCTGGCCAGGCTGGCCATAGGAGCTTATTTTTGGAAATGTGGCTCTAATTATCCTCTATAAGCAGGCAGCGCAATGGTGGTGCTGCATCCCCACCACTGGATGCCTTTAAATCACAAAAGCTGAACATCTGTCTGGAAGACATGCTCCAGTTCAGGCAGGAACTACCATCCAAGGGTGAGCATCACTGCCATCCACGAACCACCATCCCTTTCATTTCTTCCCTGACACGCGGAGCAGACAGAACTACTGGGTTTGCATGGGCTGTGTTAAAAAGGACAGCAGGGTTTGGATGCTGGGAAGTTCCTTGGCCAGGTTGCTTTCCCGTGGGAGAGGGGACAGCAGCCAGCAGAGGGATGTGGGGATATGTGGGAATCACAGCTGAGTTATCCCAGTGATGGGTTGGCACCATCCCCTGCTGTGGCAGAGCTGGGCACCTCTGCCACGAGCTCTGATAACATGGCAGCCCCCTAACCCCGTTAATAGGGACCTCTGAGTGCGATTCCGGGCGAAATTCCGCTCTCCAGCAGGCGAAGGAGGCTCCTCCGTGCTGGAAGGTGCCGGCTGGTAATAAGGGTTTTATTGCTTCCTGTTGTGTGAGACATCTGACGGCAGGCCGGGGCCCAAAGCTGGTGCAGCATATGGAGTGCCCCCCTCGCTCCCTCCCCCCGCTCCTCATTTACGAGTCTCCCTGGGGATGGGCCATGCAGGCTTTTCCAGCTCCGAGGGGAAGGGAAGGATATTCACCCCGCTCCCCCCGCCCCAAAAGCCTGTTCCCATACGGCAGAGAAACCCACACGAGGTGGAAATGCCGTGCTGGCACTGGGAATGCTGAAGGGACTCTGTCCAGGGAATCCCTGTGGGGACAGCAGCCAATGCCAGAGCGTTACCCCAACCCCAGCCCTTCATTTCCTATCAGAGAGACGCTGCGGGTAGCAGGAGGGTGTTCAGACACCCAGTGCCCCCCAGGCAGCACCACAGCCCTGGAACACCCTGCTGTGACGGCTCTCCTTGCCCACAATAACCATCCCCACCGGCAGCGGGGGCGGCCGGCATGTGGCAGCCAAAAAAAGCCGTGGAGGGAGCGGGGGCGGAGGGGAACCCGCGGGGGTCTGGCCACAATCCCCAGCTCCCCGGGGCGGGCAGGGCCAGGCTGGCAGCACCGGGGCTTCTACAGGAGCTGAGCATCCCGCTGGGACCCCCCGGGAGGATGAGGAAGGCGATGCCAGGTGGGATTTATGAGGTGTGGAGCTGTCCCAGGGTCCTGCTGCACCCCAGCAGCAATCCAGCTCTGGGATACAGCCTCAGCACATCCCGCCCCAAATCCTTGCCCTGAACAGCCGGGAGCTGGGGCCTTTCAGGTGTCTGTCGCTATGGAAACCGCTTCTCACAGCGCTGGTCCAGGCTGAGCCTGACGGAGCTGTGCCTGCCCGAGGGGGGATGCTCAGGTGAGGCTCGGGAAGGTGATTCCTGCAGGTTCCAGCTGCAGCAGGATCAGGGAAAGGCCCCCGAGAGTCTTTTGGGGAAAGAAAAGGTTCTGTAGGGAATAGTGATTTTTTTTTTTTTTTTTAATAGCCTGGTGGTGGTTTCAGAGGCTTGGTGAAGATGTTTAGCACAGAGGAGGGCTCTGGGCTGGACCCGCATGAATAATCCCACTGATGTTCCCTAAAGCCTTCACTTTTGGGGGACAGGGAATCTACAGTGCAACCCCCTCTCGCCCCCCTGCCCAGCCAGGAAAGGGCTCCTTGCCTTAAAAAGCTGGCTTTGTTCTGCAAACACTCCCCTCTGCAGCCTGATCCCATCGAGCATCCCACCAACCTGGGACTGGGCTTGGGATTGGGATGGGAGCGGGCAAGGCATTGCCATTCCCCTGCAGAGAAAAAGCCCCTCAGGGCCCCCACTTTTGGGGGGACTCTAACACCACCCCCACGAGCAGATGCTGCAGATCCCGAGTGCCTGGGGGTGGGATGGGACCTGTCCTGTCCCTGCGTGGTGTCCCCCACTTCTGGGGTGACACAATCTGCCTTCACTGACCACCTTCCAGTGCCCTGGCACAGAAGGGGGATTTTCCAGGGCTTTCTCCCAGTTCCCCTCCACACACCAGCCCCTGCAGGTTCACAGGGTTATGGAATTTCCCCGGCTGCTGGTTTGGGCCACGTGGCTTCATTTTGGGAACTTCTTCAGGGGCACTTTGCCCACCAGCCCTGCTCCTCACACACACCTTGCCTGACTCCTTACAGGCTGCTGAAAAGATGGAAGAAGCTTTCAAAGCCAAGGGAAGGTTGGGATTTTGGAGCTGGTAACATTTTTAAGAGCTGCTCTGAGTCCAGGCAATGATGGTTTTGCCTTTAATATTTAATGCTTTTTTTTTTTTTTTTAATTGAACACACGTGTGAGGGAGCGTTCAGAGCTGCTGCAGGAGAGCGGGGCACTGCAGGAACACCAGGGCCAGCCTGACCCAGCAGCATGGGGCTGCTTCAAAGCCAAGGTTGCCAGAAGGGCATTTTCCAGCCTATAGGAAAGGCAAACCTCAGAAAACTACAAAGAAAAAGCCTCTTGGACCAGCACAGCAGGAAATGCTGGGGAGAGGATCCTGCACAGTAAAAATCGGCTCTTTCCTGGCAGGAGCAGCACAATCTTCCCCGAGGTTTCCAGGTGAGAGGAGCTGCTGTTGCTGGAGTGTTTGCAAGTGGGAAAGGTGAAAGCCCTTCTTCTGAAATCTCCAGGGGTTTGGCTCCTGCTTGGCTGGAGGCTGCAGAGGGACCTCTGAGATAATGGGATCCTGGAGCAGCAGCATCGAGGGAATCCACAGCTGTATGATACTCAGGAAGAGGAAGGGGGAAGGATGCGACCTGGGACAGACCCAGGGATGTGGTCCTGTGGTCCTCAGCTCCATCAGCCTGGCCGTGGGTCAGGACTGGCAAGCAGGAGTCCCATCCCTGTCCCCAGGCAGAGGCCACCAAACAGATGCAGCTGCAGGATGTGACTGAAGGGTGATGCTCCTGGAACCCCCCCTGCCCAGGGCAGCACAGCCATGGAGGGGGTGTGGGGAGGTTTTTGAAGCCTTTTCCTCCGTGGTCTCTGCACAGGCAAAACAAAGCTTCTGACACCATTTCTCAGGCACAGCCCCAGCAGAGCACAAAGAGAAGGGATATTTCAGAGACAACCCGCGAGCAGCTGATCACCTCTGACCTCTGCCTGCAGGAACAGGAGGTGGCTTGGAAGAGAAGGTGCAGAAGGTGCCAGTCCCCCTGGGAGAGGCACGGACCTGGTCACCTCAGCAGGGCCATAGGGAACAGAGCCCTGGGGTGAGAGGAGGCAGGAGGGAACACACTGTGGTTTTGGGGTTTTTTTGCTAAAGTTTCATTTCTGCAGCCCCATTTCACGTTCCCCTAGCACAAGGACTGGTGTCTGAGTGGCCGCCCCGACACGGGGCTCTGCCCCTGCTCTCAGCACTGCACGCTCGGCGAGCTCCCCACCTGAGCTCCGCCAGCAGGTGCCGAGAGGGAGCTGGAGCACAGGGACAGCATCGCTTTTCATTTGCATCAGCAGGAGGAAGAAGAGCAGCAGCAGCAGCACCAGACTCCGGTAGCTTCCCCCGCTGTGGCCCGAGGGAGGGAGGGAGGTATCCTCAGAGGTGTTTTTTGGACAATCCTCTCTCAGGTACAGGGGTGGAACTCTGGGGATGGTCCTGTGCAAGGTCAGGAGTTGGACTCGATGATCCTTGTGGGTCCCTCCCAACTTAGCTTTTTCTGCGATTTTGTAGCAGGAAATAACAATATAGAAGTTAATACTTAGAACTTAAATAATATAGAATTACAGGACAACACGAGGTCAGTCAAGAAAACAGGGATGCACCCGTCTCCCTTCAAACATACTCCCAGGGGACACGGAGAGAGCACAAATGGATCCTGCTGGTGCAGGTCCGTGGCACTCCAAGGAGCCCGGTGAGTTCCATCCCAGCAGGCTGCAGCAGGAGAGACTTGTCCTTCTTGGAGGCATCGAGATCAGGCAGAACAAAGCACTGTAAGATGGGAAATGTTGGATTGTGTCTGCTGATACAGAGCTGAACAGCTCTTTTTTGCTCCTAATCCTTCTTCCAGCACCATCAGGGATGCAGAAGGATCAAGCCCTGAACCCTTTTTCCACCTGACAGTGAGATTGCACTACCTCCCCAAGTATTACTCCATCCCACCTGAGTCAGAGGCCACTGAGCACAACCCTGAACAGACATTTGAAGCACAGAAGAGCCGTGATGTGGTGAGGGACAGGCTGTGTGCACATAAAAAGGCTGTGGGGTGAACTGTTGGTGCTGAGAGCTGGCTGACCACAGCTCCTGCGCTCAGCTGGTGCTCTCCATCTCCATCCAACCTCCATTAGTTATCCCACAGAAAGACGAGGATGGGTTTTGGTCCTGTTTTTGTATCCCTTTCTGTTTGTATATCCTCCCCCAGGGAATTTCAGCTGGTCTGGCTTTGTTCTGCTCTATGGTTGGGTTTGTCCATCTCTGAGGTCATCTTGGGAGAGCATCACTCAACCAGGGCTTCACAGACACTCTGGGGAAGAAAAAGCTCAGGTCACAGAGGAAATATTAACCACAGTTTTTGCGTTGAAAGGGAAGGGCTTTGCTCCCTCTCGAAGGTAAATCCTGAGTTGCAGGGTGAGGAGCAGAAGGGAATTTGCACATCAAGGTCTTCCCATCAGTGAAGGCTCCTCCAGCCCCGTGGCTGGGCTGTCACTGCCTGTTTGCCTTCTCCAACACACCAAAGGACATTTTAAAACGATTTTTCCTGCACAAATAAATACAAACCCAAACCGCTATTTCTCCCGCTTTCCTCTCTTTCCCCCTTTCATCCGTGTGACATCTTCCTCCAATAAATCCTTCCCTTACATCCCATGAGAGACTGCTCCTGGACAATTTGCAGCTGTGACAGCCCGGGAGGTGCCTGGGGCCTGTCTGCCTGGCTGACAGCTCACACACGCACCCGGCTTTGCCGTGCCTGCGCCACGGAACGCTTTCATGGCTGGGCTGCCCCGGCCACAGCGGGCTCCTAACTTCCTTTCCAGATTTTTCCCAGGATGCTGGACAAACCCCTTTACCTCCCCTCCCCACCACGATTTTGTGGTGTCACAAACCCGCAGCACGAGGGTTTTGCAGGAAAATCAGCCACAGCCCCGCGGTCCCCGCTCCCCGGATCGCCCCCGCCCGCCCCGGGACGAGGCGAGGATGGAATTGGAAGTGCCCGGCTCTGCCGGGAGGCGGAGGGCGCGCTGCCGGAGCTGGCACCGCTCGGATGCCGGATGCCTCCGGGCACAGGATTTCAAGGGCACGTCACGCTCCAGCCGGGATGCTGCCAGCAGCCCTCCCCAGCGCTGGCTGAGCCATTCGCTCGACTCCTTCCAGCGACTTTTTTTTTTTTTTTTTTTTTTT
>VZRV01006414.1:162433-191059 GCA_013398115.1 Falcunculus frontatus | reverse complement strand
CCCCCCCCCTTTCCCGGTGAGCATCGCCGCCGCTCCGGGCGGCCCCGGGCCCCGCGGGGGCGGTGATGGGGCAGACCCGGCTCGGCCCGGTGCTCCCGGGGGCTGCCCCGGGGGTGCGGGGCTGCAGAGATGGGTTGGGCTCCCCCGGCCCTGGGGGCTGCCCTGGGGACGGGGTTCTGCTCCGGGGATGGGGGACTGCCCTGGGGGTGGGGGTTTTCCCCCAGGGCTGGGGGGCTGCAGCCACGGGTCCGTTTCCCCCGGGGCTGGGGGAGGCACAGGCATCACGCAGCCCCCCGCATGGATGCTCCCTTCTTTTCAGTCAGTATTGTCTGCCTGGCTTTGCGGGAGGGGTGCAGGCTGCTCTGGATGGGTGGCAGGGGCCCCCCGAGGGCACGGCAGCCCCGGGCAGCCGGTGCCTCCCGTCCCCGCGGGGACACCGTGGGGCAGCTGCGGCTGCCGAGCTTCCTCCAGCCCTGCTCTGCTGAGCCCGGGCAGCACCACGGGAAGGCCCTTGGGAGGCTTGGGGGACTTTGCCTGGCCCTTCTGCTTATTTCTGGTTTTGGTGAAGTCAGGCTGGAGCCCAGCAGGACTGTGGCTTGGGGGAGGTGAGATGTGCCTGGGGATATTGCTCTGGCTCCAGGGCTTGACAGCCTAAACCTTTGCCTTCCAGGTCCCTCCCTCCAAGTCGGTCTGGTACTTCCTTCCAGCGTGGAAATTGATCGGTTGAAGTTATGCATTTGACCTGCAAGAGCCACGCTGCCGGTGCTTCGGGGATCTTGTGAATTGAACGGGAAAAGAGGTAAAACCTCTCTGTCCACCCAGCACCCTGCCCAAAATCCCCCGCAGGCCCTGCTCCTGTGTCTTTGAGTGGATGAGGAGTAGCTGAGGGAGCTGGGAGTGCTCAGCCTGGAGGAAAGGAGGCTTAGGGGGGACCTTCTCACTTTCTACAACTGCCTGAAAGGAAGTTGTAGCCAGGTGCAACTGACTAGACAAGAGGAAATGGCCTCAAGTTATGCCAGGGGAGGTTTAGTTGTATATTAGGAAAAATCTCTTCACTGAAAAGGTTGTCAGGCTGCCCGGGGCACTGGTGGAGTCACCATCCCTGGAGGATTTAACAGACATGTAGATGTGGCACTTGGGGACATGGTTTAGTGGTGGCCTGGGCACTGCTGGGGGTATGGTTGGAATGGATGATCCTGGATGTCTTTCCAAACTAAAGGATTCTATGATTATTCAGAACTCCCTGCCATGAGGATTTTTGGTTTGGTTTATTGGGAGAGTGGAGAAGGACCGTGGACATCTGGGGATGCCTTTCTAAATAGGAATCATGCTCCTAACAGGAATCATGCTCCTAAACCACACAGGCTCTTCTGAAATGCTCAGCCCCCCTTCCCTGGGGGGAGGTCACATTTGTACAGGCAGGTGGGTGTGTGCTGCCAGGAGATCTGCTCAGATGGGATGGCAAGTGCCCTTGGACCTTCCCTCTGTGTCCTTCAGTGGTATTTCCCAGTGTCTCACCATCACTGTAACACAGCAGAGGAGCCCAGGGCTAGCACTGAATGATTCCTGAAAAAGCTGCATAATTCTCTCAGCTCCAGCCTGGGAGGCACACAGGTTTGCCTGCCCTGCCTGGTGTCACCCAGCTCAGTGACAGCTCCCCAGTGCCATCGAGGAGGGTGAGTCAGCCCTGGTCCCCATCTCTGTCTGGTCATGGCTTTGGGGTTAAAATCACCTCCTTCCTCAAATGTGAGTTCCTCAGTTGGTTCAGGGCTGCAGTGGCTGCTTGACTGCAGGGCTTCCTCTTCTGGCTGATCCCCTGGGCCATCAGGTCTGTCACCTCTTCTCCTGGACTGTGAGCACATCTCAGGCACCCTCATGGCAGGCTGGTCTTGTCCGACCTCCTCTTGTCCTTCCTCCTTTGAGGTAGAACACCCATCTCTTCAAGATGAGGATGTTGCTGGCTAAAGCCTTTCCTCTTCCTCTTCCTCCTCTTCTTCACAGCAGAGGCAGAGAAAGCAGATGATGATTGCCCATCTGCTGGCTCAGGCTGGCTGGGATGCCCCAGGGCGGTGCTTCCAGCCCCAGGGCTCCTGGCATCATTCCCCTCCTGCTTGTGGGTGCCCTCACTTGACCTCGGCTGCTTTCCCTGCCCATGGATGCCAGTGAGGTGGTGGGATACGGGTTGGAGACTTGTCCCTGGCTCAGTGATCCATTTCCTTGTGCAAGCAGAGGCTGGCAGAGGGAAATGCTCCCAGAAATTGAACCCCAGCTGGCTCCATCGCAGTGGAGAGGAGGAGAGATCATGCCTAAAGGGAAAACTGCATCCCACACCTGATTTTTGCTAAAGGGAAAACCAGAGGGGCTTGGAGATTCTGCTTGCTGGGTGCAAGGTCTGGGTTTGGGATGAGACTTGACTGGAGCCCCACATCCATCCATACCCACAGATGGGGAGACAGGAGAGGGACCCAGAGTGCATCCACCCCAGGGTGCCACTGGGAAGATGTTTCTGCCCTGCTCCACTGGGTCCTGGCAGCATTTGGACCCTGGGGCAGGAGAGGGGCTGCAGTGGCACTCCAGAACCCTGGCAAGAGGGATGGCAAAGTTGGACACAGCCCGTGAGTCCCTCTGGCGTGGTCGTGGCCATGCTGGGTACAAAGCTCTGCCTGCCCAGGAGCATCCCTGCATAGTGAAGAGAAAAAGGATATTTGAGGTTGGATCTCCAGCCAGGGTTGGCAGCTGTTACAGGGTGTTTTGGCATCATCTGCTTGGGGGGGGGGGTTCAAAGCCCACTGGAATTTTTATTTTGCTTAATACACCACTTAAGCAATTAGTAGTGATTGTAGCAGTCCTGGGTGAGGCGCTGGGTAGAATTGAATTTCCTCAGCTCAGATACCATTAGGCAGCAGTTTAAGGCTGTTTGCAGGCGGGTATGAGACAGTGATGCGTGTGGGGAATTAGATCTGCAACGTAAAAAAAAAACATAATAAGAAAATTTCCTACAGAACTGTGTAACTTTATCTCACGTTTATGATGTGCCGTAATTGAAAAACAATCTTAGCGGGTTCTCTGACCTAATGATGGGGGATCCCCAGTGATGACTGTGCTGTATCCATCAGGATTTGCTTTGTTGAGCATCCACTCAGCTCTCACCCCAAAAACACCCAAGGAGCCCCTCCATGGCACAGCAATCCCTAGGGTAAGAGTAATCTCTTTAAAAGAGTTTGCACTTGCTTTGGAAAGTGCAGTTGGGTTGATGTTGCAGGGCTTTTTCTTTAAATCCCCGGAGTTTTGGGTGCATCCAGGAGGAGGGGGTGAGCAGATAAATCTCCTGTTGTTTGGCATTTGTGAGCCCAGGAAGGGTCTGCCCACAGGTCCCAGGTCAGTGGTTAATGTGTAACAGGTGTGAGGACACTGTGCACCCACGGCACACCAGCCTGGAGGGGGATGGATGTGCAAATAGTTTTCTGAGGATGAGAAGGCAAGAGGAGGAGGAGGAGGAGGGTTTTGTTGTGGGCTGAGGGGCGGAAGGAAATCGAGGCTTAGCGAGGGAAATGTGAGATTGCTTGGTTGGGGACAGGGCTTCTGCTGCTCCTTGGGGGAGGCTCTGCTATTGTGGTGGTTAAAAATAGACTTTGGACTGGGGAGTTTTCTGTGGGAAGCTCTCTGGCTGGAGACAGGCACGTGAGGTGGCATCCGAGTGAGGGAGAATGGACAACAGCTTCTGACCTCCTTCACTTCAAGCTCTGTTTTTTTAATTTTTTTTCCAATACCTTTTCCTTTGGGGCATTGAGGGGGTGTCTCTGCTTTATTCCCAGACACAGCACACTGCCTCCAAGCCTCAAACAGCATTCATGATGCCCAGATGCACCAAAGCTTTGCTGATCATTGTGTCACTGCACCCTGGGGACCCTGTCCCCATGGTTGAGGTGTCCTTCAAGTCCCACACCAGTGTCCCCAGCAGGCTGAGTGGCTTGGGTGATGCTCCAGCCCCATCCGTGGGCTGGAAGTGTGGCTTCCCTGCAAGCTGGATGGAATTACTCAGGGAAAAGATTATCTAAGATCCAGTGGATCTTATCTATGAACTCGTCTTTATTTTCCAGCAGCTGTCAGCACAGGAGGTACAACATCCACTGCGGGGGATTTTGGAGGGGAGGGAGAGGAACAGCCCTGTGGTATGGTCAGAATAGTGGGAAATGGAGAAAAGCTCAGGTTTTACTGGGGGGCTCTCGTGGGCCCATTTGCTTATTTTCAGGAGCATTTGTTCCTGTGGGGCTGGAATCAAGATATCACACAGCTGTGGGGACACCCTTATGTGCAAGAGGGGGAAAGGGTCATTTCTTGCCCATTTTCTCTTTTGAAGATGCGTCCCATCAGCACCTGCACCCCAAAACCTTGTCCTGGCCATCCAGCACTGCCGAGTGCTTTGGGGCATCTGTTTGGAGAGCTGGGCTGGCCAGAGGGATTCCTCACTGGGCAGCAGAAAAAGGCACAAGGAGTCTTTTCACTCCAGAAAAATGTTTTCTAAGCTGCAGGTGACAGGTGGACCCTGAAGTGCATCTGGGCAGGGAGTCAAAGCATGCTCCTACTGAGGGATTGGTCCAAGGCAGGTGGTTTGACCATAAAATTTGAGGCCAAAATGCTGTTCAATTAATATTTTAGTGGGGTGGACAGTAAATGAGAGAAACAAAGATTGTTTCCATTTCTATCTGGTTCAGCCAGCCAGTGTGATTTAGGATCACAACAATATAAATAGTACATGGAGTACTGAGGAGACTGGAGAGCAGTCAGCTTCTCCCACCCCAGGGCTGTGGTCAGGGGTCTGGGGGATGTGAAAAGCACGAGGCAGGTGACTTCTGCTTTTGTTCCCTATGGTTCCTCAGCTCAGCCTCTGCATGCAGTTAAAGCTGTGGTGGGGCTCGAGGGCTGGGAAGGGTCCTCGAGGTGACAAAGGGAGGTCACTTGGTCACATGCTTCAGGTCTCAGCTGTGGAATGGGGGGACATCAGCTCTGATGGATCCCTCATCCCACTGTGCTTGCACAGTAGGAGCGGGGATGATGCCCCTGCTTCTCTCCTGCCTCCGTCTGAGCCTGCTTGCTCTGCCCCACTGTCCCCAAGGCCAGTCCCCTTGCCGATTTGAGCTGTTCTCCCGTCTGCCCAGGGCAGGCAGTGCCTCGAGGCTGTGCAGGCAGGCTCCAGGCTCCCTCGGGAGCTGCCAGAGGGGCTGGCTGTGTGTCAGGAGCTGCCTGCCAGGAGCATCACCTCGGGGGGGGCCGGGGGGTATCGCCTTGCTCTGCGACCTGCTCGTGACTCGGGGATCTCCTCTGGCATGGCACGCTTAGGTCAGGCGCTTTTCTGGGGGAGCAGGTGCCTGGATTTCCTCATGTCATCCCCACGGGATCGGGATGACCAGCTGGGGCTTTGAGTGGCATCGATCTTGCTGGAAACCGAGCAGCCTTGCAGGACTGGGACAGCCGGGGCAGGGCTGGGATCTCCTTCCCCAGGAGCCAGGGCTTTGCTGCGTGCCCTCCTGCGCTGGCTTTTCCTCTCCCATTGCTCCCTGGTGTGGTTTTCCCACACAGGTGGAGGTGGAGGGATGCAGGCAGAGATGGAGGGATTCAGCTTGCCACTCACAGCCTCCACCAGACAGTGCTTTTCCCCATTGAGTTTCGGATGACTTTGTCCCAGCCTGGCTGTGCTGCGCTGGGCGGAAGGGAAACATCTCTTTATTAGGTTTGTTTCCTTAAATAAAGCCATCGGAGGCAGCGCTGGGCAGCCCATGCCGGGCAGGCTGTGCTGGCCATCCCATGACCGGTGTTGCGCATTCGGGTTATTAACACCTCATTAGATGCTGGTTCCTCCCCACGCCTCTGGTTCAGCAAATCCCGGTGGCTTTGTTGTTGCTCCCTGACTCCTGCTTCACCGGGGAGTTGTTTTTTTATGGTCTCCTGCGCTTCTGCTGACAGTTTAAATTTCATTTCTTCTTGAGGTCAGTAGCTTTGCTTCGACTTTCAGATTACTCTGTGTCCCCCCACCCCGGAGCAAGGGATGCTTCGGCACACCTTGTTGGGAGAGGTGTCCCAAATCACTGCCAGCAACTGGCTCTCACCTGCCATCCCAGCCTGAGTTTCCACTTGGCAAACCCCAGAAATTCTTTATTTTTTATCTTCTCTTTTTAAATCTTGACTCAGTTTCCCAAATGTCAGCAGCAGCAGGCACAGCTCTGCCCTGGGAGGAGTTTGGGGACTCGTGCAGATGGGTTAGGAGCCTGTCACCAGCCCGATGTCGTGGTTGCCACTCCATGGCTTCTTTGTGACAACAAACCACCCCATTTTATATATTTATTTTTCTGTCCTCTTGTGTCACCCAGGCCAGAGGCTCAAGGCTGTGGCCCCTGAGCCAGTTCTGGAGTGGGCTGATGGCACTTCCAAAGGAATCTGGCTCCTTAGAAAGGTGCCTGGAGCATGCTGCAGCCCTCAGTAAGCTGGGTTGGCAGGGGATGGCCCTTTCCAAAAAGCAGTTGCAGATTTGCTGCTTATTTTCATCTTGAGCTTATTTTCGTCTCTGCTTCCACCGCTCTGCCCGGGGATGCTGTCTGTGGCATGATAAGTTATTTCCAGAAGTGGGGCAGAGCTGTTGGTATGGAGGGGAGCGCAGGCACATAGATTAAAGGTAAATCTACACAGATAATTGGGAGCCTGCTTCCTGCAGAAATCAGGTGAATCAGGGGCGGGGATGGCTCTGCAGTCCCAGGGGCTGCCCTTAAACCACCCCACTGACTGCCAGCCTGTGCTGTTGGGTCCTGGCCGGGGGGCTCCTGGCTGTGCTCCGGGCAGGGGGGTTGGATACGTGGCACAGGGTTAGTAATCCCCACTACCGCCTCCTCAGACCTGCCAGATGTCTCTCCTCTAGGCTTCATTTTTATAAATTGGCCTTTTAAAGTCTGTCATCCCCATGCAGATGAAAGGAAGATGCTGTGATGCCTCTGCGTGCGCGTCTCCGAGCCTGAGATCCAGGCTGCCGAGACTGGATCTCCTTGAGGCTTTTTGTTTGGGGCTTTATCTTTTTTGAAGTGCCTTTTTTTCCTTCTTCTTTTTTTTCCCCTTAACCTCTCAGAGTCTGTTGCCATGCCTTGGTTTTGGGCAGGCAGGCCCTGAGCAGCAGTCCCTCCTGGAGAGAGGGATGGGGAGCTGTGTTTTCCCCCAGATTCATGGGAGGGAAACCATCAAAGCCCCGGGGCTCAACACCCTGAGCAGATGCAAATAAACCCATCACCCAGGGGCTTTCTCTTCCCCCCACAAGCCCCTTTCTGCTCTTGTCCCTTTGCACCCTTTCCCTCTCCCTTGCTCTTGCCATGACTGCTCGGATTGGCAGCAGGAGACTCCTTTTCATCTCCCTTTTCTCCCCAAGCCCAAATATTCCTGGCCCGTGGCTTGGTGCCAGGGCAGCTCCTGGGGCTGTGGCAGAGCTGGGGTTGTGAATTTTCAATTCAAAGGGCAGATTCTTTAAATCCTCTGCTTGGTGATGGATGGATAATTAGGAATTTCATTTGCTGGGCGGGTAACAAACAGCTTTGCGTTTTCTGCTGCTTTGCTGATGTCTCTTGAGGAAATTCAGATGCTGCTCCTAAACTGCAGGGATGGGTTTTTTCCCAGCTGGCACGGCTCCCTGCTCAGGTCTCTGGGAAAGCCCTGTGATGCTGGGGAGAGCTCTGCCAGGGATTTCTGCAGGAGCTGGAGCTCTGCTGGTGTTGTGGGATGTGAGAGGCCAATGCAGGTCCATGTGTACCCTGTCCTCAGTGCCTCCCTGGCACATCCAGGGCACCGAGCAGCATCCCTGCCTTAAAGTTGGGAAAAGGCCACATGTATCATGTTTCTGTTGGGATTTTTGTTACCTGTGTGGGTTTCTCCCTGTTTGGGAGGGGTTGAGAACCACTTCCTGGGATGGAGGTGCTCCCAGAGAACTCATCTCCATAGGGATGTGCTGGGGATATGGCAACCAGCTCCTGGCCACAGCTGCTGCTCTGAATCACAGCCTTCAGGGCTCAGTCCTGCCTGGGGTCTGGTGACTGACGTGGCTGGGGTCTGGAGGATAAGGAGCAGGTTATCCCAGTCCCCAGTGCCCACCCCGATCCCGTGGCTTGTGCCGTTCATCCAAGCAGTAATTAATTATTGGCCATGTAAGCTGCCGGCGGGATACGGCGCGTGATTTATTAGCAGGAGTAATCCCTCGCCAGCAAAAGAGCTGCTCTGTGAATGGAGAGCAGCAAAATCTAGGGAAAGAGATGCTCCGTGAATGGAGAGCAGCAAAATCTAGGGAAAGAGATGCTCCGTGAATGGAGAATAGCAAAATCTAGGGAAAGAGATGCTCCGTGAATGGAGAACAGCAAAATCCAGGGAAAGAGATGCTCCGTGAATGGAGAACAGCAAAATCCAGGGAAAGAGATGCTCCGTGAATGGAGAACAGCAAAACCCAGGGGAAGTGTCCTACCCTTCCAGACCTGGATCCCACAGGCACAATCCCTGCCTGGAGCAGGGCAGCCACAGGCACCCTTGGGCTCTGTGTTTGAGCCAGCTGAGGTGGATTTGCCAGACTGCTGGCCTTGGAGTGGGGGAAGGAGGGGTTGTCTGGACACAGGAATGTGTGTTTGGGGTCATGGGCTCAGCAGTGCCCCAGCCAAGGCCCACCATCACCAGCAGGCCATGAGCAGTTTTGGCACTGGGAGGGGATTTTTGAGGTGCAGTCACTGCTGGGGTCTCCCAGGGGAGGCTATTCATGCTGCCCAGAGCCAGGCAGAGATTTGGGAAGCGCAGCATGAGCACCAAGCTGGACTGTACATGTGCCCTGCCAGTCCCACGGCCACTGGGAGAAGGACCAGTGTGGAGATTGGGCAAAGTGGTGCTTCTCCCAAGGGCTCACAGGTCTGGTCTGTAGCTCCCATCAGCTTCTGGTGTGCTCCTGGGTCTGGGTTCTGTTCCTTTGTCCTCCGTATTCCACCTCCTCAGTGGCCTCTGCTGAGGACCTGTCCTGGGTTATCTGTTACCCCATGCTCAGCAGGGAGGGGGAAATCTCAAAATTGATGTGGCAAAGGATCAGGGCAGAAATAGGGAATGGAGAAAGAAGAACCAGCTGCTGGGTGCAGAGGGGAGGGTGCTGCCCTGGGTGGGCACTAGCAGCACTCCCAGTGCCCCCTCTCCCTATGGAGAGCTGTGCCATGCCCAGGCAGACACACAGCGAGAGGAATCCTGCAGGCAAATCCCCCCGGGCTCCTCCACTCGGGGACTCCTTAGCGGTTTCATGAGAAATCAATAATGCTTTTGCATGGTCATAATCGTAAAATAAGTACAATTTATGGCTGCTGCTGGGGCCAAGATTCTTTCCTACTGGGTAAGGTGGAGAGAGAGCGACACACAGACACTTTCCCACAGCATTTTCTTTTGCACTGGAACTGCAGATCAGCTCTGGCATCATGGCAAGGGGAGACCTCCATTTGGGGGGGGCAGGATGGGTTGTCCATGTTCATGCCCCCATTTTGGGGATCAGGGTGTGTGTCTGTGTCCATGTCCCCATTTGTGGTGCAGGAGGGGTTGTCCATGTCCCTGTTTGGTGGTGCAGGGTGGGTTGTCCATGTCCGTGCCCCGCTTTGGGGGGTCAGGGTGTGTTTTCTGTGTCCATGTCCCCATNCATGTCCATGTCCCCGTTTGGTGGTGCAGGAGGGGTTGTCCATGTCCATGTCCCCGTTTGTGGTGCAGGAGGGGTTGTCCATGTCCATGTCCCCGTTTGGTGGTGCAGGAGGGGTTGTCCTTGTCCATCCCACACTCAGGCTGTGTCCTTGTCCCTCAGCCCGCCGGCAGGTGGAATGGGGCAGCCATGAACGGCGATGCCCTGTGCCAGGAGCCCTCCTCCCCACTCCCCGACTGGAGGGAGTTCTGCAAGCTGCACGCCCAGGCAGCCGCCGTGGACTTCGCCCAGAAGTTCTGCCAGTTCCTGAAGGAGAACCCCCACTACGACACTCCCGGGGCAGAGACCTCCTTCTCCCACCATTTCACCGCCAACTTCTTGGACATCTTCAGCCTGGAGGTCAGCCGGGTGTTCGTGTCTGACTCGCCCACCAAGTACAACATCGTGCCCTTCGTGGGGCTGCAGAACTGCCACGTCCCCTACGGGCGGGAGGTCACCCCGAGGAAGGAGGAGACGTCCACGGAGTCCCTGGACAGCATGGACGCCCCGCTGGGCACCAGCCGGTACCTGACCCCAGCCCAGCAGGTGCAGGCTCGCAAGGTCTCCTCCTACGGCCAGTCCCGCAGCTCGGAGGACGTCTCCATCCACGCTGCTGCCAAGCCCAAGTTCAAGAAAGGCTTCTCCCTGAGGAACATGAGCCTGTGCGTGGTGGATGGAATGAAGGAGATCTGGCACCGCAAATCCTCTCCAGAGCCGGGCGCCGAGGCTGCTCCGGGCAGCCGCAGAGCCGAGAGGGAGCCGTGGCCGGCCGGGGGCAAGGAGCCTGGGGACCCTCGGGAGAAATGGACCCACAAGCTGCGCCTGTCCAAGGTGCCCTCGTCCAAGGTGGAGCTGGTGGACATCCAGAGGGAGGGGACGCTGCGCTACATGGTGGCCGATGACACGAACTGTGTGGGGAGCTCGCAGTGGCAGAAGTGCCGCCTCCTGCTCCGGAAAGCGGTGAAGGTGGAAGGGGAGAGGTTCCTTCTGGAGTTTTATGTCCCTCCAAAGGTAAGTCCTGGCTTTTCTCCACTGTTGTCTTTATGAGAAACTCAAGCAGCAGTTGGGCTTTGCTTGGGGCTTTTTTTTGTTTCCACTGCTGAGCTGGGCTGAAATCCAGCTCTGGTCCAGAGGGAGATCTGGTGCTGTGTGGCTGAGGTGCGAATGGATGGGAAAGTGTGCTTGAAACCCATCCAGCCTGCGGGCCAAAATGAACCTCGCACTGTTGGTGTTGGTCTGTGCCTCTCTCCTTTTGAGAAAATACAAAGCATGAGTTTAAACTCGAGTGTATCTCTCTGGAGAGCAGCTCAGCAAGAGTACAGATGGTGGGCATTGCTCTGGGCTGGACTGGGGGCTTCCCCAGCCCAGGGAACGGGGCCTGGCTGGAAGGAAACAACCCTATGTCCATGGTGCCCACAAGGCAGCCTATGAGAGAGCAAGAGAAGGACATTTTACAAGGGCTTGGAGTGACAGGATAGGGGGAAAGAGAGCAGGGATAGGTGGGATGTTAGGAAGAAATTCCTCCCTGTGAGGGTGGGGAGGCCCTGGCACAGGGTGTCCAGAGCAGCTGTGGCTGCCCCATCCCTGGAAGTGTCCAAGGCCGGGTTGGATGGGCTTGGAGCAACCTGGGATAGTGGAAGGTGTCCTGCCCATGGCAGGGGGTGGGACTGGATTCCTTCCAACCCAACCCATTCCGTGATTCTGTGGATGGAGGATCTGATGGAGCCTGGCATGTCAGCTGCACCAAAGAGAAAATAAACTCGGGTTAAAATGGAACAACTGCTGCTCTTAAAACATTTGGGGGAGAGCTCTTAGAGGGATTCCTTTTTTAGTGTATCTTGATTTGCCTCTAAAAATCAATATTGAAATTATTTTATGGCAACTTTTATGAACATTGTCTGCTCTTCTGTCATAATTACACCCCGCTTTGGTTTACAGCTTTCTCCTCTCATCCCATCTTGCTTTCCATCTGGCAAATGTAAAAGTGGCACCAGTCTGGCACAGCTGGAAGAAAACTGCTTTTTGCTTCAGCAGCCTACAGCTTTGTTTTTGCATAGACCCTACAAAAACTATGGCCTTGTCTTTAAAGGGAAGAACCCTCCCAGAGAGGAGGGGGTTGGAATGAGATGATCTTCAAGGTCTCTTCCAACCCAAACCATTCTGTGATTCTAAGACCCTTCTCTGGCTCAGGGGTGAATTTTCACCTTGTTTCCTTTCCTTTCGAAGCAGCTGCCGCTTCCTTTCTGACCTTCTCCTGTGCAAACACCAAGATGGAAAAATTCTCCAGGGATGGGCAGAGCCGTGCACGGCTGAGACCTGTCTGGAGGCAGCACTGGGGCTCCAGGGCTGGCAGAAACGAAACATCCTGCAAGGCAAAAAGCAGTTTCTGTTCTGTCTTGGATTTATTTATTTTTATTTCCCAATAAAAATGGGAACTGAGCCCATTATTGGTAACTTGCAGCCTGGAGCTCCTTGCTGGCCTCATCCCACCCACTGCACCCAAGGCACCAGGCGCAGGTTTTGGTGACTAAATCTCATCTCTGCTTCCTGCAGCTGCACTGCTCCAAATCCCAGAACCCTGGAGGGAACCAGCCCTGGAGAACAGCTCCACGAGATCCTTTGTGGGGATTTGTTATAATTAAAACAAATATCTGGGGAATTTGTTGCTCAGCAAACACTCGGAGTGGGAGGCACCAGGTCTTGCCTCCCCACCGAGGCTCCAGCGGGTGCCAGGGGCCCTGGGGGAAATTCATTTTTCTTTATTTTAATGTAATTAAAATTCCCTGCATGGCTGAGGCTGCTGTGTCGTGGCTGCTTGGTTGAAATGCTGCTCCTGTGCTGGAGAAAAGGGGCTGCTTTCCATGTGGGGAGCGTCCCCCCTCAGACAGCACAGCTCTCTCCATCGGGAGAGGGCTGGAAATGGAGAGAAATGAAGTGGTGTTGGCAGAGCTGGCACATCAGCCTGTGCTGGAGCAGGGAGGGTGGTTTGGCAGTTAAAAGCACCTCCCTGTCTTCCACTGGGCCTCCTCTTGGTTTAATTCACACAGCTCAGAGTTATCAGGCACGGGAGGGAAATCAATGCTGTTTATTCCCCCCCTGTAATAACCACACAGGCTGAGCTGATCTTGCCTCTGAGAGCCCTGCTGCATTGTCCCCAGGGACAGTTTGATTCAATTGAGTGACTTTTTTCCTTTTTTTATTC
Organism: Falcunculus frontatus; assembly: GCA_013398115.1. Taxonomy (NCBI): domain Eukaryota; kingdom Metazoa; phylum Chordata; class Aves; order Passeriformes; genus Falcunculus; species Falcunculus frontatus. The sequence goes on along the minus strand of VZRV01006414.1, from coordinate 178,139 downwards.
ATTGATTTCTTTTCATTTATTTTCTTTGGTATTTTTTTTTTTCCTTTTCCTAGGCTTCCAAACCCAAGGTGAGCATCCCGCTGTCGGCCATCATCGAGGTGCGCACCACCATGCCCCTGGAGATGCCTGACAAAGACAACACCTTCGTCCTAAAGGTGAGAGCAGGGTGTGTGTCCCTACAGGAACCCCCTCTGCACCTGCACCCTGTAGTGCAGGAGGCTCAGTCCCCAAAGGGATCGTTGCCTTGGCTTTCTGAGCTGAGCTGCCAACAGCACTCACGCTTCCCACAGGATCCCTGCCTCCTGCAGCTGACACCAGGGTGTTTTGGGATCAAGCTGTTTGGCTTTCACCGTGGGGTTTGGCTTCTCCGTGTCACCAGGAGATGGGTTAAATCAGTGTCCAGAGAGAACCTGCAAGGGAAAATGCTCCTTGGTGCAGCTGCTTGTGGTTTTGTGGCTGCTGCTGTCCCAGATCAGTGATGTGTGGTGGCTGCTTCACTGACACACTGTGATGGCCCTTAGTGCTGTGGTCTTGTTGACAAGGTGACATCTGGTCAAAGGTTGGACTTGATGATCTTGGAGGTCTTTTCCAGCCTTAGTGATTCTATGGGAACAGCTCTGTGGGGCCAATGAGACCCTGGGGATCAACCACACATGAGTCTAGGGGCATGAGCAGAGAGTGAAAGTCCCTCTCTGATTCAGAGTTTTCCCTAACATGCAATTAATTAGCTCAGTGCTGCCTCCTGCTCTGCTGGAAGACAACAGGCACTGGAATTACCAGACAGATCAGGGCTGAATTTTGCAGGGTGCTGGATGCCATGATGGTGATGGACCATTGGATTTTGAGCGTTTCTGTGTTCTACCTCTGCTAAACAAACACCTCTCTCCCTGATGCTTCTCCCCAAGAGAAGCAAGGCAGAGCAGAGAGGCCGGGCTTCCCGGCTGAATGAACCTGCTTGAAAGCTTAGAAAACTATGAAAGGAAAAGGGGGAAAATTGAGCCTGGCTTTGTGAAAGCCCCCAAGCCTGGTAGCCTGCCTAGCCCCAGCACACATTCCCATGGGAAATGGCTTTCCATCAAATCCATCTCCTTGTCAAGGTCACACACCTTCTCCTGGCGCCTTCCCTTCCCCAAGGCCTTCTTGCTCTTCAGCCTCAGCAGTGGTCGGTGTCCACCATGGGCACAGGGAGCTGTTGTCTTCCATGCCTCAAAGGCCAGCCTCAAGTGTCTTCTGCTCTCCAGACTGACCAGCCCAAGGTCCCCCTTGCTTTCCTTGCAGGCTCTGGAGAGAGAACACCCCAAAGTGTACATGGGGCTGTGGCCCAGAGTGGATGGGAAGGATTGCTTCTCCTTTCTTCTTCCTCTTTGTCCAGCCTGAGCTGATGCAGTTGCTTTCCTCACACCCTGACGATGATGATGTTGACTCACATGCAGCCTCTGGGCTGGTGGAATTCCGGGATGATTTTTGCAGAATTGCTCCCAGGTCGTGGTTCCCCAGCCCGCACACCCATGGCGATCGCCGTGAGCCCAGAGCTCACCCTGTCCTTGAGCTGGAGGCTGGTTTCAGCTTTTTTCTTCTACTTCAGCTTTGACAACTTCATTTGAATTCTCGCCTGATCCTCCAACACACTTGCAGTGTGGTGTCATCCCTGAATTGATCAGGCATCCTCACATTCTTTTGTCCTCATTACCGAGGAGCACGCACAGAAAGCCTTTGATGGGAAGGAGCTGCTGAGCACATCCCTCAGCTTTGACCAGTGGCCATTGGTCTCTGCTCTTGGAATATGGCTCATCAACTTTTTCTTGTCATGTTCTCTAGATCCCCGTACAAGTCCCACCTCAACTGTGTCACATCAGTGTCCAAAGCGTGGCAAACACCGAGGATGTGCCACTGCTTCTCCCTATCCCTGGGGCTGTCACGAGTGTGAGCAGATGGGTTTGGTCACAACTGATCCCTGCTGGGGGTTTTCAGCTCTGGGATGCCTCCTGGGTGCCTGTGAGGGTTGGTTTCTCTGGCTGCTGGAGGAAAATTCTGGGCTTGCCCTCTTCCCATCTTCTGGAGCCAGATGTGCTCTCTCCACGCCCACTGCTAATAGCTCGGTGACTGTTCCAGCCCTTCCTTTAATTCCCTTCAGGAATGCTCCAAACTCTTCCAGCTGGAAAATGCCTGCTTTACCAGGTACCTCCTGCTCCTGCCCTGTGCTGGCTCTCACCCTGCCACAGGGGAATTGATCAGAATCGATCCTTTGAGTGAGCTGAGGCAGCAAGCACGGCATGGAACCCCCCCAGCCAGGCTTTGCTCTCCCCTCCCAGCTGTTGGCACAGGATGCTGTTCCCCTTTTCTCACACCCACTATTATTCGTGGCTCATTTTCTGCTCAGGTCCTTCTTGCTGGGACATCTTTCAGCTCTCCCATTTCCCCTTTGCTGGCTGGACTTGCAGAGGGGGTGCAGCACCCCCAGTGCTGGGGTACAGGTTAGGTGGGCAAGCTGGGTGCTGTGGTTTCTCTTCCTGTGTGATGTGGAGCCCAGTCTCAACCTTCACACACAACACAGGTTACGACGGGTGGAAAAGCCCCTGCCTCGTTTGGGGAGGTTGTGACGGCTGGAAAAGCCCCTGCCTTGTTTAGGGAGGCCACACTGAAATAGTTTCTGCCAGATTGCCTAAAAATGAGCATCCAGCATGTCCCCAGAGCCCATCAGACACCAAGCACATGCAGTTTTTTCCATTGCATAAGCAGGTGCTTGCAAAATACCCAAGCCCTGCACGTGCTTCGCTCGCTGTCATGCTCTGCATGAGTGAGCAGCCCCATCTCCCACGTCAGCTTCATGCCTTGCCCTCAAAAAGCCAGAGAAGATCCTTTCTTCTGGTTAAACAAACTGGGGAGGGGCATCTTTGCTACTCCCCTCTACCTCTGCTTGGGACAGGGTCCAGGTCCCTGCTCAGCCCCAGCCAGGGCTCTGCTCCCTGCCCTCCCTGCTTATTTTCAGGATGGTGATTCAGTTGTTTGTGATTAATTGAATTTGCTTGGAGGTTGTCTCAGCTGGCAATGCGACACCCTCCCAGAGTCAGGGCTGCTCCTCTGTCTCGGGAACACGATGTTTAAGGCTCCGTGAGGGATGCAGGGAAACCTGCCAGAGGCACACAGCATCCCATGGCATCTGAGTCCACTGCTGTGGAGCTTCTGGGTTCTCCCCAGCCCCAGAAAGGCACAGCTCCTTTGGGCTGGACATTTTGGAGGCTCTTTTGCATCCTATTTTTTTTTTTTTTCCCTGTGAAAGGGGGTTTCTCTCCCACTCTGTTGCAATCAGAAGTCAGAAGCCTCATGGACCAGAGGCAGAAAAGATAACAGAGGAGATGTTTAAAACTCCTGGGGTCTGGCAGGGTTTTGGGGCAGAGAGCAGTGTGGCTTCTGCTATACCTGTGCAGAGCTAGTTTTGGGGGGACACAGAGGTGCCCCAGGAGTGAGGGATGCTGTCTGTGCTTGGGCACAGTGCCATGCACCCCCAGTGCTGCCAGCCAGGGGTGGTTTTTCCATGGAGGCTATAAAAACCTTGTAAAAAAACTTGTCATATATTTGCTGATAACAGTGGGGTGGGGTTTTCCTCTGAGCCCCAGCTTTGGTCAGGGGTCATCTTGGATGCACCAGAGCATCTCTGGGGGTCACCCCTGGGAACTCCTGTGCTGGGATGAGGTGGGACACTGATCCTCTGGGTCACCCCTCAGCACCCCTGTGCTGGGCTGGGGTGGGACACTGATCCTGTCCTGCTCAGTTGAGGTGCTGTTTAGGGGCTCTGCTGGGCTGTGGGCAGCACCCTAGCACAGCTGACTCCATCCCACGTTGCCTGCAGGTGGAGAATGGGGCTGAGTACATCCTGGAGACCATCGACTCCCTGCAGAAGCACTCGTGGGTGGCAGATATCCAGGACTGCATCGACCCTGGGTAAGGATTGCTGGGGAAGGGGCTCTGTGGTGCCTCAGCACTGAGCACGGGCCGTTACCCTGATGCAATTTTTGCTGCTTGGGTTGTCACAGGAAGTGCCCAACTCACACCAGCAGAGGTCTGGGGGCAGAGTTAGCAGCCTGTGTCTGCCAGGGGTGCAGAGCACTGGCTGCCTGTTCACCCTTCTCTGCCCCACATCCCCTCAGCCTGGCAGAGGCAGGTGACCTGGGAACACAGCCTCAAAGCAAGAAGTTCCTAACACTGACCTCCTGAAGCTTTTTATAGTATGTTTGAGCCATTTTCCATGGGTTTTTTCCAGCTTAGCATCCATGATATCTTTAAGATCCTGCTGGTTGAATTGATTTATTTGTATTTCTATCACAGTGGCATTGATGTTGTCACTGGAGTCACAACTCAGCCAAAACTTCTCATCTGCTGTTTCATCAGCACATGCAGCAAGTTGTGTTAGGGAGGTTTGTGTGCCTGGTGCTGCTGCCCTTCAGCTGGCTCAGACAGGCCCAGCCTCTGGGGAAACCCTGGCACTGCCGTTCTTGGCACAGTTCTGGAAAAACAAGGTGGAAAAACATGCTTGTAGCGATGAAAACCTCAAGCAAACCTGGAACAGAGGCTTGGAGAAGCTCCTGCTCCCTCCAGGCTGCCTTTGCCCCTCCTGCTAGAGAGAGGCATTTGGTTGGTCATCATGGAGGCTGCATCTCGCAGGGAGGATGCACTGGTGGACTCCAGATCTTAGTTCCTTTTGCTGTTTTCTGAAATCTGTAATTCATTGGCATGAATTGCCCAGAGAAGCTGTGGCTGCCTCATCCCTGGAAGTGTCCAAGGTTGGACAGGGCTTGGAGCAACCTGGGATTGCTCACTGGAAGGTGTCCCTGCCCATGGATGGGGGGTGGAACAGGATGAGCTTTAAATTCCCTTCCAACCCACACCATTCTGTGATTCTGTAATTCAAGAAGCAATGCCGAGGCTGGGCTGCTGATGCAAGGCTGGGAAAAGGCCTTTTTTCCCTCACTCCATGTTTCAGTGCTGGTTTTCCAGCTGGAGCTGAGCACCACGGCCATGCTCCCCTCGAGCCACCGCAGGAGCCACCGGCATCCCTGCGCCAGCCCCTCGCTCTGCCCCTGGCAGCCTCCCAGCCCTTTCTGTTTGCTTAGCACCGAGCGCCAGCCCGCTTTGGCCTCCAGACGTGACTGTAAAGCAAATAATAATGAACTCCAGAGCAAATAATAATGAGCTGTTTAATACACCGCCACACACGCTCGGTGCCAAGAGCGAATTCTCAATCAGCTCCCGATGCTTTTGCCAAGGGCTGCGTGCTGGAGCCGCTGCGTGAGTGCCCGGCGACGGCTTTTCTGCAGTGCGCTGTTGGTTTTGGTTTCCTTCCTCCCTTCTTGTTTTTAACTGGCTGCAGCTGAATGACTCCCAATGGCTGATTCACTTACTGGCCACTAAATAATTCAGCAGCTCACAGGGAGCTGTTGCCACCGACGCAGCCGCTTCCCTGCTGCCTGTGCCCACGTGGCCTGTGTGAAGCAAGAGCAGCCGAGTGCTGTGGGCAGCTCCGGACTCTTGCCAGCGGCTGGGATAAAAATAGGATGTGGAGCAAGTCGGATGCTTGTGCAAGAAGGGTGCTGAAGTGCACAGGGAGGGTCGGCAACAGGGATGCTCTGAGTGGCTCCTTTGCTGTATTCCCACTCACTCTTTTGCTCCAGGCCTCCTAGTTTGGTTTTTTCATGTCTTTTAGGGATGAAATTCCCGTGGGTCGGTAATTCCCTCTGCAGAGGGTGAAAGTGAAAGCGTCCCCCGGGTGGAAGTTGGTGGTGGGAGGGTGTGTGGGTGCAAAGCAAAGCGCTGAGAGTCAAGGTAACAGCTTTCCTTCCAAACTCACAAGACTGCAGCAAAATCCTGCAGCTGGAACCGACCAGCATGACCTGTGTAGTGTGGGATTTCAAGGGTTTAATCTTTCCCATGCTGGTTTCTCACCCCCAAAAAGTCATCTTGTTTGGTGGCTGCTCTGCCTCTCCGTGCTCTTAGTGCCGTGGCAACCCCTTGGGAGGAATGTGGGAGCATCAAGATGTGCTTTTGGATCACACTGGAATTTTGTTTGGCTGAGTCCCCATTCCACGCCAGTGATGGAGGTACCACATGTGCGTGTCTCTGTCTGTGCTCTCCTCCAGGGACAGTGGGGACGACATTGAGCTGGTGTCCTGTGCACAGGGAGCCTGTCTGCCAGGCAGGACAACCTCCTCCAGCTGCGAGTTCCTGGCTGATGGTAAGGACCCACATCTGGGAAAGTCTGGGAGTCCCTCAGAGCCATAACCTAGCCCTCAGGTGTCTCTAAGATCCAGAAGCACCCAACACAGTTGCCTTCAGAGCAGGACAGCCCCCAGCTTTGCCCAGTGAGGGTGGGTGATGCTGAGCCACAGACTCATCCCTCTGCAATTTCCCTTGCAGATGTACCCAGGCCACCAGACAGATGTGCCCTGCCCAGCACTCACAACACCGCCACGGCCACCGCTGTCCCCGTGCCCCACGGCCGGGGCAGGGACTCCCTGGGGGAGCTCCTCACCCACGTCCCACTGGAAAGCTTCCTGCAGACGCTGGAATCCTCCCCCACCGCTGGTGGGCATCTCACAGGTACTGGGATGCAGGATGCAGCCCCAGCACCTCGCTCTGGAGGGTGTGCGGAGGGAGAGAAGGAAGGGGCAGGAGGAGAGGGGGTGATATCTGGGTGCTCCCTAAAAACCTGCTGTCCCTGCGGGCAGGGGAGGACAGCGAGGCCGAGGCGGAGATCAACCTCTCTGACTTCCCCTGGTTCCACGGGACTCTGTCACGGATCAAGGCGGCCCAGCTGGTGCTCTTTGGGGGCGCCCGGAGTCACGGATTGTTCGTCATCCGGCAGAGCGAGACGCGGCCGGGGGAGTACGTGCTGACCTTCAACTTCCAGGGGAAAGCCAAGGTGCGTGTCCTCTGCTCCTCCGTGTCCTCTGCTTCTCTGGGAATGTTAGTGCCAGCCCTGCCCAGCACCTCAGGTTCTTTCTTGCTCTGTGGGTGACCCCAAACACAGCAGCTCTGCAGGGAGCTGCACCCTGGCAGGGCATCCCTCAGGACCAGCTGCCCTTGTGTACCCCAAGAGGCCTGTGCACCCTGCCCAGACCCTTCTACACTTTCCCAACTGGATCAGTGCCTGCCATGTGAGCATAAGGTTAAATACCCCATGGGGGCTCAGTGTAGCCTGGCACACCTTCCCTTGCCCTCTCCTTGTCCACACTGTGTCCTGAAGTACACAGATGCGCTATGAAAAAACAAGTAGTTTTTTGCTGGGTCTCTTTTCTAGCAAAGAGGTTGCCTGTTCTTGTCACCTTGCAAGAAGTAGTTCAGGTGGGCTAGAGGCTTCCCCAGTCTGTCTGCGACCCCGAGATTGAAGCTTCAGCCCCCGTGGTTGTACCCAGACACCCTTCTCTGTGTGTTTCTTTATGGTGTTCACCCCCAGGAGGGGCCAAACTTCTCCTGGGGCTGCAGCAAATGGGATTTTACAGGAAACGCCCTGCAGCAGCGTAAACACTAACGATCCTGCGTTAGGAGCAAACCTCCCTTGGCTGATGGAGGTGGCTCCTGCCGATTGCACGGGTGGGTCTCACCCTCACGACCCCCAGCTCACCCCCTGCCCCCTGCACTTGCAGCACCTTCGCCTGTCACTGAACGAGAGTGGGCAGTGCCACGTGCAGCACCTCTGGTTCCAGACCATCTTTGACATGCTGCGCCACTTCCACACGCATCCCATCCCGCTGGAGTCGGGCGGCGCAGCCGACATCACCCTCCGCAGCTACGTGGTGGCCCAGAGCCCGCAGCCCGGTAGGTGCCAGGGCTGGGCAGGGGCAGGGCTGCACATGGAGGGTTGGGTTGGGCTGGGATCTTGCATGGACCTAAAAGGGACAGATCTGTGGGATTCCCTCCCTAAAGCAGTGCCCTGCTGATGTGTGGGGCCGTGGAGGTGCACCAGGGTGGGTATCACCTACTGAAGGTGGGCATTGGGGACCACGCAGCAGCAGGGCTGTGTGGGTGTGACCCCCTGTCCCTGGCTGTGGGTGTCAGTCCCCTGGCTCGGGCAGGAGAGGAGCAGAGGGGTCTGCAAGGCTCAGAGCATACTGCTATGCTGGGAGAGGGTGGGAAGGAGCGTTGGAGAAGTACAGGGTCAGGGATGGAGAGGGGATGTGGGAAGGAGGGTTGGAGAAGTACAGGGTCAGGGATGGAGAGGGGATGTGGGAAGGTACCAGCGAAGGAGAGGGAAGGGGCCAAGCTCCAGGCAGCACTGAAGGGGTCAAGCTCCTGTTTCCCTTGCAGACACCGGCCCCCCGCCACCCCTCGTGTCGCAGCCACCGGGCTGCCGGGTCGACCTGCCACCTCCACACTACTTCTGCAGCACAGCACCCACGGGCCCACCGGCCCCGCCAGCCGCTGAGGGGGTGGCCGCGGCCCCCACCGTCCCGGTCCCCGCACCCTACCACCGCCTGGAGGGTGCCCTGGGCCCCCGGAGCCGCAGCGACAGCGCCGAGCGCCGGCCGGAGCCCCCTGCCGCCAGTGCCGAGGACTACCACGAGGCTGACAGTGCCCGGAGCCGGACCCGGGCGGTGGAAAACCAATACTCCTTCTACTGAGCCCCCCGTGCTGGGGGCTGCACGGTGGGGGGAGCGGGGCAGCCGTGCCCCTCACCGCTGCACCGGCCTCGCCACCTCCTCCTGCCACCACCAGCGACCCAGCCGGGACGCCCTCCTCGCTCCCTGCTGCTTTTGGGAGCTGTGGCAGAGGTGGGCAATGTCCCAGCTGGACCTGGCGCCAGCCCCAGGGCTAGGGCAGTGCTGGGGGTGTGGGAGGCTGAAAGAGTCAGTGCCATTTTAGAGCTTGCAGCCTCTTCTCCTTCCCTCCGGACCAAGAGCTCTCCCAGGGCTGAGCCGGGCTCCCTGCATCTCCTCCTGGGTATGACCATCATGGGATGGCACCCGAAGCTGTGACAGGCTCCATCCTTCAGCCAAAGCACCTTGGCATGTCACCTCTGGGGCGAGAACCCAGCATGGCCAACATCCTTCTGGCACCATCGTCCCACAAACCAGCTGCCGAGGGACTCCGGCGTTTTGGGATGAGCAGGGAAATGTCAGAGCTCCATGCAGAGACTCTTCTTGCACACATGGATCACTGAGAGGGCGCTGCTGCAGAGGCCTGAGGGTTTATCTGGGCTGGCTTTTGGGCTCCCTCTGGGGCATGTGTTTCCTACCCTCTGACAGAAGAAGGTTTTTGTCCAAAGCTTAATGAATTGCATTCAAGGAAGGGTTTTCCTGCTGTCCTGCCTTTTCTGTTCCTTTGTTTCCTTTCTCTTCTTGCTGTACCAACACAGAATCCCTGGATAACCCTTTCTTCCTCCCTCTCTTCGTTGATTTTTCAAAACCTCAGCTCTCTGCAAGGGCATCAGCTCAGCCTTCTGCCTGTTCTCTGCCACAGCTGGGCATTATTTTCTATTGCTCAAGGCAAACCTTGGAAAATATGACAACAACCCCTCTTTACATCAGTTTTTGATTATTTGGGATGTCTTGTGGGGGCCAGGCAGAGAGGTCAGGGGCTGTGTCCAGAAGTGAGGGACAGCTTTGCCTTGCAGGTGCTTGGCTGGGCTCCCAGGAATAAAAACACTACGTTGATTCTTTTCCAGCAGGTCATGGAAGCCTTGAGGATGGTTTTACAGACCAGGGTTTGTGCCTTGTGTGGGGTGGGAGACCCTCCGGAGGGGCAGCTTTGCTTGCAGACAAAGCTTGTCCCCCTTGGTTTGGCTCACACAGCTCGTCTTACCTAGCACCAGGACTCCTGGCTCCTCATGTGGCAGTGACACAGGAGTGACAGTGCTCACAGGACCTGAGCCAGGTGGCTTTGGAGTGTCTGGATAGGGCTCCAGGTAGAGCAGACCCCACCATACCCAGCTAGAACTTTCCATTTAGTGCAAAGAGGTACAAGCCAAGCCACAACCTCAAAAAAAACCCCTTGAATTTGCCTGGAATTGGGTTGGGCCGAATTTTTATTTATTAGGTGCCTTCTTTCCTGAGCTAGCAAAGCACGTTCCCAGCGCTTGATTCGTATGTGCCTCCTGCTTCAAGAGGGCAGGGAAGGTGTCTCCAAGGCTCCTTGCTTCCTCCTGTGGTGTGAGAGCTGCCTTTCTGGCCCATGGATGTGTGAGATGAGGGCTGGTGAATCCCATTCCTACAGCAAATGCCACCCTCTCCCCAAACACACGGCCCTTCAGAGGGCAGCGGGAGCAGTTTGCTCTGCTGAGGGTATTTCTCATTCCTCAGCCCAGCTAAAACACAGCTCAGAGGAGCAGGGAGAGGCTGGATGCTCTTGGTTGATGGTTTAACACACACGGTGGATGAGGGGAGACCTCCAGATCTGACACAGACATCGTCACCCTGGTTCTTCCCTGAGGCCCCAAGGGGTGGGATCCAGAGGGCTGGATGGGAGCACTGCCTTACAGACCTTCAGCTGTTGGCTTTGTTTCTCACTTTCTGTGTCACAGGATAGGAAAAGGAGGGGGAAGCAATGATCTGCAAGCAAAAAATGTTAATTTGTAAATAGGAAAGAGTCTGGAAGAGTTTACTGTTGTGTAGAATAAATTAATTTTATTTAAAAAAAGAAGGGGGGGGGACTTGTTAAACAAATGGAGAACTCAAGTTCCAGTTTTAAAATAAAATCACTTGCAAAAACAACAGCACGTGGAGCAAGAGCTTGGGACTTTGCTGGATTTGCTACATTAAAAAAAAAAAAAAGGAAAAAAGAGAGGGAGGATGCTGTCATGTCTCATGTGTGCAGATCTTGTTGCCATCTCCGAGCAGTTGGGGCCAGGCTCGGTCTGTCTCTGCCTGCTGGAGTGGACTGAGAAGAGAGAAGGAAGGGAGCGGAGAGCTCTCCTCACTGCTGAGCAGAGGGAGGAGGAGAATGGGTCCAGGCTGTACAGGACAGGGTTTCCTCTCCTCCCAGTCTGTTGTTTACTTTGGTTTGTCAGTGGTGCAAGTCAGAATGCCACCACCCCCCAAGCAGCAGGGATAATCGGGAATGAGCAGCCCTGGGCTTTGAAGGTGGCCCTGCCTTGTTAAAGGCCTGTGCTAGCATCTCCCAGCAGTTCCCCATGGCCTGTCATTCTCCCTCCTCTGCCTTCATCTCTCCTGGGAGACTGTGCCTCATGCTCTGACGTTGTATGTCTTTCTAGTGTGCTCTTTTCTGCTGAGAATCCCCTGGGAAAACTGGAGCATTGTCCCAGACTGTACTGTGACAGCTCAGCAGTGACAGACGCAGCTAACACATGGCTTTTTGGGGGGGTGGAGGGAGCTGCTCAGCTCGGTAATCAGGCCATGGTTGTGTCATGATCCATTCACAAAAACATTCCCTCCCCAAAAGTCACCAGAGCCTTTTCACCGCTCCTGCAGAGCTCATCCATCAGGAGCTGGGCAGCTGGGGAGGTGACACTGAGGGCTGTGCCTTCGGGACAGCTGCTCCTCCTGCCTCACGGAAAGCCGTTCACACCTCAGCTTATTAGCAAATTGACTAATTACAGCATCAGTCTTGCTGGAAAACATCCCTTTCCTTTCCCAGGGTCTCTGGAAGGGCAGGGGCAGGACAAAACAGCATCTAACTCAGAGATTTGATGGTGAAACAAGGGGAAAGCAGCCTCAGCGTGTGGGCTGGATTCCATGCCAGCAGTGCCCTCTGCCCGGGGCCAGAGAAGGACTGGCTTGCAGGGATGCTGGACTGGTCTGCAGGGATGCTGGCGCTGAGCTGTGCCCTGGCACATACCCATGAACAGGACAAAAATGCAAAGGGATTTCAGCAGCGCAGCCGCCTACGTTTCACGTGGGTGTTGGAGCTCCACGGCTGCTCCTGCCTGACGTGCAGGGTCTGTCTCAGCAAAGGATTGCAGTGCTTCCAGAAGGATCCCTTTGGTAGAAAAACTCCTCAGAAACACAAATGAGCTTCTGTGATAAAGATCAGGGAGCTGAGTTTTGTTGTTTGGTTCGAACTGACCTATGAAAACACTACCCTGTTCTAATGCAAATCTGCTGACCCCGGTAAGCCCAGTCCTGCCCCTATCCCAGCCCAGAGCTCTGATTTTCTGGGCTTTGTATTTTGATGAAATACTTTCTATTTTTGTACGACCCAAGTAACTGTCTTGCCCCCCTCCCCAGATTTTTTTAAAGTAAAACGTTCATAACACATCAAGAGTCTGCACCAACTCCCTCAACGTGTAGTTTGAGAGAGAGATGTTCCCAGGTCTCTTTCCCCACAGTTTGCGTGGGCTCTGCTGGATGACAGGCAGCTGCCTGTTTGTTTCCTGGGGCCATGAGCTGTGGCTGGAACAAGTCACGTTCTGGGCAAGTGAATCCAGCTGCTCCCCGCAGCCCTCAGGCTGCCACTCTGCCTTCCTCTTGTGGGGACTGGCACAGGAGGGCAGCTCATCATTCACAGCCCTGCTTTGGGAAGCTGTGTGTTTGGAGAAGGGGCTGTGAGGAAGAAACAGGGTGAAACATTAGGGATTAGTGAGCTAAACCAACCTGTGTTGTGCTTAGGACTCGGCAGAGGAAACTCAATCGGTTTGCAGCAATTCTGCTTTGTAAAACAGTCTGCAGTGACTGAGAGGGGACAGGGGACCTGCCCTGGCCTCTGCAACAGAGCTGGTGTCTCCCTGGCAGGGCTGAGTCCAGCCTGGCACTGAATGGTTTCTGTGCTGGTGGGCTGAAGAGGACCCAAGGCTGGGAGAGCCGCGGGCACAGGAGCTGGGGAGCTGGCAGACAGCATGGAGGAAGCTGTTTGCATTGCTCCAGCCAGGGCTGAGACTGCAAGGATGCCTTCCAGGACCAGCGGCCAGCTGGGAACTCAGCCAGCACTAAATTCACACCATTCTTTTACAAATCAGGTTGGTAAGACAAACACGAGACACAAACTAGTGTGATTTCCATAGCAACCTCAGCGGAGGTTGAAAAGTCTTTTGTAAACATAGGGCTGAACCTGAGGATCAGCTCCGATTTTCTCCACAGAAAGGGGAAGAGAATGGAGGCTTAATAAATTCAGGCCATACAAATGAACTATAAATCTCAGAAGGAGCCATTCCCAACCTCTCTGTTCCCCTTTCTGTCACCCTCTCCACATGCACAGCACGAAGCTGTCTGAAACCCAGAGCCCAACTTCCCGGCTCCGGCTTATCTCCATAAACTGCACAAAGGCTTATGCCCCTCTTCCATTGCAGCTGACCTTTACTGGCTAATTCTGTGACGCACACACAGCCCCAGCACATGCCATGCCATTTCTGTAGGGCCACAGTGACTTGAAACGAAATTTGGCTTGCAGTGGAGGCCTGTACCGCAGCCAGCTCTGGCTCCTCTTCCCCACCATGGCTTCCTCCAGCTCCGTCAGGCAAGTGTGGATTTGGGTGTACCAGCCCTCAGCTCATCTAAGCACTGTTCCTGCAAATCCCAGGTGTGAATATGGATGCAGACAGCACAGCATCCCCCCGCTGCTACCTGCCCACATCTCCCAGCGCCCAGCAGGGCCGTGCTGTGGGGAACGGTGCTGCCGTTCATCACTGTCAGCAGACAAAGCCCATGGGCCACGCTGGTTAATGACCAAAGTGACACGAACAGATGGTGCAGGCAGCGTGCCACGGGGGCACCAGGAAGTGCTGTATCGCTTACACCCTCACGGGGAAGGGATTTGGCAGGGCCGAAGGTGCCAGTGAAAAATAAAGTGAATTTTCACGCTCCTCAGGCTCGGCCTGGATGGAGCGCAGCAGATGCCGGAGCTGCCTCGCTAATGCGGCCTGCTGGGGACAGACTGCACTCGCTGCGGCCCCCAGAACGTGCGTGAGGGGACAGGGAACATCAGAGCTCAGCAAACACAGCTCTGGCAGGAGCAGGATGCACGGCTGCAGCAGGGACATGGGAAGAGTGACACAGGGAACAAGTTGTATCTGAGTATTTGAGTGTCTGAGGGAGAGTGTCAGAGGCTGGAGCCAGGCCCTGCTAAGTGGTGCTGAGCAACGGGCTGAGAGGCTGGAGCACAGGCAGTTCCACCTAAACACGAGACATGGGCCTGTTGGGACTGAGCCCAGAGAAGACAAACCAGATGATTAGAGGGGTGGAGTACCTCTCCTAAAAGGAAAAGCTGAGAGAATTGGAAATTGTTCAGCCTGGAAAAGAGAAGGCTTCAGGGTAACCTAATTGTGGTCTTTCAGTACCCAAATGGACAAGAAAGATGCAGAAGGACTTTGAACTAGAATTTGTAGTGACAGATGGGGGAACGGCTTCAAACTGAAAGAGTGGGTTGAGATTAGATATTAGGATTAAATTCTTTGCTGTGAAGGTGGTGCCGCCCCGGTACAGATTGCCCTGAAAATCTCTGACAGCCCCAACCCTGGAAACGTTCAAGGCCAGGTAGGACGGAGCTCTGAGCAAATCAGTCTAGTGGGTGGCATCCCTGCCCATGTCAGGGGCTCGGAATAGGAAGATCTTTTAGGTCCCTTCCAACCCAAACCATCCTGTGATTCTATGAGGAAGAACCTCTTCACTGTGTGGGTGATCAAGCACTGGCACAGGCTACACAGAGAGGATGTGGGGTGTCCCCCAAAAGCCCTCTGGACACAGCCCTGAGTGCCACGCTCAGGGGACCATACTGGAGGAGGAGGGTGTACTGGGTGACCCCAGTGGTCCCCTCCAACCTGAACCATCATTCTGTGACTCTGTGCCTTCAAAGAATCCCATTGAGGGTGGCAGAGCACTGGGACAGGCTGCCCAGGAAGAGGGTGGAGTCTCCCTGTCTGGAGACATTCCAAACCCACCTGGACGCGTTCCTGTGTCACCTGCTCTGGATGACCCTGCCTTGGCAGCGGGGTTGGACTGGGTGATCTACAGAGGGCCCTTCCATCCATACGGTTCGGTGACTCAGTGCCTCCAGCCTCCGTCCACGCTGCAGGGTACGGACATTAGGAGGAGGAATGACTTCACAGAAACCGTGATTAGATATCAGCACAGGCCGCCCAGAGAGGTGGTAGAATCATCGTCCGTGGAAGTGTTTCAGAAACAACTTGTAGCACTCAGTGTTCTGGTTGAGAGGGTGGTGATCCCAGAGGTGTTTCCCGACCTGATTCCGCGGCTCTTTTGGCGCTGAGGGCCCCGCACGGGGGTCCTTCACACAGAGCTCCCTCACACAACTCCCGCCTCTCCCCGGCCCTCACCGCACCCGCCATGACGGCGCCGCCCGCGTCGCGTGCCGTGACGTCACGGGGGCGGGGCGCGGCCAGGGCCGGAACATGGCGGCGCCCTCGGCCCCGCGGCCGCCCCGGCCCCGCAAGGAGCCGCAGCCGCTCGTCATCCCCCGGAGCGCGGCCGAGGAGCAGCGCCTCCGCCTCGAGCGCCTCATGAGGAACCCGGTGAGGGCACCCGCCGGGGCACGGCCCGGGGCGGCGGGAGAGGAGAGGGACACCGAGACCCCCGCGGGGTCTGTGAGGGAAGAGAGACACCGAGACACCCCCTACCCCCAGGGTCCGTGAGGGGAGAGGGATACCGAGGCCCCCACCCTACCCCCGGGGTCTGTGAGGGCAGAGGGACACCGAGCCCCCCACCCTCGGTGTCTGTGAGATGAGAGGGACACCGAGACCCTCTCGGTGTCTGTGAGGGAGGAGGGACGCCGAGACCCCCACCCCGCCCCCGGAGTCCGTGAGGGG
>VZRV01006414.1:129901-161507 GCA_013398115.1 Falcunculus frontatus | reverse complement strand
ACACCCCCCATCCCCAGGGTCCGTGAGGGGAGAAGGACACCGAGACCGCCCCGGGGTCCGTGAGGGAAGAGAGACACCGAGACACCCCCTACCCCCAGGGTCCGTGAGGGGAGAGGGATACCGAGGCCCCCACCCTACCCCCGGGGTCTGTGAGGGCAGAGGGACACCGAGCAAACCCACCTGGACGCGTTCCTGTGTCACCTGCCACCGAGACCCTCTCGGTGTCTGTGAGGGAGGAGGGACGCCGAGACCCCCACCCCGCCCCCGGAGTCCGTGAGGGGAGAGGGACGCCGCGACCTCCGCCTCTGGTTCTGTGAGACAAGAGGGACTAACACCCCCTTTCCTCTTCTTCGCGGTCCGTGAGGGGAGAGGGACCAACCTCCCCTTTCTCCTCTCCGTGTCCATGAGGGAAGAGGAACGACACCCCCTCCCCGGTATCTGTGAGGAGAGAGGGACCAAGCCCCCCGGTCTTCCTTCCCGGTTCCATGACGGGATCGACACACGCCCCCTTCCTCCTTGCCGGGTCCTCAAGGGGAGAGGGACCGACTCCCACACACACTGGGTTGCTGTGAGGGAAGAGGGATCCGTCTTTTCTGGGATGCTGTGAGGAGAGAGACGCTTCTCTGGGAACCCAGGGGTGCCTCAATGCTCTGCCGGCTGGTCTTTCCTCTATCCACTGCTTTTAACGTGCGGGAGCATGACCCTGGTCCTCTAACTGGGTGTTTTGATCCTTTCTCGAGGAGGTTTTTGCCGGGAGGAGACTCTCACCCCCTGCTCTGTGTGTGCTAGAGCAGGCTGAGACTTCCCCTCACTGCGTTCTTCCTCTGACCTTGCACCATGTGTTCTCCCTCCCCTGCTCTTCCCTGTTCTCTAGCTCTGGCATGGAAGGTGCACAAATACCTTTCATCATTTCCCAGACTACTGGTAGTGGAATTCAGTGAGTGCTTGGAAGTGCTGACATGCTTCTTTCTAGTTCCCGTGCTGAAAAGAGGCACAGACACTCCTAATCCTCCTGGGGTTTGTTGACCTGCAGGCCTGAATGTGAGGGACAGAGAGGATCCCTTCTGATTCTCCTCTTCTGCCTGTGCCTGATCCCTGTGCATGAAGAAATTGCTGCAGCTGTGCTCCTTCTGAGATCTGTCAGTTGGTGGAAGAGGCTGTTGTCAGACGTATCCCGCCGTTCAACAATGTGTTAAAATTGCAGACTTTGCTCCTGGAAGATACTGATGGCTGGTTGGTTTGTTCTTGCAGGAAAAGACTGTACCAATTCCTGAAAAACTGAATGAATGGGCACCACGACCTCCCCCGGAGTTCGTTAGAGATGTCATGGGTAAAGATTCTATTCTTCAGATAACTCTGGGGTCAGCCACATTTAACTTAGAAAAGTGTTTAGCAGGGAAGCACAGAGGTGGTTTTCTGCTGCTCATTTTGCTGGAGAAAAGAGGTGTGAAATGTGCTTTGAGAGTTGATTTTTCAAGTTTTATTTGGTTCTCTGGTTCCACTTTTCTGCTGGCTGTCAAAATGCAGAGAGAACAAAGCCCGTGGCACTGCAGCACGTGGGCTGCCTGCAGTGCAATAAGCTGCTGCTCTGGTGATGACAAGTAAATGATGATGAGTAAATCTGTCCTCTCCATGGATCTGAGAGTGCTCTGGAAGATTAGCGGTATGAAGTCCCTCTTTTGACTGCTTTAAGTCTGAATCTCAGGCCATGAGAAGCAGGCACATGCAGCAGGTGTGATTGTGTGTGCTCAGGTGGGGAGCTGGCAGCTCACCCTGACCCAAGTACTCTGTGTACACTTTTACCTGCAGGGATTAAGTATAGTAACTGCGGTATAAACTGCCTGCAGAACTGTAGAAGTTCTGTCTTTCTTTGAGACTTCCATCCTTTCTAGGGGTTGACTTTTCTTATTTCAGAATAATTGATCTTGGACTAAAGTTTTTATACACTTCTGAATAAAATCTTTGGCTTATTGGAATTCCCTCATTGCCTTTTCAAATAGTTTTGCTGTGTGCTTGAGTTGAATTGTCTTGTTTTTCTGGGAGCACCTGATGTGCTGGGATTCTGTTGGTATCAAGAGCAACCCTGTTGCAGTCTCAGCTGCTGGGTTTTAATTAGGTGTCTTCTCTGAGGCTTGTATTCCTGTGCCTTCCCTTGAGAAATGGCTTGGGAGACAAGGGAAGAGAGTGGAGCACAATGCTTAAAGCTTCTGCAAGGCTTCAACATGCAGGCTGATGCCAGGAGGAGAGTGCTGTAGGAATTTAATTTATAAAGAAATAGTTTAAAACTGTCAGTGGATCTGTCTTGCATGGGAAAGTACAATATCACCTTTTACCACCTTTCTGTTGACCTTTATTTTGTGTGTGAGATGCTGAAAATCAGTTGGAAGCAGCATCAGCAGGGTATTGTAGCTCACCTCTGCCTGTAAGAGAGTGGGGAGTGTATTTCACCTCTAGTTCTTTGCCTGCCTTGATGCGCAGCTAAGAATGGGCTCTCCAGGGGGATAATTGTAGGAGCTGCAGTGACCCAAAAGTGTGTGGGTTTGCAGCTCACTCTGGCTTTTGGTTGCGAGTTATTTTATTTTAAAATGGTGACACACTCTGTGTGTTGTTGGTAATTTTCATCTGACAGTGCCCTTTCCTGTGCCCCATCCCTCAGCATCCAGCTGTAGTCATTTGTGAGCATCTATTTACCTTCTTTCCTAGCACACTCAACTCTTCCTTGTTGCAGGTTCCAGTGCCGGAGCTGGGAGCGGGGAGTTCCATGTGTACCGGCATCTCCGTCGGCGAGAGTACCAGAGGCAAGATTTCATGGATGCCATGGCTGAGAAGGTCAGCACAACTCTTTAGAACTCCCCTCACCCCCAACTATCTGTTGTTCATTGCAAATCTGTGTTTTCTTTGAAAGTCGTGTACAAATAATTCCGTTCTGAGCCACCCTTTGTCAGAGGAGTCTGTAGGAGTGTGTGATCCGTGGTGTCTGTGTCAGTACTGAAACATTTGGTGCTTTGTGTCAGACATGCTCCATCTCCTGTGTTCCCTGGGGTCCTAGCACACAGTAAGGCCTCATGGGAATGTGTGTGTTCTCAGGCTGACTTGAAAATGCTTTAAAAGCTAGAAATCCCTGGTAACGCTGCCTTGCACAGACAGAAACAAAGTGAGTGCCTGTGCACGGAGTCCAGATGTTTCTTTTAAGTCTTGATCGAGTAGAATGCCCCCTCTTTTAGAGAGCACTATTGTTATACTCTCTTGGCCGAGATGAGTCCATATGTTAATGTTTGTGTCTCCAATTATTCATTTGTTATTACTGAAACGTTCATTAGGGCAGAAGCCCAACCTCCCTCATCTGCTGTGGTGAGGATTCCTCCCTCAGAAGGTTTCAATGTTTGGCTCAGGTTGCAGGTTAAAAATGCTGTCTGTACAGGAGTCATCCCTAGGAACATGGCTTTGTATAAAGAAGCCAGACAAAATCTGGCAGAGCTCCCTTCTGTATTTTGCTAAAAGACTTCTCCCTGAAAGGACATGACTTTTCAAAGAAGTATTTTAATTTAGATTGTGACCAGAGTATGACATGTGATCAATTACAGCAAAGACTAGATGAGGAATTCCAGAAGAAACTGGAGAGGAATAAGATGATTGCAGAAGAGCAAACAGCAAAACGCAGAAGGAAGCGGTAAGGGCAGATTTTTCCCAGGAGGCTTGACATGGAAACCCTCACTCCCTGTGCCTCATCTTTAGCTGCATGCTCTGGATAAACACTGTCATTCTGTGTCTGCATCTATCAGCTGGGAAGTCTGGCTGTGGAAATTAGCTTTGTCAATGTCAATGTTTGGTTTCCAAAGGTAGCTGTAAACCTGACAGGCTTTGCTGGGGTGGTTTCTTTTCCATGCCATTGCTTGCAGGATAACTTTGGACTGGTTGAGCTGCTTTTGCTGACACTGTGGTCTTGACTGCAACATACCTCACTGCATATTTGTTTTAACAGTGTCAGGAAAGGTTTGTGTGTATATCTGGCTTAAGTTTATGTCTGAATCATTTGATCCCAAGCAGTTTCAGTGCAAAACTGGATGCTGCTTCGTGGGTAGGCTGCTTCTGCCTACCTCAGTGAAATGTCTGGCAGGCCAAGTCTAATAAGTTAGGTGGAAATACTAAAATAATACTAATTTAATATTTAATAAAAAAATATTAAATCCATCTTTCTCTTAAACTTTAGACAAAATGAAACAATTACAAGATTGATGCTCTAGAGAAGTAGCCTGAGCATTGTAGTGCAGTGGCACAGGAATTTAAATCCTACTCTCTGTGTCCAGGATGTTTCAGAAATAGCATGGAATCACGCTCGGCTCTTTCCCAGGGTCGGACCCTGAGCAGCCTCTCCCTTGCTGCTTTGCATGCTGTGGCTGAGAGCTGCTGTGGAAAGGCCTGTGCAAAGTGACTCACTGCCATCTTAACACAAAAGTGCACAACACAAACACTGTTGCCATCTTAGTTTAATTTAATGTGGTCCAACAGATGGCCAGCAAGTCAGATCTGGCCTGCTGCCTCTTCCCTGGCTGAGATGGGGAACAACTGTTCCAACAGCAGATGCTGCCTAAACACTAACACCTCCTTGTCCCCCTGCTATGCTCTAATGATGTGGCTTTGCCCTGCAGGAGCCCCTCTAATTTCCTTCACCACCCTTCTCCTTTGTCCTGCCCCAACAGGTACAGTTCTTGGTGCTCTGTTTCAAGAGAATTCATTTATGGTGTTGAGAGAGGAGCGTGTGAATGCCAGGCTGCTCTGCCTGTGTCTGCCGTTAACTTGCCAGGTTGCCTTTGCTGGGCAAAGAGAGCTGGGTTGTATGAGTTGAAATTCCCTCTTAGCCCTAGTGCTACTCCTAGGGCCTGACATCCTGAGAAAGTAGAGCCTAAGAGGAAGGCCAAAGCATACTGCACTATTTTTATTTTCTTCAATAAAGTATGTATTACTGGTGATTTTTTCCCCTCGGTGTTCAGTTTCTGCAGTCTAGGTTTTACACCATTTTCTCTTTGAGCTTATTAGTCTAGGTAGCTAAAATGTGGGGGCAGTTTCATTTTTGTTCCATCTGTTTTCTTGGAGATTCTTGTGTATCATATAGTTTTGGTTGCATAAAAAACTTTTTAAAAATCCATTAATCTAAAAACAACATAGAAAAGTTTCTCTTGATCATGTGCTAAGTTTGCTCTTGCTGGATTTTCAGCTGAGGCCAAATTTAAGTTGAATTTCTCTTCTGAAATCAGCTTTTCCAAGACGTCTGTGATACGTCCTTTATCAATGTATGAATGTGCAGAAGCTTTACAACATTGGATTTGCCAGAGAGTCTTTTTTCTTTGTTTTATAGCCAGAAGTTAAAAGAGAAGAAACTGCAAGCTAAGAAAAATAAGCTTGAACAGAAGAAGCAGGAAAAAGGTCAGTGAAATTTAGTTTACTTTTCTCAGGACTTGGTTCTGTTCCCTTATTGAAGCCTAGAAGGTTTTATTCCACCCCCCATCCCAAGCATTCTCAATACATGGATTAAAGCCTGAGCTTTAAGCTTGTTATTTTAGCTAATGTTTCAAAATCCTCTTTGAAAGCCATCTATGTTGAGATTTAATCTTACAAATAACTTGGCTGTTTGTGAATATTTTCCATTTATTAGGGGAAATTTTGGACAGCAAACTCTGGAATCTTGAGTTTGTGGATGTTTTGCTCCAGCTATTCTGATAAACTGCAGATTCACAACCTCAGCTGCTCAGAAAGGCAGTATTGTTCAAGGCTGTGCTTTATTAAAGTATATTTTGAATGCGTATGGGAAAACGGGTGGAAAAAAAATGCACAGCTTGGGCAGCAAGAAACTGAGTTATAATTTTGTGTGTAAGAAATTGAGCCACCTTGGTACCATCTGTTCCACAGGACTATTTTATTTGCATAGAAATAAAGGTGAAAAACCTGACTGCCTCTGTTCTCCTGCAGTCTTGAAAATTAATGTTCAGCAATGTCAGTGTAACTGTGTGCTCAAACTTTTGCATACTCGTTGCTTCTTTTCAGTGTTTCAGTGAGTATATTTTGGCTTACTCTTTCAAATAGTTGTCCTTTGTGAATTAGCACACAAATTGTTAAAGTTACAGCAGTTTCTGGTAATTCTGCTGGAACATTGACTTGCCTGACAGTTCTACCTTATTTGTGCTTTCCTTTTCAGAATTGGATCTTTTTCAGCTGAACCACTGCCAGCCTCCCATGTAAACACGGGAGGACAAATTGTTAGGTTAATTTTACTTGTGACAGCAAGTGAATGTAGCAGAGTGAATTTTTGGGTGTTTTGTTTTGGTTTTGTTACTTTTTTTTTTTTAAGGTACTCATATATGAACTGTAACTGGGAGGAGAATTTAAGTATGAGTCAACATACTTTTATTCATTGTGAGTGAGCAAACAGAATACCCATCCCTTAGGGAGTGGCTGGGAGAGAGGAGAGCTGGATCAGGGACTGGCGCTGTGGTATGGGATTGCCGTGTACCAGTTGTGGGGCTGCAGTGGTTTTGTTTGGCACAAGTTGCTGAAAGACAGAATCCAAATTTCCTGGTCTTTGTAACAGTTCTTAACTCTTTACAGTTTGTGCTTCTCTATGTAAAATAATAGTATCAGGGGAGAGAGAAGCCCCTCTTAGCCATTTTTAGTCTACTGAGAGCAGCCTTTCCTTTTTATAGTTTTGTGTGCCCTGGGTTGTGATCTGGGAGTTTTTCCAAATTAATTGAAGTGTATTTGTTGGATGTGGCAGGCAAACATTTGTCTTCCTTTTTGAATGAATAAATTAAACCTCTGAATTGCCATGTTTTATCTTTGTTGTAGTAAAAACATACGAATAAGGCTTGGCGCTGAATGAGGTCAGCTGTTAAGATTGCATTAATGAACAAACTCCCAGTAAACCTCAAAGTTCAGCACTTCACCACGCGGTGGCATCAGACCACTGATCCTAAATCCTGCATGAACTGGTCAGGACACTGAGGGTGTGACTAGGCCTGAGGAACAGGAAAGGGCGGAAAATGGCTTTTGGATTCAGGTCTCACTTTATGCCATACCTCATTTTTATTATCGGTTATTTAATTTCTAGTAGATGTCTCCCGGTTTTTTTAGCAGACTTCACAAGTTTTCCGTGACCCTTGTTAATCTTAGGCATATCTTAATAAGTTCCTGTACTTGCAGTATAGCAAACAGCCTGTAAAAGTTCATGGCACCTCGTGGAGTTTCTGTGAACTTGGAGAGGTGTAGGAATACACTGAGTCTTGCCTGTGGCTTCCGAGTGTTCTGTGTGATCCTTGAAAGTTCATCCCACCCTGCAGAGGTGAGATTGGGAATGAGATAGATTATCTTCTCTGTGTTTGACTACCTCCGTTTGAAAGAAATAATGTTCCAGAGGAGGTGGAGTTGTTTAGTGATGGACTTGGTAACGTTGGAGGTAAGGGAATATTTCTCCAAGGGAGAATTTGATATTCTGAGCTCCTCATCACTCAGTAGAATTAATAGAACCTGATTCGTGTTCCCTGAGTATCTGGGACTGCTTAGTTGAGAGATACTTAACAAGGAAGACACAGGGGAATATGTTACCCATCCGTGCTAATCAGCCTGGCCTAATACACATTTGCTGAGCACCTGAGACTGTTTTGTTGTGAAATGCTTGACAAGGAAGCCAGGTGGGAACACCTCATCCATTCATCCTGTTTGTGTTTGTAGAACCTGGTCAATCCCAAGAGCAAGGCAGCAGCGAGGATGACGAAGAGGATAGCAAGGAGGAGGAAGAGAAGGAAGATGATGCTGAAGAGCCAAGTTTTGTGATGGGAAGAGGATGAGGCCTTCCAGGGACAGCTGGAAACACTGTTCATTGCTTTATATTCAGGAGCATGAAAGTCTTTCATCTCAGCCCAGCAGAACCCATTGGCGTACGTTACATCTGCTTAACGGGGCATGGCCTTCACGTCACAGGCCCGAGAGAAAAGGATAGAGAAATGCCAAATAAGAGATTTTTTTCTTAATTGCTTGTATAACTGCTGTGCAGTCTGCTCTAAGTTTGCTCTAAAGAGTCAGCCATAAGTCTCTATGACCCTAGAGTTCTTTCTAACATGGCCCAGAGTGTTTTTCTGTCTGAAAGCTAAAACATAACTATTACCATTTAAGGGAAATATTACTGTGAAGGCTACGTATTCTACTTTTGTTGAAGCTGATAGCAGTGGGATACATGAATCTAGGGGAAGAGTTTAACCTGAAGTAGAAAAGTGGTCTGTAGCCAGACTCTCCTGCACTGTGAGTGTTCTGCATTTGGGGTTTTGTATGGGGTCATCTCTAACCCAAAGAAATCAGTTTATGTTGCTAGACAAGTTCTATAGATTTTTAATCAGGATCCCTTTTTTAATGCTAAAACTTTCCCTATTGCTTTTCTTCCATGTTTTTTAAATTAATAAAAGGGATGTGTTGGATTGTTCTGTCTTCTATTTTTTATTTTTGGAAGAGGATTTCAGTAAAATAAAGAGATGCTGCAGTGCTGCAGGAAGGGACAAAGAGATCAAGTGATGTGGCACACATGAAAATATGGAAAAAGGTGTTAGCTGCATGTCAGTTTTTGCTTTTGAATTGGAACAATACCTTTTCCCAAAGATTGTGTGTAAAGCCTCTGAATCCTGTGGCAGAAAGGCTTGGAATGGAATCATTTTGCTTGTGCTCAGCTTCCTGTAATGACACCTGCCTTTCTCTCTGCTTGAGCTCTCTGCTTTGCACTTTGGATTCCCTGATAGGAATCATAACATCTCTCAATATATTTACTTATTGGTGCTTGAATGAAAAGCGTATGCAGTGGTGGTTTTACTTGTAACTCTGGTTTTTGTCTCTTCAGTGTATCTTTAATTGGAAGTGCCTGCTGGCTTTCAGACATGCTCATCCCAGAGCCTTGCATCCAGAATGCGGTGCTACTTCTTCTCAAGCCTTGGTTAATGCCAAATTATTTTAAGCAAAAACAGTAAAAAGAGAGAATCTCTTTTTAGATTTCGCCTTTGTTGAATAGTGCTGCCAGAAATCCTGCATTTTGTCTGAGCTGGCTTTATGTAATGGCTTCTCAGTGGTATTACCGTGGTGGCTGGGAAGCAGATGTGACCAAGTGCAAGTGATGTTTGTGTTTAGTTCCCTGTACATATCCAAGGGCTTCAGGGCTGGATAACCTCTGACCTGCATGGTCCATACCCCCTGTGCCCCCCAGGTTAGAGATCTGCATGGAACTGTTTTCTGCTCAATCTCCACAGGGGCAGGTGCTGCAAGTTGTGGCAGTGTTTCATTCAGATGCAGGATGGATGTTCTGCAGCTGGCATTTTCCCTGTGGAGAGATTAGTTCCGAGCATTGCTTCATGTGAATCCCCATTAGAGCAGGCAAACCCTGTGGATGCTGTGTAGTAGGATGAGCCATAAAAATGTGAGGGTTTTTCATGGGCAGAGAAGAACCGAGAGTCTCACAAATAAAGATGTTCTGCCTCTGAGCTTGTCAGGCCTTTGAGCTGAGTAAGTGCTGTTCTGCATTAAGTAGAGCAGATGCTGCTGAGCGAGGACACGCTTCCCTCGGCCATGAGGAAGGTGAACTCGAGTTTGTCTTGGTGATTGAACAAATTCAGGTTGTGTGGCCTCATCCTGCCTCCCTAAGAATGCCACCGTTACCCGTGCTGAATTATTCATGCTCTGTGTTTCTGGGAATGCCAAGTTTGTAGGTGAAATCCATAAACAGCAGAGAGAGCATGTTGGTGAAGGTGGGATCTGCCTCACGCTCTGTCTCGCCAGGGTGGCTGAGTGTAGCAGTAGGAGCTGAATTTGGTAGGTGTAGCTGTGAATTCCCATAAACACTCTGCCGTGTTGTGGTTGTTCGTGGCAGTACGAGCTCGTTGAGAATACAAAGCACTTCAAAGGGAGGTTTCAAGGGATGTTTCTTCGTTTAGAATAAAATGCAAATACTATGTGACCTCAAAACGGGGAAAACGTCATCTATGGAGTAGAAAAGGGGAAGTGCTCCCGTGCATAGTAAAATCAGGAACAACTCTACAACTGCTTCCTATTCCAAATAGGGCACCAACAAAGCAGTAATAACTTACAGGCTTGAAACTGCCAAGGAGTTTGACCTGCTTACACTAAATTCGTGCTCTGGGTTGTTTTATAGAGGAGTCCTTCTCCTTTTTCGGATGGATATTAACCTCAAGGGCTAAAGTTTGCTCTGTTCCATTTCTACATGTGTTGTGCATATGTGGGACCCTGAGAGACAGCAGTGTTAGTGCTGAAACCGAGCAGGGCTATTCCTGCTCTCAGAGGTGAAAAGCACACTCAGGATAACATGTATCTGTCTTTTTACTAGGTTTTTAAGAGTTGTTTTCCTTTGTTCCCTCCCCCAGGCAGAATGGAATTCAGGAAGATGGGATTACCCTGTGATAAAGCTGACCCATTATGCTGCCTTTCAGCATTTTCTTTATCTCATTTCCAGGGAAGGAACTCCCTCTCTTTCCCATAAGGCTGTCCCTATCCTTTTGATGGGTTTATACAGGATTTCCTGCTGAGTCAATAGCGGAGGAGTGCAGGGAGATAGCAGTCGGGATTCGCAGGGAGCCTGTGCTCAGCCGGAGGAGGTTCAGCCCGGCGGAGGCAGAGCAGCGCTGCCTTTTGACTTATGTAAGTGGCGACTTTTTGCTGTATAATTAATAATTGTAATAAAAGCACATTTGCATCCCATTGCACCAATACCTTCTCTGTGGCAAGATTTAGAGATAACGCAAGGTCCAGACCCACTAACATCTTTACCAGTGGGTGGGTTTCAGCCCGACCGCGACTTTAGGGATCCGCAGACCTGATATTCTTTCCCTACAGATGCATGCTCACAGCGGGACCCCCGAGCGCTGCGGGAACGGCTCTGTGCCGGGGGGATGCTCTTTCTCTGTAACCGCCGAGTCCATCCCCCGTTTCGTGAGACCCCCAGAGCCCCCGAACGGCTCCCCCGGGGGCGCAGGGGGCGAGCGTGGCCCCGGTTGCCCGGGAGGGGCGGGGGGCGCCGGCTCCTGGGGGGCGGGGGCGGGCGGGGGTCGTGTCCTCAGGCCCCGCCCCCGCCGCCGAGGGGGCGTGGCCATCCGGCCGCGGGCCAATGAGCGGGCGGTCACGTGCGGGGGCGTGGCGGCGCGGCCCCCCCGCTTCCTGCGGGTCACGTGGCCGGTGCCCGGCGTTGCCGTGGCAGCGGCAGAGGCGGCTCCGCCTCCTGCTCCCGATCCCGCTCCTGCTCCGGCTCCTGCTCCCGGTCCCTCTCCCGGGACTCCCGGCACGGCCCCCGGACAGCAGCGCGGTGAGACACGGCCTGCCCCCGCCGCCCCCGGGGCCGCATCCCGCCCACAGGGGGTTCATCCCCAGCGGGGCCCGCGCTCTGGGGCAGCGGGCGGCATCCACTCAGGCGTGTTTGGGGTGTGGGGGGCTCGTCCTGCCCGGGGCGCTGTTGGGGCAGTTGGATTTATCCTGCCTGAACAGGGATTCCCCTGCCTGGAGCGGTGTGGAGGGGACGCGCCTCGTCCTGCCCGGGCAGCGGGAATCCCGTGCCGGGATGGTGGTGGTGGGATGCGCGCCTCGTCCTGCCTGGCTGGGGACAGTCCGCTTCCCCTGGACGGGGTGAATGGGAAGGGTCCACTGTGGGCAGAGGAGGAGGTCCCGTCCTATCCCGCAGTGCTTCGGAGGTGCCATGGGATGCAGAAGGCAGGCCAACTCCCGTGGGATATATCCGCACAGGGATCCTCTCGCTGGACTGCTGTAGGGGAGACACCTCCAGCATACGGTGCGGGGAAGCCCCTGGCCCAGGGTGCTTTTGGAAGAGGGGATCGAGGGGTTGGGTCCCATCCTGCCTGAGGAGTTGTGGAGGATCCTTGGGATGCTGGATCGGGATGCAGTGGTAGGAGGTTGCATCCTGCCTAGGAAAGATCCTCTGTCCAGGTTGCCTTTGGAGGGGAAGGTCCTAGCTGGGCGGGGGTCTCATCCTGGCTTGAGAGATCCCCTGTCTGAGGCTGCTGTTGGAGGGAAGATCCTCGCTGTGTGGGATCACCTCCTGCCCAGGATGTGCTGAGGGTGGCTGGGAAGGAGGAGGAGGAGGAGGAGAAATCCCGTGCTCAGGCAGTGCCCTGTGGAGGATCCCAGCTGTGGTGGTGAGACCAGGTGGTCACATCCTGCCTGGGAGGTGATCCCCTGCTGCCACAAGGGTGGTCGCAGCTATGGGGTGTTCACACCCTGCCTGGGTACTCTGACACCCCAGGGGTGCTGCCTGGGGGAGTCCCAAGTCGGAAGAGAACGTAGGAGGGGGTTTCCCACGGCAAAGAGGGCTTGAGCTCATGGGGGGTGTGGAGTAGCAGGGCTTGGGATTTGGCTTAGCCATGGCCTGCAGGGGCTTGAACAATGTTAGACAGGGAAGGAAGGGACTGGCACAAACGCACAGATCAGTCTGGGGGCGTGGGGCAGAAACCTGGGACGGGGGAGGGAGCTGGCATCCCAAAACCAGGCAGAGGAGCTGCCAGTGCTGCGGAGACAGCGCTCTGTGGGCGACTGAGCACGGCAGTGGTGGGAGGGGGATCCGCACAGCTCGGCCCTGGTGGCGTCGGCTTCGTTCCCAGCTGTGGAGAAATCCCCACACGTGCACCGAGATGTGAGGAGGCAATGGCTTTCCCTTTTCCAAAGGACAGCACTTGGCAGGTTAAGAAAATCAACATAAGGGAGCAATCACAGAGAGCTTTCTGTCCTACCATGGGGTCAGATGCGTCGGTGGTGCAGTGGAAGTGAGTGAACACACAGCTGGGATGGACTCTGCCAGGGCTGCCTGAGGAATAGGTCTCCTGGAGAATTCCTCATTCCCCGTCCAGAACTCAACAGCCCTGTGCAGTCAAACTCTGTAGGATAGTTATTTCTGTAAGAACAAATGTCCTAAACCTTTAACTTTGCGAGGCAGGAGGGTGAAATCTCCAGAATAAGCCTCCCTGATTCAGACAGGCTGAAAAGTATTTCCAGAGTAAAACTGCTCCAGCTACAGCACATGTAAAATGCTTCTCTGGTCTTGTGTTTCAGCCCCTGGAGCCCTCCACCCAGTCCCTCCATGTCCATAGCCAGCAAGGTGAGTTTGACTTCCTGGCACTGCTTGTTTGGGTTACATTTGTGTTTATGGATTTTATTCTGAAGCTGTTTACTTATTTGAGAACATCTCTTGAGCTGCTCCAGAGTGAAAATTCAGCCTTGTGGTATTTTTAGCTTATTTTTCTAAGGAAAGAAGCAGATGTGATTGGGTTCTCTTGCCCTCTCTGTGTAACCTCTGAATTCATTTGTCTTTTTAATGGAATTTGTCCCAGGGGTCAAAGTTTCCTACATAGAAAGTTCCTAAGTATTTTGTGAAAATAAATGGCAGAGTAGAGGCCATCACTGTCCCAGCTGGGGACAAAGTGAGTGCATTCACTCCACGCTTTACACTGCAGGATCCACACAGGATGTTGTCACAGGAAACAGCTTCATGATTTTGCTGCTCACAGACTGTTTCTTCCTCCAGTCCTCCCAGGAGCCTTTTTTATTCTGTAAAATATGTGATTCTTGCCTCTTCTGGAAACACAGATCAAGCAGGAAGATTTGTCCGTTATTCATTCTCTTCTTGTTTTTATTATGGCGTGTGTTCTATTATTGCCTTTCTTTTTGTTTTGTTTGTTTTCAGGGGGGGTTTTTTGTTACGTTTAAATATTTTGAAAACTCATGAGCACGTCAGGAGCCTCCCTGGAGTGTTCCAGGGGCTGTAATAATGACCTTGTCAAAACCTACCCAGGAATCATCTTGTGCTGCCATCCTTGTTATGTCTGAGGGGCCTGGAACCTGAAAGCCCCCCATAATCAGGAGGGACAATCTTGGACCTGCAGTGCTTTATTTGCTAATCTTTGTTATTGTGCCTGAAACAGCTTCCTTCCCTTTTAGTAACAGCACTCAGGGTTATGGGCTGCTGGTGTCCTTTTGATCTTTGCCACTTCTCCAAGTCTCCCAGCGGTCATGGCTTTATTAGCTGTCCCCATGTGGCCTCTGTACATGGGGAGCTGGGGGGATGCAGGCAGGGCTGAAAGGTGCCTGTGACCTTGAGAGGTGGTGCTGGGACTAATTAGTGCCACACCAGGTGTGATTCTGGGCAGCATCTCCTCCTCCTGGGAGCGGGTGAGTGTTTTATAGCCAGAAGGTGCTGCTCTGGTGTCTCTGTCTGCCACCACCACCACAGTGCTCAGTGGTGGAGTTGTGAGTGAGGGGGTTAAACAAAGATTCGTGGTTTCCATTCTTTGGAAGGCTGAGTTAGTTTCAGATAATCTGTCAGAGTGAGAAATTTTTGCACAAAACAGTCCATGGATGTTGTTCTATGTCTGGGCATCACCAGAGCCATTCGGTAGCAGCCTGGGGACGTGGCGGTGTGAGGCATCCACCACCTGGAATATTCTTGCTGCTTTCATACATCTCTCAGTGTAATCCCTTGAATCCAAAGATGATGGAATTTCCTGGAAGCAGCTCGCTTTTCCCCTTGGAATTGCCTTTTCCTTTCTCTCTGCTCAGAGCCACTGGTGGAAGTAAGGGAACAGGATTCTTGGTCAAATGTGGCTGATAAATGGAGTGTGAGCAGCTCAGGAAATTTAACTTCCCACTGCAAAAGCTTGGGAAGTTCATTTGTTAACCCTACAGAGCATTCAGCTCTGTTATTATTGGGGGAGTTTGGGGGAGAACTGTGCCCATCTAAACTGAGCTGTGATGAGCAATGGTTTAACTGAGAAAAACAGGTGTGCTGGTTTGGAAGTAAACCAGCAGGAGAAATTAAACCCCACACAAATACCTTGAGAGAGACTTAAGGTCGGAGTTACAATTTAATAGAAAGATTACAATAGATGCAATGATACAGAAAAACTGGCTTAAACCCACAAAGTCAGAGTACAACGTGGCCTGTGTTGGTCAGGGTGCTGGTTGCAGTCTGATTAAGCAGTGGTTGCAGTGCTGTTGAAGTGATGGTTGCAGTCCTGTCGAAAGCAGTGGTCCTGTGGATGGTCTGGTCCTCCTGTGGAAGTTCAGATCCTCCTCTGGATGTCCAGTGGTGGTGATGTTCAAGTCCCCAAACTGCCCAGCTTGTATGCAGTCAGATTCAGGCAGGAAAGTTCAGTGCCTCCCCCAGGGCAGGGAATTTCACAACGGAATGATGTGATCCTATGAGTCACAGGATATTTTGGGGAGTCCTTTATGGCCTAGGTCGTTACAGATGCCCGTTGGTGCCGCTGAGCCATTATGGCCCATTGGCAGGGATGACCCCCTTGGGCTGGGTGCAGTTATCACGGCTGAGTTAATCAATTTGTGAAGACAAAGAAACACCACCCTGCCATGCAGGGTTTGCCTCCTTCCCTTATCTAACACCCAGCTTGCAGCCTGGGGGTTGGGTGTGCACTGTGCAGCTCCTGCAAACGACCATTAACAGTTCATCAGGAATAATGTGGAATAGGTGGGAGTAGAATGCACAGTTTGGTTACACCCCACGTTGTAACCCAGGACTAATGGTTTCCAAAGAAGGAGCAAAAAGCGACTCCCTGAACTGGTGTTACTTTGGTACTCTGAGGAGATGCATTTGGAGCCAGCCCGTCATGCTCTGGGAAATGAACTGTCAGCTCAAAACAGAGATAAGATGGGGGCCAAGTATATTTATGTAAAACATTTTTTTATTATCGAGGAGGAATTAAAGGTCAAAGTTGAGGTGCCTGCTCTGAAATGAAAATCCAGATGCTGTGCAGCCTTCCTGAATTCCTGCTGGAGTAGTTCCCGGG
Organism: Falcunculus frontatus; assembly: GCA_013398115.1. Lineage (NCBI taxonomy): Eukaryota > Metazoa > Chordata > Aves > Passeriformes > Falcunculus > Falcunculus frontatus. The sequence continues at coordinate 145,662 of VZRV01006414.1, read as the reverse complement.
TGTACCTTTGTAATCTTTCCTAGTTCTTGTGGTCATTTTTGGCAATTATGGATGGTCTTTTCTCAGTTCTGTCTTCCACGTGTGATGTTATTTGGTCCATCATTTTCCACTGACCAAGGGCAATTTAGTTCAACTGTAGCTTTTCCAGTAGTTGATGCTCATCCTGTCCACCACCCCCTCTTGAACATGACTGTTTTATTCCCTCAGCATTTCTCTCATCATGAGTTCTGAATTAAACGTTCCGGTGGATCCATCCACTCCTGCTTGCTGCTCTGAGCCTGGCACAAAGGGCATGGATTATCGGGACTGGGTCCGGCGCAGCTACCTGGAATTGGTCACATCCAACCACCACTCCGTTCAAGCCCTTTCCTGGAGAAAATTGTACCTGAGCCGAGCCAAACTAAAAGCCTCCAGCAGAACCTCTGCTCTGCTCTCTGGATTTGCAATGGTATGTGTGTTTTATAGCTTTTCGAACTGTGAAGGTTTCTGGGTTCCATAAAATCAACTATTAATCAGTGTTTTCCTCCTGGGAAGAAGCAGGGTGTTGTTTCCTGAAGAGACAGGAGGCATCTGCCTGGGGGCTTCTATTTGGCTGCTGCTGCAAAGTTTGAGGCTGGCTCTCACTGCAGCAGGGATACATGAGCTGTCTAACAGCCAACCCACACACTCTCAAGTCAGCCCTTTAAAAATACTAATCCCCTACCTGCAAGTGATCCTAAGTGCTTCAGCAGCATTGCTAAACAGTCCAGGACCTCCTTTGGCCCCGAGGCTGTCCGAGGCTGGCTGCCTTCTTGCGAGGCTGCTCTTGGGCGTGGAGCACTTTCAGGCCCCTGTGGTTACTGTGGTCCTGAACGTTATTTTAATTTCTCTGTGTTTTCTCAGGTCACGGTGTCTAAAATAAGGTGGAGGTTGGGTCACAGTCTGCTGAAGTGAAGTTTGCGTAGCGTGATCGGGGAGATCGTGTTATACCATTGAGGTGTGAGAAGAGGCCCTGAGCCTCAGACCTGGTGTCAGAGGGCTCTGTAGCCTGCAGGGAGCCAAACCTGGTGTATTTTTGTCAGTGCTGCCTATTGGAAGTGATCCCTGGTGCTTGCTTTGCGCTGTGCAGCACTTGGGTGTTATTTGGAAGCGATTTGCATAGGTCACAACCATGTCAGGAGTGAGCAAATAAACAAGACTGGGACAGTCAGAGGTCCAGTGCTCAGGCCTGTCTGAGCTGTGAGTTAAAACACCGCCATGCTGTGTCAGTGTGAGCCCCTGCATCTCCCCTCTGCTTTTGCTTACTGGGAGTGAGAATTGAAACCAGTTTGGGGGAGGTTTCCTATTCAGGAAATGGACAGGTCTGGTTGTTCCCGAGGTCTGTCAGCAGAGGAGCAGGGGGCAACGCCTGAGTGGCACGGGACATGATGTGAAGATGTTTCATCTTGCAGCTCAAAAGCTGGGGGGGAAAGACAGATCTCAGGAACTTTCCAGATAGCCTTTCTTGTTTTATTTTAGCTTCTTCCACTGCTTTTTCCTCCCCCAGCCCCCCAGATCATGAATCATCCGTAACATTACAACAGTCTGTGATGATGAAGTTGGTCACCCAAAGTGAAGCTGGAAAGCTGCAGGCGGGGGTTTCAGTGGGAGCAGGCTGGAGTGGGGACAGGGTGCTCATTTGCTTTGTCATTGCTCTCCACTCATTGGCTGTGTGCAAAAGATGCTCTTAAAAACTTTTCATAAAGTCTATGTTGGTTTGTAACCAAACTTGTGTGCTGCAGGGACAGAAGGTCCCTCCCTCCTCCTTTTGAGAAAGCTGGGTGGTCTCCTGTAGACTTCTCTCACTCAGGAGTTGCCTTAATCTAAAAAGCCTCTCATGTGCATGGCCTGTGTGTCTCTGCTTGCTGGAGTTCTGTTGTGACTGTTGTCTGTCACATGATTATTAAACTAGCATTTTGAATTGCTGGGGACTGACCTACCAGCGTGGTCACACGGTGTCCGTGCTGGGCTGTCCTGTCACTAGCACCACTGGGACTCGGGGGCTTGCAGCCCACCCACACTGCAGGGCTGAACCACATCTCTGAAAACAAAGCATGCTTTCTCAACTCTCACAGCAGAAAGTTGCTGAAAGTCCTTGGCAAACACACAAAATTAACCGTTGGTTTTACATTCACTTTGAACTGTTTAAAGCGCAGTTGAATATACACAGGTATAAGTAGTGTTAATTATGCTCACCAGCCTAACATAAGAAATAGACCCGAAATCAGTAACTAAGAAATAAAATCTTTTGCAATAAGGAATTCTCTTTATCAGCAAGCTTTTTCCCCAGCTGATTGGAAAGCTGAGGCATTTGTTCCTACTGGGTTATTTCTCCACTGGTAGTTTCGCACACAGTTATTTAGTACACGGATGTTTACTCTCTAATAAGAGCACCTCTTTGGCTATTGATGAAAGAAGAGAAGTTATTTAGAGATAAATATGTGTAGACGTGGCACTTGGTTTAGTGGTGAACTTGGCAGTGCTGGAGTAATGGTTGGATTCTGTGATCTTAAAGGTGTTTTCCAGCCTGAACGATTCCGTGATTCTATTAAATAGTTTCCCCAAAGCCTCGAGTGCATTTAACTGTGTAAACAAATGTCATCCAGGGCTTGGCTATTGCTTTATTTACTTCCCTGTCGGTGTGTTTGATGCAAGGTAGTTCCATATTGGCTGAAATTGTTGTGAGCTGATGGATATTTAATCAACAGGCGGTGGCTCTGCTCCAGCTCCTTCTGGACAGGCTGCAGAATAATGCAAACCTTCCTCGTTACCATCTCTGGTATTTCTGGCAGAGCACTGGGCAGGTCAGGAGGATGTGGGTCATTCCAGTACCAGGTTTGCTTGGAAGTGGGCTGTAGGGCACCTGTATCTGCCTCAAGGAGGCTACAAATAAAGGAAATTTAGAGGGAGCTTAGGAAACCTCCTTAATAATTTTCCTAATGGAAATAAGAGCTATTACTGCTAATCCATCTTCTCAATACTTGTCCAATTGCTACAGGATATGTATTTGATTAAAAAAACCAAACCAAAACAAAAAGCCCGACAGATCTACTGGAGTGATTGTTTTTACAGTCTGCCAAACCATCTGTGTGAATGTGTCATGGTTTATGTTAAGCCATTTGTCATCCTTTTGCCTGATATTATCTGTCCTGGTCTAAATTTCTCGAGATGAATAACATCTTTGTTGTGGACAGTCTAAGCTATACTGGTCTAAAACCCACCATCATTGCATGTAATTTAATTGCAGTTCAATTCTAAAATGCTGTGAGCACTTGATCCTGTAATTCTGGAGTTCAGCTGGTTGATTCTCAAGCTTAAAATTAAGCCTGTGCTGAAATATTCCATGGCTTGTCAGAGAGCTCAGCCTTGCAAAGTTGCTGCTGGGAAGAGGTTAAAATAAAGGGGGCTATTACATGGAAGAGTATAATTGTATCAAACATGACATATTAATAGTTTTACAGGCTAGGCAGCATATTTAATGATTTTTAAATGGGTTATGTCAGCTTGTCCTCTTTCTCTTATCCCGGTCAGGGAATGACATGACAGCCTGTACTGGGTAGAGCAATAAGAGTTCACTCACCTTTTCAGTACTTGTTTGGGTTAAATGAACTGTTTTTCTGCCTTGCCGCCCTATCTGGATTGTTGATGTTTTTCCCTGAAATACCTCTTACTGAGCCATCAGTCAGTGTTAAAAATTCATCACATTGCACAGCTGAAGCTCGCCCTGGGGAATAGGTTAGTCTGGGAGGAAACATCCAATTAGCTGAAAAGTGCTGCTCATGCGAAGGGTAACAAGCAGAAATTGATATGTTGACATCAGCCAGGCTTTCAGCTTTAATATAAAGCTATAAATTGGACATGCAGGTACAATTCCCATTCAGCTGTGTCTCTGGCTATTACAGCACCCCATAATGAACAATGTACCTGCAGGTTTTCCTGGCTGATGGGGCGTGACTGGCAACCACAGTGCTGTACAAGTTCATTGTACAGTGAAGCAGAGAATAAGTCTGATCTCCTCCCTCTCAAATCAATATAGGGGGAACTGCAAAGGGAACATACACAAGGCAATGTGAAATGTGTTCTAATTTAATTGACCTTGCAATTGATAGTGAAGCCAGTCCCGTGTCAGGATTTTCTCTGCTATGCAACAAGAACTATTGTGGTCTGCAACCAGGAGCCTATAAAAACAAACAAACAGGTAAAACCCCAACATGTTCACGATCAGAACAGAAGGCTGGGAATGCCCAAGAACTGTCACAGTATTTTTGGTGTCTCTACTATCTTAAATAGTTGATGTAGCTATAAAATCCAAACTTGTAGAGGCTGACCATTTTCCACACATGTTGTATCTTGTTTGCTGGTAAATGTGTTCAGACTTGACTGTGAGCTGATGGGTTTCAGAGCAAATGTAGGTAAGGCAGCAGTCATGCCAACTGGTTTCCATTCCCTTTAATCCTTTTCAGGGCTTCCAACAAGGACAACATGAGCATACCCCTAATCTTCCAGTGCCTAAATAATATTATTAACAAGTAATGCCAGAGCAAGTGGTGCAGGTGATTATACGGAGCCTGAAATGGCTGCTCAGGGGAGTCTCATGTGAAGTCTGGATAACGTAATCGTGAGTCAGTTCTGCAAAATCCTTCTGTGTCCCAGAATCGAGCGCAGATTTGAAACTTTGCCTTCTCATGATGTTCTTGAGAGAGGCTTCTTTCCAGCAAGCTGTGCTGGGCTAGAGGAGCAGGACAGCTGGGATCACCAGAGGTTTTCCTTGCTGCCAAGAGAGTTAACGTCTCCGCAAATCATAAAGTGCAGCTGCAGATCCAAGCCAGCTGCTAGAGAGGAATGTTTGATAGTCTTGTCCACTGCTTTTGTGGCTTCTCTTAGCAGAAGGTTTGTGCAGTCCTTTCAGAGATGCCACCACGCAGAAGTACTGGTTGGCTTCACAGGTGACTTAAATAATTGTAAAAAATTCTTATGCTAAACCAGTTAACAGGACTCCAGTTCTGATCTCAAAAGAGCCTCCTGCTCTCTTACACATATTCTGCTTCTTAAGCCTTATTTGATTAAAGTAAAAATAGCTTTAGAGACCTGCTGTATGATAGCTCTTGTTTTGGGAAGCAGACTCCTGAATTGCTGAGCACACCCATAAGCCGGTAGCTGTCCACTTCTGCTGAGTGTATCATTAAGTTATTACCTCTCAAGGGAGAAATTTGAGGATATAAATAACTTAAAAGTTATTTATCTGGGCATATTTGTAATAAAAACCAACATAAACTGTTCTGAGAATAGAAGGCAGTTATTTTAACTATGGGCTAACTTTAATTGCAAAGTAGCTTGTGTGCTTCCCATGGTGGGTAGTGAAACCTGGCTGGCCACTGGCCAGAGGAGCTGCTTGGTTTTGCTTTTCTTTACACGCCTGAAGTTGAAACTTCCTGCACTGCAGCCGCAAGGAAGGAGTGGCAGGAGAGGGTGTGATGGTGGGTTATAGCAGGCTGTCAGCCGCATCCCAGCCCCACGTGGCATCTAATGAGCTCCTTCTGTTGTGTGCTGGGTTTGGGGCAGTTCCTGTGGCTCGTGGTGGCAAGGAGAGACGTGTTCTTTGAGAAAACCACGGCCTCAGAAAGGCCACAGCACAGGCAGTGCTCACGTCCTCATGGATAACAGCAGTGATCCATCTGGGCCACCATTCCAAAAAGCTCTGGAGTGTGTACTTGACCTTAGGTGTTCTTCCTGAATCAAGATGCTTTCCTGGCTGAAAGCCTTGAAAAGAGGAAAGGCGGCAGGTGTTGACAAGCTCTTTGTTCCTTCCGCAGGTCGCCATGGTGGAGGTGCAGCTGGAGGTGCAGTACAAGTACCCCCAGATGCTGCTGATCGCCTTCAGCGCCTGCACGACCGTGCTCGTGGCCGTTCACCTCTTCGCCCTCCTCATCAGCACCTGCATCCTGCCCAACGTGGAGGCCGTGAGCAACATCCACAACCTGAACTCCATCAGCGAGTCCCCGCACGAGCGCATGCACCCCTACATCGAGCTGGCCTGGGGCTTCTCCACCGTCCTGGGAATCCTCCTTTTCCTTGCGGAGGTTGTGCTCCTGTGCTGGATAAAATTCCTGCCGGTGGGCTCCATCCTGAAAAACGAGACCACCAATGTGGAGAAGCCCAGCAGCCACGCGGGGTGGCAGTCTGCACTGGTGTCCACCATCATCATGGTCCCCGTGGGTTTGATTTTTGTCGTCTTCACCATTCACTTCTACCGCTCCTTGGTGCGGCACAAAACGGAGCGGCACAACCGGGAGATCGAGGAGCTCCACAAACTGAAAGTGCAACTAGATGGGCATGACAGAGGCATGCAGGTGGTGTGACAGAGCCTGCACACAGCTCAGCCGGGGCTGAGAGCAAAATACCTGGTCTGCTGCTTGGTGAGACACACCAGGGATGGATTGTCTTGAGGCTTAAATCTGTAAATGCTACTTGCCTGCCATTTCTAGCTGTGGATTCTTGTGCTGTTCCACGTGCTGGGGGCTCTGCCCTGATTCTGGTCCCACACACTTGGTACTTAAGTTGACACTGCCGTGGTGTTCAAGGTCAAAACTTTATCTACCTTAACATTGGTAGCCAAAAATCTGTGTTTTTTACAAATGCAATACTCTGTTGCCAAAAGTGAAACTGCATCGGCTGTCCAAAAGCCAGCGTGTGTCTGTGTGTGTGTGTAGGACCTGTCTTACATGTCAGAACTCCCTGGCTGTCAGTGCAGCCACAATTAACTGGCAGCTCATTCCTAGAGCAGAGCTGGTTAATGTGGGTACCTGCAGCTGACTCAAGGACATCCAGGAAAGCACAACAGAAACTGAGAATGTTCATCACTGGTGTTCCAAAGCAAGTATTCCATAAATACATAACCAGAAAGAAAACAGCCTTAGCTTTCATGTTCTTTCCTTGCTATTCTTTACTATATTTTTACAGCTTGGGATGTAGAATTTTGAATTGCAGGAGGCTGGGAAGTTCTCTCGTACTTTTCTTCAGCAGCATCTGTCCCTTTAGATTGAGTAAGTGCCAAGATCATGTGTTTTTCCCAATAAGAGGCAAGAGTGCCCAGGGAAGGCTTACAGGTGTTTTAGTTTTAACAAGGACATTCTTTAAACAGAACAGTGACAGGGAATTTAATGAGACAAGACTTTGAAGGACTAACAAAGCAAGTTTCAAGGAGGTGAAGGAGTGACAGCAAGTATTGTAGAAATCTGCCACTATGTCTTCTTCATTTGTGCATTGCTGCGATGCCTTTTGCCTGGATTGCTGGAGAGAACAAGCCCAGTCCTGTGTTATTTCATCATTTGGGGGTTGGTTTTTTTTCTTTTTTTAATTTGCTGTAGCATTTTTCTGTCAGAAATGAATGCTTCCTTCTCCCTCCACCAAAGCAGACAACTCCTCTGGTGGAACCTGGAGCTATCCTGGCAAGCCTGATGGAGCTGGATCCGGCAGGAATGCTGTGTGCCATTAAAGAGCTATCCCTTCCCTTTGAGCTCATTTCTTTTTTCAGCAGCTGAGACAATGACACTTGCATGTCTGTGTTGCTTAGCAAGGGAAGCTTGTAAATTCCATAGCATCCTTGTGGGTGAAAACTTCTGTAAAAAAAACCCCAATTTTATGATTTTTGGTAACTTCGTGGAGAGAAAAGAGTGGTTTGCAATCATCAGCTCTTTTAAGGGAAAGTCAGGCTTTCTGCCACACAGGGCTGCAAGAAGCATAAGCACATTTTCTTGGCCCTGATCCTGTGCTGGTTTCCTCCTCTGCACTCCAAAACTGCAGTTTCAGAGTCTCCGAGGCCTTATAGGTTTCTGAAATCATTAAGGATGATTATAATGTTCTATTTAACCCTGGTCTCTTATTCCACTGGGATTTGAGGACTCTAATGGCAGTGTCAGCTTCCCAGAAGGGAGAGTACACGCAAACCCCAGGGCAGCAGGGTGAGACTATCCCAATATTCCTCTCTGGCAAGGGCCTTGGGAAACCAACTCTCATCTCTCTTGTTTACATGTGAATGTGAGCGTTGCTGAACAAGTTGCTTAGCACTGTGTCTGTGGCTCTCATCTGTTGCTCTTGCTGCAGTTGGCATGTACCATATTGGCTGATGTGCAGCAAAGAAAATAGTCTTTGTGTGCTAAATGACTAATCTGTACTCATGTGCATATGCAAAAAACAAGGAGTGGCCTCCAGGAAGTGGGGTGGTCGTGCAATTCATATCAACTCCCCAGGACTCTGCCCTCTCTCCCTCCTCTTTTTACCATAATAAAAATTTAAAGGTTTATACAACAGAATCAGAGTTGAGTTTTCTGCCAAGTGCTACACGTGTCGGCTCCTCCACCAACAGAATTTCTGTTGTGAGGCCAGAGCCAGAGCAGATGGGATGAATCTCTCATCTGTACTTTGCACTCTCCTTTAACATCAGTAATAGTAGGACCTTGTGTGCTGAGGGGCTCAGCAGGCTGTTGAGGAAAGTATTGCACCATATTTCCAATATCTTTTTTAGAAGTTCCCCCCTGTGCATACAGTGCTGCAAAAGTTTGTTTGGAAACAGCCAAATCGTTCAATTTTTTCAAATGTAATAAACTTCAGCAAAGGGAGAAATGCAGCAGAAACTGCATTTTGTAGAATAACTCATTGAGGCTTTGGTGGGACTGGATTCAAGATCAGTCTCAAAGCAGCACATCTGTGACTGGAGTGGGATCACCTTACTCCAGGGGAGAGTCTGAGGTACAGTTTGGGATGGTGTCCCATGGGCAAATGCTCTTAAAACAGAATAATAACGTGCTTTCCTGTCTTTGCTTGCAGCTCTGTTTCTTGTGTCTCTCTGGGCACTGAGTTCTCCCTTCCACGAGAAGCCCACGGGGGTATTTTTGCTTTCATTCTCAAGGTTACCCATCACCTTTGTGCTGTAACTCCTTTGCCAACAACAGCACTTGCTTTTCTTGCTCCTGCCTCTCTTTCTACAACTTGTTTATATTTTCACCACTGTTGGGTCCAGACTTGTGTTGCAGAAGGGGTTACCTGTGGTACCAGCCATGGGAGTTCATCCATAAAGGAAGGAGTAGGGATGTTGTAGTTGTCCAGCTGGGTGTTTCTGTGCTACAGCACCAGAAAATCCTCCTTGCTCCTGCTGCTGCCCCTGTGGCTGTCAGCAGGATTCCCATCGGTCAAGCCAGCCTTTCCACACTGTCACTGCTGTCCCAGCAGGGCTGGCAGCTCTCTGTGTCATGTCTGGGTTTGTCTGCCCGTGCCTGGCCACGTCTGCCCTGTGCTGTCACCTCTCTGTCGTTCCTGGGCTGTCTGTCATTCTTGGAGTGTCCCAGGTTTTGTGTGGCTGCAATCCTGCAATGCCTGCATGGAGATGCTTCTCCCAAGGGTTCCACCCTCAGCTGGGGACGTGTGTTGAGGATCTCCCCTGGCGTGTGTTGGCATTCTGTGCCAGCTTTGGGCCCTGGGCTGCTGCAGTCTGGGGTGGCTGCTGCCCTAATTCTCAGCCCCCTTGGGCTGTGGCTCTCGGGACCAGTTTGAGCTATTTCTCCAGCTTTTGCGCTGGAGCTTAGCATAGGGACAGCCATGATCTTGCTTCAGAGTCCTGAGTCTTCCTCCAGATTTTTTTTTTTGATAGTTTTTGCCCAGCAGGAAAATGCCTCTGCAGGCTCCAGCACTGCAGGGACCCTCCCTGCCCACCCTAAAGCAGGCAAGGAGCTCTCAAGGACAGGGGGACAACACTTCTTTGTATCATTCCCGGGCACCAGCCTTGGTGTAGGAGGCAATTCCTCTCTCCCTTTCCCCCTTAGCAGGAGTAAAGAAGGGGCACGACCGCGAGCTGGAGGAGCAGGATCGGGTTCTCCCTTTGCCGTGTTTAGTGGCAGCTCTTCCTCTGTGATCTCCCTATTTTTAACATCGCCCCGGGGCAGGCCTGGCTCCCTATTGCAGTGGAGAGGAGGCTCTCGGGGAAACTTTACGACCGTGAGAGATGGAGTAATGTTGGATTTGACCATGTGACAGATGAAAGCGATACCGTGTGAGAGCCCCGGGTGGAGCGAGGGCTGCTGTAAGCGCTCAGATATGTGGGAGTGTTCATGGAGAGCACTGGGGTGGGTGCAGCTGCAGAGGGAACATCCTTCCACATCCTTCCACGTCCTTCCACGTCCTTCCACGTCCTTCCACGTCCTTCCACGTCCTTCCACGTCCTTCCACCTCCTTCCACCTCCTTCCACCTCCTTCCACCTCCTTCCACCTCCTTCCACCTCCTTCCACATCCTTCCACATCCTTCCATTCCCCGGCTCTGGGATGTGGGGATGGGCAATCCCAGTTTGCCTCAAGGTTACCTGTTCTGGGCTCGGGCTGGAGGTGCTCCTCCTGCCCTTTGGGGGGACTTCACAATGTGCTTTCTCTTCTTTTCCTGCCTTCAAACAAACAAACAAACAAAAGGCCTTGGAGTTTCACTGCTGCTGTAGATTCCTTATCTTTTAAATCTCATTGCATCAACTTCTAAGACAGCTTCCTCAACACCCACTCAAGCTGTAATCTCAAGTTCAGCTGTGCCAGGGGGGTTATTTTCTGATTAACTCACAGGCTCTCTCCTCTACAGCCATGTCAAAGCAGTTTCAGTAATTAAAACTGACTGGCTGGATTTGGAGAGTATTTCCCTGAATCCCTGTGTGTCCAGCTGGGAGCTTGCTTTCTGCCCAGAGGTGTGACAGCCATGAGTGCTAAGAGGAAAAAAAAAAAAAATCTGTATTTTAGCTTTGCCTATTCTTGTTTTACCTCTGCATGAACAATATTTAATGTAGAACAACGAATGTATCTCAGTTATTGTCCAGCTGTGTGAGAGAAACTGGATAAACTTGCTCAATTTTATGCTTCTTGGTGATTTCAGACTGATTTTTTGAAAGGCAGCTCAAGTCCTCCAGCATCCTCTATGGGTTAACTTGGGTTCTGCCTTTTTTGAAAAAAAGCTTGGTCAGATATTATCGTTCTCCTTTTGCAATGCACAAGGAGATAACAATTAGATGCACTTCCTTTTAATGGGGGTCTGGGTCTTGGCACATGTTTTACAAGGAGGTTAAGGTCACAAACAGCTGTGACAGAAACTCCTGTAACAGGAAGACCATTAAAGTTTATGTTAATAATACCAGCTTAGTGGACAAAATTACTTTTAAGAGCTCATTAATTAAGATTAAAACATCTTTATACTTTTCTCAGATTTCTATGGTACTTGACAGTTAATTGTTAATGTTTTGTAACACTGCAAACCAGGATCTTCTGGCACTTTTTTCTGGCTTTTTAGGAGAGAATGTACGCAAAGTTTTAAGGAGTAATACTGAACAGATGGGTGTGCAACTGCATTTTGATCTAAGGATGAAGCCCAAGAGGCTGTTTGACAGGTGAAAAATGTCAAAAGACTGGCACAGCAATGCCTGTGTAATGACTACATTAAGTTTTGGGCTTTAAAAACACCAAGAAAAAGCTCTCACTTTTTGGCTCAGTATTTAATTATTTGCATTTTTTCACATTTAAGATACCAGCTAGGAAGAGCTGGAATCTTCTGGCAAGAACAGCAGCTTCCTGCAAATGCAGAGCACAAAATGAACTAGCACTGTGTAAGTTATTGTGGCACTCTGATTCATCAGAATCCATCATCTGCTTTCACTGTGGAGAGAATGGAGCAGCAGAGACACACACAGAAAGTGTTTTAGCAGCCTGAGAGCACAATGTAAATGTAAAAGGGAGCGTTGGAAATTAGGGCCAAACATTAATGGCAATACTTGACTGGTGAGCAGAGAGCAGATCCATGGAGAGGCTTGGAATTGAAGGGTGAGGAGGATACAGGTGCAGTGTTTGCTCTCTCTGTGACAGCCTGTGCAGGGTTTCCTCCCTGTGTGTCTGTGCCAGGCTGGCAGGCTCCTCCTCCTGCTTGGACAAAGCCCCTCTGCTCCAACAGCAGCTCCAGGGGCTGTCCTGGGGACATCCTGACAGTGCCAAGCCCTGTGCACACCAGGCTGCAGAGAAAGGTAAGGAACTGCTGCTCTGAGAGCACCCCCTGCTTTTGGGAGTGAGCTGGACAATCACAGAATGGGTTGGGTTGGAAGGGACCTTAAAGATCCTCCAGTCCCATCCCCCTGCCATGGGCAGGGACACCTTCCACTATCCCAGGGTGCTCCAGCCTGGCCTTGGACATTTCCAGGGATCCAGGGGCAGCCACAGCTTCTCTGGGCACCCTGTGCCAGGGCCTCCCCACCCTCACAGGGAAAAATTTCTTCCAAATACCTAATCTAGATCTACCCTCTTCCAGTTGCAGCCTATGAGGAATTTCCTGGGACAGAGCTCGCTGTGAGCAGGTGTGGCCTGGCTGTTGTGTGTCTGTGTTTGAAGTGAAGAGGTTCCATTAGAGGGGATGTGCTGTGACTGCTGCAGCTGCTGCTGGAGCTCCTTGATGACACTCACCAGCCCACCTGGATGGAGGTTTGGAATCTGGGACTGCTCATGGGAGCCCTGCTAGTAGGTCTCTGCTGGAATTAGCACTAAACTGAACCTGGCTCCTTGCAGCCCACAAAGGGCTCTGGTTGTGTCTGTTGGCTTAAACTGATAAATAATATCCTGACTGACCCATCTGATTCCTGGTTAACTGTTCTGGGTGAAGAGCTGCCTCTCTGGCAGTGCCCAAAGCAGAGGGCAGTGCCTGTGGCAGGAGTGCTTTACTGTGCAGCAAATCCTGTGCCAAGGAAGTACTTCTGGGGCAGAACACAGCAGTGCAGGGACGCTGAGATCTGTCCTCTTTTCCTTCCCAACTAAAGCCAGGCAGCACTGCCTGGTGGTGGCAAGGTGGTGTTTTACTGCTGCAGGTGTGACTGTGCTGAAGGGCTTTCGTGGCACCACTGTGTTTATTAAAGGATCATGCCTCTTCCACAGCACAACTTCATTTTCAAGAGCACAGAAGTTTGTTCAGAGCAGACAGATGGCCTCAGATCAGCTTCTGCTGCAAATGACGACTTGAATCTTAGGTACGAGGCATGATTCAAACCTGACTGCTGGAGGTGCCAGGAAAATAAATGATAGCTGCCAGGGTTGCAGTCTGTTGCCCAGCTAATTCCCAAAATCAGACTCTTGCTACTGAGAGCTGACAGCGGGGTTCAGAGATGACAAATGATCAGAAAATAACACAGTCTGTGCAGGCCTTTGGTCTGATCTCTGTCCAAGCCCGAAGAGTCAGCATTGGCCCTCTGCAAATGCTGCTCTTTGGTCCCAGAAGATACAGGTCACACGTGGAATTTATGATTAATCCTCCTTGTTAGAGCATGAATCTTCAGCAAAGATAATGACTTTAATTAGTTCTCAGTGTGTTGTACTGTCTGTGGAGATACTTGCTTACCTTCCTCCCCTGAGACCAGGTCTCTAAAGGACCTATCTGAAGTGGGTGAGGAGATAGTTGTATCCCCAGGGTTTAGTGCAATATTCAAACCAGTCTGACAGTATCAAGGATGAGTCTGGAAAGCTTAAAAGTTGTGGCAGGGCTTGGGCTGGAACTGTGTCAAGGGTTGTTTGATAGTCTGTTTAATATTTCTAACTTTCTTGGTTTAATTTCAGTGTTTAGGAACTGGCTGTTGGCTTTTCTGTTACAACACAGGTAATAGATGCAAGCTCTGATTTCTGACTTCGGCCTAAAAGCTGCCATTGCCCAAGAGGCTTCGAAGCCCACCCCTTTTACTTCCGTTTGTTAAATTTCCATTTTATTGAGCTTATCTCTGCACACACCTGATTCCTTATGCCCACCTCAGAAATAAACCCAGTCATACAAATTCCATACCTCGTTTTACACATCTCCCAACAACAAAACGGAACCTCTTGGTCACACAGGTCTCCCTTGAAAGGAAAGAGCAATTTGCAGCAGTTCTTTGCCCAGTTCCTCGTGCCTCCCCCCGGCGCTGAACTCCGCGGAGAGCTCCCTGAAGGTGATGCAGACGCGGCGGTGCTCGATGTGCCTGCGGTGGATCCCGTGTTTCCACTTGTACCGAGCATCCCCGTGCAGCACCACCAGCGACCTCTGGGGCAAGGGGATGGCCACACTCACCTCCTTACCCGGAACCAGCCTCGGGGACAAAAAGCACTTGGTTCCCTCTTCTCCTGAATTTCTGCATGCTGATGTCTGCGTGGAAGATCCAGGGGGACTTAATTCCTCTTTACTGGAAATGGGAAATAATTGGATGGTGTCCTCTGAATCGCAGGACATAGAGAGCACAGTTTTTGAGAGCAAGTTCAAGCTGACCAGGCGCTCCCCCCAGAGCCACCAGTCATCAAAGTGGGGGTCGATGGCAGAGCCTCTCTCTGGTCTGTAGTCCAGGTTACACTGCTCCACAGGTAAGAAACCACCGAGCACAGCACAGGCTTTCATCTGGGCCACAATCCTTCTGCTGAAACTTGGCAAACCAGTAAAGCTGCCAGCTTTCAGCCTTTGTTTCTTGAAGTTCACTTTGGGTCCGTAGTCCTGTTGGAAAAGAAGAGGGAGGGAAAAGCTGGTGTAAAGGAAAAAATCTAGGACAAGTCTTTTTGGAGAGGCTGTTCCTGCAGAGTTCTGTTCTCATCTCTTCCAGTGACCTGGTTGCCAGGTTGCAAAAGGACTCAGTGAATCCACATTAATCTCTCTGGATTTATAAAGTAAAACCAAATCTAAACACCCACTTCTTTCCCTTGGAGATTGTGTGAACTTTAATGCTTGAACATACACCATCAAATACTGTTTGTTGTAACTATTGTGTATTTTTGCAAGAAGTTAATTTTAATTACAGGTAATTCTTGCCACTGATTTCAGGAAAAGCTTTCGAAGGAACTCACTTAATGAAACATCTCAATATTCTGGGTTTTAACTGAAAAGAGCTTTCCTTTTCCAGAGGGATCTAAGATCAGATGTGCTTCTAAAGTCCAACCTGTTTCTTTCGGCCAGACTGTGATGGTTTCCAGTCATCTCGATCCATCAGTTCCACTATCTCACACTCTTCATCTTCACTAATGAACTCCTCCACCAGGAACACCCCTGGAAAGGGAAATGCCCAGCCAGCAAATTCCGAGTGCTCATTTCCTTTAGCTAGGCCTGTTGCTGGACAGTAAGTGAAATTATCTTCTCCCTGTGGAAATATCAACGGAAAAGAAGAAAAGCAGTAAGATATTTCCATTATTTACCCCTGCAACCTTGGTATTGCAGCATGAAAACTGCACAGGATTCTTGCAGACAAGAGAAATTTTACGGCTGCTTTTGGGGAACAACTATTCCCTGCTCTTTTTTTTACAGCTGCAGCATCACTGTGCTGCTTGCTTGAAGCCACTTTTTCTTTCCTAGTGATGTCTTTATCCTGGAAAGGCAGGGAAGAAGTGATGATCCTCAGGGACACAGGTATAAGGAGATTAATGGTGGGTACTGCTACAGAGATATGGTTTGTCATAGCAATAAATGTTGAATGAGGAAAGTTGATAAAAATCGCGCAGGCCACAAGGCTAAGCTGTAACAAATGAATGTGAATATAACGCGTGAGGCTCAGGTGAGCACCGACTCGGCTTCTGAGCGTTATTGAGGTGAGCAATTCACAATCGTTCACCGCCTGGGGGGCTCTGCCTTGTCCCCATCGCGTGGCCCTGCGGCCCCCGGGGTCCCGGCCCCGCTCCGGGCACGGGGGTCCCGCAGCCGCCCCGCCCCGAGGGGCCACGGCCGGCGCCCCCCGCCGCC
>VZRV01006414.1:57285-129444 GCA_013398115.1 Falcunculus frontatus | reverse complement strand
CCGGTCCGGCCCTGCCCACGGGCGGAGCCGCGGCCTGCGCCCGCAGCCGGTGATACCCCGCGGCCGGGAGGCCGCCCCAGCGTGGGCGGACAGCCCGGCATCCGTGGCCTCCTCATCCCCGGGGCATCGCCCGCATCGCGGCCCGGGGACCGCGCCAGCCGTGCCAGGCGCGCTGGGCCGGACGGTGCAGGGCAGCTCCAAGCAAACACGTTCAGGTCAGGGGAATGCCTGGCTGTGGGACTCCATCCCGAGAGCTGCGCTGGGGCAGGAGGGGATCAGTTCCCGGTGAGAGAACCCCGGGGTAAGCGAGTGTTCCCGCTGCAGCATCACCCGTGATGCTGTAGGGATGGGACATGCCGTGTATGGCCTTCCCTGCAGCTCCCGCCGTGTCACAGCTGTGTCTGGGGTGTCAGTGTGTCAAAGAGAGGGCGATGGGAACATCCACAGTCACTGGTGACACATTTTTGTTTCAGGCTCAAGATCTTAGGGAGGTTTGCTTAGGTCAGCCTGACCCTGTGGTTTGGCTCGCAGCGAGAGCACTGTCCCTTGAAGAATCAAATCCCAAACAGCTGCTGTTTCAACTGGTTTTCAGTTCAGCTCTTTGTGCTTGTATACATTATTTCAGTGTGTACAATACTGTAGTCCCCCGTTGCTCACCACACAATGTTGCAGGTGCTGTAGGTGTGTGGTGCTGCTGAAAGCAAACCCAAGGACAGCTCGGTGCCCCGTGTGCTCCTCACGATGTGCTGGAGTGGCATTTAGGCAGCACTGATCTAACAGAGAAAGACAGGAGCGAGCCCGGCCTTGGAGCCCTGTTCTGTTTTATTTCCCTCTCTTGGAATCTGTGTCAGGAAGAGTGGCAAGCCCTGAACCAGTAATTTCATGGAACTCTTTTGGCCCTTGTCAGCATTGTTGTTCTAAATATCAGTGTATCCCTCTGTGTTTGTGTGTACTGAAATATCAGTTAATCACCAACAACACAAAGAATGCTGTTGATTTTTTTTTTCCTTTGGTGAGGAAATGACATCCTTGATTGTGGGTGTTTAAATTTCCGCTGATTAATTCATCCTTCCAAAATTTTGGGGAATTTAGAAGGCATCAGCCAAGAATCTGTCCAGTTGGTCAGGCTGGTGAGCGCAGTGTCACTTTCTTGGGAGGAAGACATTCACAGCAGCTGTATTGACTCTTACTGCTGCTGTTTGTTTGAGAAAGTGTTGGAATTCTTGGAGCAGAGCCCAGCAGAGGCACAAACAGGTACCTGTGATGCTGCCCTGGTCCTGAGTGCCATCACTCATGGACAGCTTTCACCTGCAGCAAGTCTGTCACTCCAACAGCCGCGGGGTGTATCCCTGTTGTTTTGGAGATGGATTGGATCAGCGTGTTGGGAGCCTGTGCCCAATCTAGTAATAGTCTCTGCCATATTCATTTCAACCAAGTAAAAAAAGTGACTTCCAACACAGCAGCAAAAACAGTAGATAACCTCATAACAATTATTTTTCCGCCTTTGGAGCTGTTGAAAGCATTTCCTCTTATTCCCATTTATTTTACCAGGAAGGTAACCAGAAGACATCTTACAGCTGATTGATTAGTGATTCCAGCAGAGAGGTGGAGATTAAAAATGTCCAAAATTACTACAGAACTTCTTTTGGAAAGAGCAGTTCCAAGATCTACAAGGCTCCGAAAGATTGAGACGCTGAAGTAAGTGCGGACAGGCCCATGGAAAATTCCAGATGAATTCAAGCTGGGCAATCTCTTTTTTCTTTCTTCCCCTTTTCTTCTGTTTTTTACTGAAAAAAGAGAAACAGTTCCAAAGCACAGCTTTTGGAGATGGCATTTCCAGTGCAGGGGCAGTGAGCACTGGTGGCACTGCATTCACTAGAGAGGTTATTGCCAGATGTTACCTTTTTTTTGCCATTTGTATTTTGTGAAACTGCTCAAGGCTGGAGCCTGGTTTCCTAACCCCAAGATATCATCCCTACCCCAAAAACACTTCCATCTTTATTAGCAATTGCTTAGTGTGAGTAAGAGAATCAGCATGGATTTCAGAGGGGTTTTTTAAGTATTTTTGGCATTATTTTCCTTCCATTTTCCTCTCCCTCCATCACTTTCCATCTCCTCTAAATCCAGTTATCCTAGTACCTCAAACATTGCAGAGGGAGAGAGTAAACTGAAACATTTTAAAACCACTAAAAACAGTTTTGTCATTCAGATCCTGAACTGAGATCATTGCAAATATGTGCCTTTCCAAATGTTTAACACAGTGGAATTTCAGTGTTCCAGAGCTGGCCAATCCAAGTGACTCAGCTGGCCAATTTCTGGCTGGCGCCTTTGTTGTTTTTGTTGCTGATGTCAGGGGGTTTGGGTTTCACATGTACTCTTTAAAAGTTATTTCTTTCAGTTTGCCTTGTGCTAAAATAATTATTTTTAGAGAGAAACTCAAATGTTTCTCTGGGGAGTATCAGCTGCAGTAATCTGGGTAACAGAGTGATGGGGACATGTTTGAAGCTGTGGGTTTTTGGAGTGTGGCTTTCTCCATGCAGCTTCGTACTGTGGTGTTGAAGGGTTGTATTTCAAAAAGTCCATTTGGGGAACACCATTGAGTTTCTCCCCAAAATGACACCACAGCCACAGCTCTGCAGCCAGCTGGATTCTCCTCAACCTTTCTTACCAGCTCTGACTGGCTGGCTACACTTCTGAGATGGCAAGTGAAGGACAAAGGATCTTGCCTTCTGGATTTATTTGCCTCGTTTATTTACACTTCATTAATATCTAGAAGCCAGTTTTTTTAACTAATCATTAGAGACAGAGATTCTGTTTGTTAAAGGAACTCAAGCTTGAGCCCTCAAGAGATGTTGGCTGCCAGGACTGGAAGCTCCCTTTGGATCTCACCTAAATGATCTAACCCAATATAAATGATCCTGCTTATACTATGAAGTTTTCACTTTCTTACAGAGAAGGGATATTTCTTTTCCCCTCAACAATATTGTACCACTTCCTCTTTCCGGGACAGAGTTCTTCTGATTTGGTGGCAGTCTTGGGATTTTGTTAGGTGATTTTCTACATTTATAATTGGAAGTTTTTGCAGCAAAAACTCAATATAAAAGAAACTGAAAAATCACCTTTTTTTGGTCAAGTTAGTTATTTGAAAACAACCAAATTATTTGGGGACACGCTCTGCACTTGGCCTGAACTGTGAAATAATGAGTGTAGTATATTTTGTGGACAGGGTAGACTGAGGGTGTAGTAAGTGTCTTGAATTGCCACGGCTTGTTTTGTTGAATCAACATTGCACAGGAATAAAATACCAAACCTCTTAGAGGTGTAGTGATTTTTTTCTATAAAATAAGAACTTTTTCTGGTGATTCACTGCTTCCCGCCAGCTCAGTTACCCCTAGAAGATTATCTGAATTGCAGGTTAATTATACTTTGGCAGACCTGAGTCTCTGATGGTGTCAGCTCAGGCACATCAGCTTCCCCACAGTGTGCTCACAATCCAGAATGCTGCCACCAGAAAAAGCAGGATCGGTCAGATGTACCCAGTGAGTTGTGCTGGTCTGAGGTGCCACCAGGTGGGACTTTGTATCCTGTGAAATCAGCATTTGTTCTTCCAGTGAGCTGCAGATAGTTCATGGGGTTTTTTTGTTTTCAGCCTGTCCAAGCTGCAGTTGAAGACTGGAGACTTAGACCCACGTTTGTTTTCCCGCCTGAGGCACCTGCAGAAACTTGATCTCTCCGATAATTTACTGGACAAATTTCCCAACAGCCTAACCCTGCCCGATCTGCGTGTCCTGAACTGCAACAACAACAAGCTGGAAGATGTAACTGCTCTGAAACAGTTCCCTCTGCTCGAGGAGCTGACCTACGAGAACAATGTGTACTTGACAGTGAGTTACCCCCCTCCTCACACTAAACAGAGAGGCAAACAAACAGCACTTGTGCAAAGTTCCTATATATTGTTCTTGGGCAGAAAGTGCTAGGGCATTGGAGAAAGAAGCCAGCCTTTGTGTGACATTTAACCACTTTGTGCCACTATTTCCCAGTCTGCAGAAATGACTTGCCCGAAACCACTCAAAATCTGTCTTGAACTCTTGGTTCTCTAGGCCAATGTCCCATCTTAGGTGGCTTATCAGGCACAGTATCTTATGCTTGTGCTTGTGTAAAATATAGTAACGACTGTGTAGAGATGTCCTTCTTACAGAAACATAGAATCACAGAATGGTTTGGACTGGAAAGGACCTTAAAGCTCATCCCATTCCACCCTCTGCCGTGGGCAGGGACACCTTCCATTAGACCAGGTTGCTCAGAACCCCATCCAATCTGGTCTTAAACACTCCCAGGGATGGGTCAGCCACAGCTTCTCTGGGCAACCTGTGCCAGTGCATCATGACCCTCACAGTAAAGAGTTTTTTTCTTATTATGTAATGTTAGTTTTATTTCCTAATATCTGTGTTAGTTTTAGTGCCCTTTGTGCTCTAGAAGAGCAGACTTGGTCCTCTGATGAGGGTTTAAACTTGGTGATTAATCTGGTTTAGGTTTCGACTTCTCCCAAGAGGATCTGCTGACTGTACAAGTTAAACATCCAAAACTTGTGCTGTAAACTGGCATCAGCCACTCACCGTCCCCACATGCTTATTTGCTGTTGCACACTGGCAGTATATGTGTGGCTGTGTGGTGAAATGTCTGACTTAAAATGCGTTTGACCGAAGGAATTCCTGCTGGAATTCCTTGACTGGAGGCAGGACAGGCCTTCCCCTGTGTTAGAGTTGAAGGATATGAACAGAGCTTCCAGCCTTGCACTCTGGCCCAGCAGATGAGCAGTTACACAGCCCCCACCTTGTGTTGGATATTAGCACTGCCTGAGGGCTGGGCAGCTCTGTCTGCAGTTTAAGATCCCAACTCACAGAGAACATTAATTCACAGCTAAAATGTGAAATTAGAGTTGAAAATCCTGAGGAGATTTTATGAAACGTCTTTTCCTTACTAAATATATCGTTCTCATATTGGTTGTATTTTAATCAAGGACTAAAGGTAAAGCAAGTACCACGTGTACAACCTTTATAACTCCAATGTTTTCTCTTTCTAGCTCAATGATGACTATAAAGTAATGTTTCTTTTGCAAAATCTTCGGCTGCTCAACGGCAAGGATATAACCAAACTGGCCAACCACGTGAGGCGTGTCAACAGCCGTAAGCTCACCAGCAAGGTAAGATGTGGGACATTTCCTTAACCTGGTAACAACTGAGAAATTACTAAATCCTGTGCTCGGTGTAGTGACAGAGCTGCAAACAAGCTTCAAGTGGTTTGCAATGCCTGTGGTACGATCTGAGCCCAGCCTGCAGAATGGGCCACCCAGGAAATGTCTTACTGCTGCTTTCTCTGGTCACTGCTGGCATCTGCTCTACCTGTTCTGTGCAGCCAATTTGCCTTTGGTTTAAGTGACAGGAGCAGGGCCAGCCAGGTCTGTGTCTCTGATCCTGTGGTTTTTCAGGTCGCTCTGATCATCATTCAGGAATGGGAGAAGCCTGGTGCTGCCAGAACAGCTGCAAACACCTTCCCATCTAATTTAAGTTGCTGTCCAGGCCCCAGGAATAGGGAGCACAAAACCAAGCTCAGGATAATCTTGCTTTTTCCAGCATACACCAGGAACAAGGATTTGTTCTTTCTTCTTCAGCTGTGAATGTTTAGAACCCTATTTTCACTCATTTGTCTACACAGTTTAGCTCCTGACAGATTGTCCCCACAAGGCATTGTTGTGATCTTGAGCAAAATTATTGTTCAGTTACGAGAAAGGTTTGGTTGGCTGGTTGGTTTTGTGTATTCCTGCTCCTACCATTTGTGTTCTAGTTAATTGATCTTCTTAATTCCTTCTGTGTAACAGGGGGGGAAAATCAAATACTGAAGACTGGGATGCCTTCTTGTGCTGAGTGTTGTATGTGTAATATTTGTGTATCTCAAAGGGTCTCTGTGAGGGCTGCTCAGCCTCTTATCCCAGACAACTGCTCATGGTTGGCTATTTAATGAGGCACCAAACTCTCCCCTGTGCTGTTCATTTTGTGGTGTCTGGGCCCTGATGCTTTTCCCTGATGTTATTGGTACCTGCCTGCCCAGTTCTTAGTCCTGTGTCTCAGTGTAAAAATGTCTGTTGGGTCCAAATGCTGATGGATGTGTTACTGCCCACCAGAAACTCCAATGGGAAACTGTGCTGACAGGTGAGCATCCACATGGTTGTGCCTGTAGTTCAGCAGCCTTTTGGAGCTCAGGTATCTCTAAATGGGTCCATGCTGACCATGCCTGCTTAGCCACACTCACTCCAGCCTGGTTCAGAGGAACTGACTTTTCTTGTTAGCTGAAGTGGTCATTTGAACATGAACAAATAAATTAAAGTGGTGCCATCACGTAGGGTGCAGCACTCAGGGCTGGCCACTTCTTAAATGCTTTCACAAGTTCTCTTGTGCTTTTCTGTTGGATAAACTCAGTCTTTCTCCCTAGGTTACTGCTCACTGGGAAAAATTTTTCCGTGACCAACTCCCTGAGAAATACACAGCTGAGCAGGTGAAGTCCATCAAGAAAAAGTTCCTGAAGTCAGTACAGACCAATGTGGTGTATGGACCCAGCTCACTGAGCGAGTTCACCCGCTGGCGGGTACGTCACATCCCACTCACCCTCTGTTCTTCAGGCAAGGACCCTGCTCTTGGTTCTGCATGGATTGGATTAAAACACTCCAGGGATTTGGGTGCTCTTGCAGACAAGTGGTATCACTTTTTCTCTTTCCTCACTGCTTTGTTAAGCAGTTACAGAAGCACCAGGACTAAACATGCACCAAGTTGAAATGGCTATCATTAAACATTGTTTTTTAATTCATAAGCAATAATGGTACTTGTGCTAATTAACCAGACTGCAGTATCCTTAATACTTAATTATTTGCAAATTAGTTTAATGGCAACCTTTACTCTTGGTGAAAGAGAAAATATAATGACAGAAGTGTAGTTACTCCCAGTGGGGAAAGACACCATTTAGTTTGTAACATTTGTTTTATTTGTATTTTCAGACACAGTTGAGGCTTCCATCTCTCTTTTGTCTTGTTTTATTGCTGTGCTGTTGTTTCCACAGCTGTGTGCTCTGGATGCCCATGACAAATTGAAGTTCTTGGGTCATGTAATGTCAGCTGGGGACTCCTCCACCACTTGTGAAATTCACACAGAATAGTGGGAGCAGTATTAAAAACCCAGCAAAGCAGCTCTTTGTGCCATGACACATCAGAGCTTGACGTGCTGTGGCTTTTTTGTCTTCTTTTTTTTTTAATTTATTTTTTAACATATCCACGTATTTGTTTCTCAGGTGAAAATGATTGCAGAAGAGTTTCTGGCATGCTCACTAGGTCTGGAGTTAAACTCCGATACTGAACCAGAGGAAAAGATGGATGAGAATGAGGAAGAAAGCACAGAAAGCCCCAGGGAAGCCGCAGAGGATGTGGCTCAGGTAGGTGATTTTTCCAGTTACATTAGCAATGTTCTTTCTGTTTCCTGGGAATTCAGTAGCTCTTGTCAGTTCACATTTATGACCCTTTGCTAACCACAGGGGCAGTCTCAGGCTCCTTCTTTACAGCCAGATTGAAGCTTTCCCAGAAAAGCGAAGATCAAGCTGCTCTCTGAGAGGAGAGAGCTTCCATTCTCATAGCAGACCAAAAACATTTCATGAGTGCAGTCCTACTCACTCCACCTCTCCTCTAGGAAGGGATATTTTAATTAGAGAACTGGGCTGATGCCTGGCCAGACTCTGCTGGTGTTTGCCTGCTTTGGAAATGGCTGCAGACTGAACCCCTGTGGTCCATGGGCCAGATTTGTTTTTCCACATTGTATGTAAATTGCAAATAACTGAGACAGGGGAAGGGAGCTGAAAATGAGGCTGGCTGTGTGGTTTCCATTAGCTTCTGCCTCTAGGAACCCTGCAGCTCTGGGCTGTCTGATTCCTGGAACCCAGGCTGTAACCGTGGGAGGGTACTTGCATTTGAATAATTAATATCTCTGACTGACAAATTATCTGCACTTCTCGGGGAAGCTAAAAACCTTCTGCAGAACCTGACAACGTGACAACATTCCTTATAGGTCACAGTAACACCCAGCAAGAGGAAAAGAAATAATTCAAAATCAAGCCCTGGAAACAAGAGGTCCAAGTCCCAGGCAAACACCGAGGAGGAGGCTGTAGTTAGTCCCAGAAAATCCAGTCATGTGGAGGATGACCCAGCTCCTGACAAACCAAGAACATCGAACCAACCAGCCAAGGAGGCAACCCCTGAGCAGGGAGCTGAAGGGACACAGAAGAATGGAGAGCAGTTTCCCAAGGGGCAAAGCAACAGAAGATCCAGCCAGATGACAGGGGAACAGAAAAGCCAGGAGCAGGACAACGGCGTGGTTACCTTGACCCCAGTGAAGAACTCCAAGCGCAAGGTATGTCCATCAGCCCCCTTGGGACTGGCATTGGGCCTCTTGGTTTAGTGGGAGGAGCTGCCTTCAGGTTTCTTCAGAGCTCTGCACAGCTTGGAGCTCATAGTTGGCCAAATATATTGTGAGTTTTGGTTTGGTTTTTTTGTCATTGTTTTAAATCTCTCAGAGGCATCAAGGGAGAGAAGGGACCCCCCAGGAGACCCCAGTGAATCCCCTCTGGGGGATGGATGGACCAGCGCTCCGAGGTGGTGCACTGAAAGCCTGTGCTTAGAAATGGGACTGGCAAGCCTTGCTCTCAGCTCAAACCAGTGGCTGCACGGGGAAAGGTGTTTCCCCCTCAGCTCAGGCCAGTGGGGATCTAAAGGGTTTTTCACGTTTCTCTGCAGTAGGAAATGGGGTTCTCTGCTGGGGTCTGCTGGGCACATCTTTGCTAAACAGTTCCCTGCTGCTTTAGGAGTCTTGAGCGTTGTGGCACCTCAGTCTCTCCTGTTCTGCATAGCACAAAAGGGCTTAAAAATACTCGAGTTTAACTCAGATTGCTGTGTTCAGTAGAGGGTTCTGTCAAGGCAATCACAGGCAAACTGTGTCAGGGGAATGAATTTTCTAAATGTGGATGGTTTATTGTAGGAGGATGTCAGTGCAGAGCCATTGCATTTTCTTCAGTGTCACAGTAAAGGCAACAGCCGCGAGGATTTTAAAACGCAGCTCTGGTCCTGTGTCTTCGAGCCAGTGCTAGACTCTGGAGCCAGGAAAGGTGAGCTCTTAAAGAGGTTTGCAGGATTCCCAGAACCAGCTGGCTCTGGAATCCCAGCGGACTCCATGCCTTAGACCCCTGCTCCTTCAAGCCGTAGTCTCCGTTGTCAGGAAGAGACTTGCTTACATATTTCTCCTTTGATTTTGAAAACAGGAGACTGGGAGAACACCAGGCAGTGACAAGCTGCAGTCTTCATGTGTTACCCCTGAACCTGGGAACTTCTCACTCATTATTTTCCTCTTTCAGATCCCATTGTGAACTCCTCCAGAACCGTGGCAACCTGTGGAGGGGAATCTGTCTGTCTGATTGATTGTGAGACAGGGACGGTGCTGAAAAAGTATAAGGTGGCTACAGAGGTGGGTTGCAAGTGGGAAGGGTAAGCATTGAATGGGAATATCATAATCTGTAGCAATGACATACACGCATGATATATACTACAAAGAGGTCTGAAAGTGTTAGTGTGGGCAGATGTTAAGAAGATGAAGATACATGATAAACATTGCATTGCTTATTTTAGCCTGGTTTGGGTTTATTTTTTTATTAGTTTTAGAGATTAGCCTGCCAGTCCTCACACAGGTGTGTCTGGCTGCTGAGCCTGCTTGACAGCACAGAGGAATAAACATCCTCTTTCTGTAGTTTGTGTTCTTCTGAGAGCTGTTTTGAGTTCTGATGCTCCATCTTAAATAGTGGTGTCATTTCACCTGAATAGCACTCGTGACACTTGTCTTTTCTCTGAGGTGACAGCCACCACCCTGCTGGCTGTTCTCTGTCACCCCAGCCTCGTTTTCCTTCTGTCCCAGGAGTTCTTCAGCGTTGCATGGACAACCCTCACGATGGTAATCAGCGACAGCCGCAAGAAAGCTCACAACATCTTGGCAGCTGCAGGGAGGAGAGGGATTGTCAAACTGATCCACGTGGCAGCCGACTTCTGCTACGGAGAGATAAAAGCTCACAAAAAGCCCATTGCTACTGTCTGCTTCAGCCCAACCCAAGAGACCCACCTCTTCAGTAAGTGTGCTTCAGAATCCCTAGTTTTAGTTCTGATGTGGAAAAGTCAGGGCTTCCTTAACGAGGGGAATTGTCGCCAGGGCAAGCAGGGACATGCAAAAGGCACGGACTTTAGAGAGAGAGCATTGTTATTCTCCTGTGGCAGCAATCTCCAGCAGGAACAGCTTGTTTCAGCCAGATCCTGGCTCTTTAGCTGAGGTGCAGCAGCTCCTGTTTCTCCCTTGGTGGCTCTCAGGGTGGCTGTCTCACACACATTAGCCACAAACAAGCCCAGGAGTGGATCTGTTCCACAGGGATGAATAAGAAGAATGGCAGAGCAAGCAGCTGGGAGCCAGGCAATGGCAGGGCTCTCCTCCAGCACAGCAGCCTATTATGGGCTGTTGGGTTTCATCTTATCCAACAATGTGCTTAATTGATTTAGATTTTCATTTTTTTTATGTGAGTTCTCTGCCTCGTCAGAGATTCCTGTTCAGGTCCTGATGTCAAGGAGAGCTTTGCCACACACAGTAGGGCCCACAGAGGCTGTGGCTCAGAGACTGGTAATGAACCATCATGTTACAAATTGCAACTGCATTGTCAGGCTGTACAGTGAGCTGGTACAGAGCCATTCAGGCCACACCTGCACCCCACAGCACATTGTTTCTCTTGCCTACAATTACCCACATCCTGGAGTGGTTAGAGTGCTACATGAACCATTAAAAGTGGAATTTTTTTTAGAATAGGCAGTACTTTTCAAGAAGAATCTCAGGAGGGCCAAAATCAGAAGAAGAGGAAAGGATAAGGGGGTTGGTAGAAGGGATAAGGAGGTTGGTAGCACAGCTATATAATGGTGTGGACAGCAAGGTTCATTATATTTCATAGAAAAATTTAGAGTAATAAAGGGAGAGTCTTTACATCCTTTTTGGGGAGAGAACACCAACAAACTCTGAGTTTGAGGGCTGCCATTTGATGAGGATCCAGGTTACTCAGAGTAATCTCTTAGAACAGTTTCTGCTTTCAGTGTATCAGCTTGGTGATATGTTTCTCACCCTTTGTCAGTGCCTAACTTTCCCAGTGGGAGCTGTTGTGGATGTGAACACAGTAAGCCATGGATATGTGGAATAAAGTGGTGTCTGCCTGAGAGTAGAGGTTGGAGCTCCTATTTTAGATTCCACGAGAAGCCCTGACCAGAAACAAGCTCAGAGGGCCACTAACTAATGACCTTGTGAAGCCACAGCTCAGTAGTGGACACCAGGAAACAAACTTTGTTTTATCTGCCCCTCTTAGAGCACAGGATAAGAACACAAAGTACTGACTGTGCATGTGTGACAATGTCTGGGAAGTGCTGGGCCAGGAGCCTTGGGGACTGCTGCTGTGCTTTAATGAGCTCTCTGGTGCCACAGCCTTAGAGGGTGACTGTGACTCAGGCAGAATTGCCAGCTAGCACGAGAAGAGCCAGATGAGCAGCGGTGTCACTACCTGCTTCTCTTCTGTGTCCCACAGCTGCGTCCTATGACAAGCGAATTGCACTCTGGGATATTGGGATTCCAGACTGTGACTACAATTTCAAAGCAAGGTAAAGGTTCAAAAACCAGATGTGGCCAGTCCAGGAGCCTGTAACTATCATGTCACAGCACCACTTAACTGCTTGTTCTCTGGTTTTTTTTAGCCAGCTGCTGGTGCTGGAAACGGCCTCTATCCCCCTCCGGATTGCCCTGGTCCCCACCTGCCCGGAGCAGTATCTACTGGCAGGCTGTGAAGATGGCTGCTTTGCCTGGAACATAAAACTGGATAAGGGACAAAAAAGCAGGTGAGAACCACAAGCTGGGGGCATGCATTTGCTTTCCATGACAAGAAGGGATAGTCCTAGCAAAGGCTTGATTTCTAACTGAAGAGGTCTGAGCAAAAGCAGCATCTCCTACCAAACTTAAAACATCCTCCAGTTCCCAGAGTGGCCAGAAAAAATGGGCGCATGATGCTCAAGGACTGTTTAGAGCTTGTATTAAAGCTGCAGTCTGCAGGTGTTGCAGGCTGCTTTGCAGGAGTGTAATCCAATACCCCAAAACTTAAGGGCGTGTCATCTCCAGGTAGTGTAACGGAGTGTGAATTTTTGAATTGATTTCCAGTCTCACAGTGAGGCCTTCCCTGCTCCTGGTACGTGAGGTAACCCAGGAAACTGGCACTCTGTGGGAGCTCAGGAAAAATTACAAGGAAGAAGCAAATAAAGTCATGCTCTGGTGATAAATACTAACCCTGATGCCTGCAAAAGAGGTGGAGTGGAACAGCAATCTCTTGAGCAAACAGGCTTCTGCTGTATTAATAAACCCAGATGACCAAAAGTGTAAGTTCAAGAGGGAATTCACTTGAGCTTGGCAAGAGAGTCACTAACACACAAATTTCCTTCTGGGCTCTGCACCCAGGTGCCCTTTCACTGCTGCCTGTTCAGGACTTGGCTCATTTCACCCTTCCCCCTGCTCTAGGCCTTTTGAAGCCATATTCCAGTTTCCTGATGATGAAAGCATGACAACATCTCACAGGGTTGACGGTTTGGCTTTTCTCAATGATGATGTCGTTGGTGAGTATAAACACAACAGCCCAATCCCAAAAACACTGGGGCACCTTAGCGTGTGAAGGGTGAAGGCAGCACGACGAGCAGAGGGGCTGAGCAGGGTGTGACAGCCTCTGCTTTGGGGGGGGGCTACACAGGAGGGAGCTGTCTCTCGAGTCCCTTGTCTTTCCCAAAGATGTGGCCTAGAGTGCAAACCCCGTCTTGGACAGGACTGGAAATCAGATGGACACATCCCCGAGAGCACACTTGGCCAAGCAGTGCCAATGTGGAAGGGAGGAGAGTCCCTTTCTGCTGGTGGCAACAGTATTTTTTTTCAGGGGAACTGGGGGTTTCACATCATGGGCTGGCTCCTTCTGAACAGCTTATGCTTGTTCTGCAGCTCAGGAACATAAGCATAGCACTGAAAATCTCTCTGCAACCTCCAATTATCCTGAAATAAGGTAGAGCAGGTGGAAACAGTTGCTGCTGGATCAAATCCCATGGCTTAAAAGCCATATTCTGGATGGACCACCTCTGTCTTGATGCATTTTGCTTCTCAGCAGCTGACACAGCCTCTCCCTTCCTTTCTTCCCCAGTTTCCAAGAGCTCCAAACCAGGATGCATATACTTGTGGAGCTGGAGCAGGTCTTTTGATGCTAAGGGAAAAGGATGCCAACAGACAATGTCTGCAGTTATTCTGGCTGAGCTGGAGTGGTCCACGACAGACATGTCCTACCTGACACTCAGCACCTGCCCAGGTAGGCAGCACTCATTTCCTGGGTAATGCTTTGCCCCAGGTGTCCATGGCTCTCCTGGAGCTGGAGACAGAGGCCTGGATTTCAGAGCCCATCAGAAAGCTCTGCTCTGCCCTGTGCAGCCCTGCAGTGCAGCTCCAGCACTGCGCAGCCTCAGCCCAGCACGAGCTGGGTGGAAATAACACAAGTAATAAAAAATTACAGCTGCACCATCTGCCCTACAAGGGGGGACAGCCAAGGCTGGGGGGGCCTTTCTTGCACAGGTTTTCAAAGCACAGAGCTCAGGGTTGGGCTCTGTGGAGCCACTGGGATGTTGAGTGCATCTGTGGGCAGGGATGTCACATGAAGGGCAGCTGGAGACTGACAAGGAATAGACAAACCTGATCCAGTCAGCACTTCCCAAAACTAGTCTAAAAAAAGGTCAGGAGAAATCTCAAAGCATTTAGCACTCATTTTTCTACACTGAAGATAGCTGGTTTATCTTCAAATGAATTGAGTTCTTTCAGAGCAAGGTAGATTCATATTTTTGTGCCAGAAAAGGAATTTTGCTGCAATGAGGCACCCTCCATTAGGGTTCTACAGCACTCCCTGGAGCTCTACTTTACAGCAGAACAGACTCCCAGGTCCAGATTCATTTTCCAGCCTTTTGTTCTGCTCTCACAGCAAAAGAGTACGTGTTCTGTGGGGATGAGAAGGGCAGTGTGTGGATGTACAACCTCTCCAGCTACACCACAGCCTGGGGCTCTGCAAAGGGAAAGCGCTCGGAGCGGAGGATCTCTCCCACACAGGTAGGTCTGAGCTCCTCTTTGGGGCCTCCCTTCCACCCCAGGGCAGCTGATCCCAGTCTCCTGAGCAGGTTAATCCCAGAACAGGCCTTGTGTTTCCACACCTGACACTCACAAGCAATTAAAAGCAATCTCCAGAGCATGGCTAAGGCCACTCACTGGGACAGGAATGAGGCACTGCAAAGCAAATTTGTCAGCCCCTGCAGCTCCTCCTAGAAGGGCCCTAAAAAAAATGCTGGTTAAACTGGGGAGCACAAGAGCACAGGTGTGCAGGCACCACATCCCCCAGGGAGGGGAGGGAAGCCAGAGTCAATGTTCCCTGGCAGGAAAGGGCTCACTGCTTCCCCATGCTCACTCACCCTTCTTCTGCCCAGCATTTCCCTCTGGAAACAGTTCTCTTGGGGGCAGTCACTATTCCCTTCCTGTCCCTCTGAAAGGACAATCGCAAACACTCTCAAAGGCTCTCACCCACTGGTCTGGAGATACATTAGAAATAGGTATGAAGTGACCCAGTGTTCCATTATTTCTTCACTGAAAGGGTTATTCAGGTATTGGAAGGGGCTGCCCAGGGAGATGGAGGAGTCACCATCCCTGGAGGTGGCACTCAGAGCTTTGGTCTGGGTGACAAGGTGGACTTGATGTTCTGGGAGGTCTTTTCCAACCTCAACAATTCTGTGATTCCACAGGCTTTTTGGAAGTGCATTGCCAAGCCCCCAGTCAGTTCTTCTGGGACTGAGGTGCAGCTGTTTTCACTTGTCCCTCCCTGCTCAAGCCCCTCTGCACTAAACCCTGGCCCTTTAAGAACATCACACAGCTCCACCAGCCCCTCAGAAAAGGGCAGAGCCTCTGACTCAGGTTCCCCAGGGACTCATCTCCCCCTCTGTTCTCCCCACAGATCCTCAAGTGGCCGGAGCTCCGGGTGAACGGGGAGCAGCCTCCTGAAATCCTGGTGAACAACGTGGTAGCAGACCCTGCCTTCACCTACCTTGTTGTGCTGACCAGTGTGAACATAACAGCAATCTGGAAAAAGTCATAGTCCCCTGTGCCACCGTTTCACCCCCGTGCTTTGACCCAGTGCAGTATTAGTGACTGTTACCCATGTGCCCATGAACGTTTTCTAGACCAGCTTTATGTGCAAGATGGAAAAAAAAAAAAGGTAAGAGTTTGTTAAACTCATCAGTTCATTGTAAACATCCCGTTTCTTTTACCGTAAGTTTTCACAATTTGTGCATTTGTTTTATAGAAATGACACTTAATAAAACAAAATACCAGTTCAGTTGGCAGTGCCTGGACTTTTTTGGCAGGAAAAGCAGAGAGTTCATCTACAGCTGTCACTGAGCAGCTTCTCATGCTGGAATTGTACCCACAACAACCTCCCCAACAGCCCAGGACAAATATTTGCCTTAAGGCTCCAATTAGAAAACTAAAAATCACTTTAATGACTTATCCACCAAATCCAACACGACGTTTATCCTCTTGGCAAATTGCCTGGCTGCTAGTAAAAAAACCAAACTATTGCTGCTGCTGTCAAAAATTAAACAGAAGTGGGACAAGGGGGGAAATATTTGCCATGAATGGAGGTTTAAATGTTTCATCCAACTACCAGACACATCATTGTGCCTCAGAAGTAACAGGCTGCTCCAGAGGGGGTATTTTACTCAATTCCTTCTTGTTTGTCCTTAATAGCAACCTGTAAAACAAAAGCAAAAACACATATGCTGAGAAGTTGTTACACAGCTGGAGGTGAATGTTTAAATACTCCTGACTCTTCTGTGAAGCACAACAACCCACAGTGGAAACCTCTACACCAGGCAGAAAAATAATACTGAAATTAAAATCAAAACTTATTTACAAACGGGTGCCCTGGTGCCTTTTCCCAGCACATCAGAGGCAGAATCTTAGTCATAGTCTCCCTGCTTTTGTGTGAGTAATATTTTGGGCAGACTGAATCTCGGAATTCAGAGGCTAAATAAATAAATGAACTGAGCAGAAGCGATGAGAAGTGAAAATACGGGCCCAGAGTTTTGTCAGGAGAAGTAAAAAAAAAAATAAAATAAATACACATGGAATAGACTTAAGAGCAGCCAGGCTTGGCCATGCTTTGACAGCAGCTGAGCAATACAATGAGTGTGGCTTGAATTAATTCATAAACCTAAAACCCAGCAGCTCTAAGACACACAGTCCCATCCCTTTGATTAATTATAACAAGCCCAAATAGTTTGAAGGAACAAAATAAACGTACCCTGAACCTCTCTTCCAGGAGGGAGAGTTCACTGATCAGATCCGTGATGGCATTGGTGAAAGCTTCCTGGGGGCTGTAATCGGGGGTGGTTTGGACACGGATGATAATTTTATGTTCCAAAGGGTGTGGGACCTTATACCCTGCAAACAGCACCTGCGGGTCTTTGAGCAACTGCCTGGAACGGGAGGGGAAAAAAAGAAAAAACAGCAGTGAAATGAGGGTGAAAAAGCCCCAAACCGCCCCCCAAATTTCCTCCCCGCTTGAACTTACGACTTGATGATGTTCCCCAGCGTGTGGTCCTCCTTGTTGATGGTGAACAAGCAGGCGTTGGGCACCTTCGTGTCCTTGTTGATGGTGATCCTGAGGGGGTATATGGGATACAGGGATGTTATGGATCCATGCGGGCCCGGGAACAGCGGGGGACTGGGGGAACGCTCCCGGGATCCTCCCCCCAGCCCCCCGCGGTCTGATTAGGGTTTAATTAGTCGCCCCCGGGGTGTCCCCTCACTTTTTCTCGCCCTCGAAGAGCAGGAAGGACTCGAAGGCCGGAGGCGCGTTCATCCCGCCGTTGCTATGGCGGCCGTTGCTTCACTTCCGCTGAAGTCACTTCCGCCCGCTCTGTGGCGCGATCCGGCCCCATAGCGCCCCCAGGCGGGCGGGAGGACTCGGTGCAGGCAAAGGCACCAGTGGGACCAGTTACAGCGGGGGACTGGGGACAGCAGTAGAGACAGGGGTGGCTCCGACATCAGAGCCACCGGTGCGGCCATCGGTGGTGGCAGGAGGACACCAGTGACCCCATCAGCGGTGTCCCCACTGGAGACACCACCGCGGTGACCAGCCGAAGTGGCACCAGCAGGGGCATTGATGGCAGCACCAGTGCCACCAGTAGCACCAGCAGTGCCGTGAGCAGAGGCTCCAGGGATGCCACCGCTGCCAGCAATAGGCCACCAGCAGAGCCACCAGTGCTGCCACCAGTAGAGCCACCAATAGAACCACCAGCAGCAGTAGGGCCATAAGAAATGGCACCAGCAGGGACATCCAGCGATGGCAGCAGTAGCACCACCGAGAGAACCCCCACCAGTGCTTTCATCGGGCCGTCAGCGGAGCCACCAGTGATGCCACCACCAGTAAGGCCACCAAAAACGGCACCAGCAGGACCCTAAGAGATGCCACCAGTGTAACTGTCACCAGTAGCACCACCAGTGCCACCAGCAGAGCTCTGGTCAGTCCCCCACCAGTGCCCGTCCCCATCCCCAACAGACAGACAGGGCTGCGGGGTACAAAGTGCTTTTATTGCCACTGCCGAGGTCCCCGGGGCGGGAGTCACTGGGGTCTCTCACGTCTGCAGCTGCAGCAGGGCCGGGGTCGGGGGGTCCGGGGGCTGCGCCCGGCGGTGACAGCTCTCCAGATCCCCCAGCACCGCAAAGAGCCGGCTCAGCCCCTCGGGCAGGGGAGCGTCTGAGGGAGAAGAGAGGGACAGTGAGACCCCACAGCCCCCCTGAAGGGCACCCCCAAGCCACCACAGCCCCCTGTGACCCCTGGGAACATCTCCCAACCAGAGCATCCCAAATAGGACCCCCAAAATCCCCCACCCTCACCCTACCTTCACCCCGGGGGCCGTTCTGGGCATCCTCTGGCTCCAGCAGCTCCCAGTATTTATCCCTGGGGAGAGGGGGAGAAGAGGGACGGGCCCTTGGCAGGAGGATAAGGGGCTGCAGGGGAGGTGCAGGGGGTCTCCCGGGGGCAGGGACTCACCTGAGGGTCCCCCGGAGGCCCTGGAGGTGCTGGAAGAGGCGCTGAGCCTCCACCGTGGGGTCCAGGGGGTCACTCCAGTCCTGCAGGGTGACGCCGTGCCGGGTCCGGTCGCATCCCAACCCTGCGGGGCAGCAGGGTCACCATACGGGGGGACCCCCCACGACCCCTGCGGGGCTCCAGGGCCACCTCCCTGTACCTGTCTTGTCCCGCTGGTGGCAGCAGCTCCATTTGTCCCCGCGGAAGACGCCGGGGTGGTAGGAGCGCAGCACACGGGGGTTGTTGCCGCACACCTTGCGCAGGGCTGACAGCCACTGGTTCAGCTCGCTGACACACTGCGGGATTGGGGACAGTCAGAGGGACCCGCGGGCTGTGACACCGCCCGGGCTGTCCCCGCTGTCCCCGCTGTCCCACCTTGCACTGCAGGTAGGCTGTCTCCTGCTGCCCGCCCGTGTCCATGTAGACCACCTGCATGACGTGCGAGCTGCCGAAGCTCTTCTCCTCCACTTTCTCGGCCGCCAGGATGTCGCCCAGGGCGATGGCACCGATACGCTGATGGAGGGGACACACACACAGGGGGTCAGTGCCACCCCGCTGCCACCCCCCCCCCGCCCCTCCAGCNNTCCAGCACCCCCCTACCTCCGCACTGGGGCTCTTGCCGAAGCTGAGGGACTCCCCGGTGAGGCAGAAGTGGAGTTTCTTGCCGGCGGCAGCAGCGAGCGGCGGCCCCTTGCCCCGTGTCTTGTGCACAAGGAGCAGGCCCTCCTTCACCACGGCCGGGGGGGGGCCCAGGGGCCGCCCCTCACTCTCCTCCTCCCCCTTGTCCTCCTCCGTGCCCACCAGGCGGGTGATGAAGTCCCTCATGCGGGCGGTGCCCTGCTGCAGGGCGGGCAGCAGCGGGGACAGCCACGTCTCCTTGGCGCGCCCGGCCGCCGGCTCCATGTTCCCGACCAGCTGGATGGCCTGGAGAGCCCGGGGGTGACCCAGCTGTCCCCAAAAATAAACAGCCAGGCACCCCAAAGCCCCGGCCCGGTGTCCCCTGTCGCACCTTGGCCAGCAGCAGCAGCGTGCGGCTGGTCCGCGCGTCCGCGTGTGCGTCCCGCAGCTGGAACAGCTTGGGGGTCATCACGGCCGGAGAGAAGAAGCGCAGGCAGAGGAAGCTGGTGACAGCCACAAATTTGGCGTGCTGTGACCACCGAGGGGGCGGGGAAGACACGTGAGAGTCTCTCCCAACACGGGACAACCCCACACACAGCGATGCACCAGTGTCCAGGGCTGCTGTTCGGGCGCCGCTCGCTGCCCCCCTGCCCAAGGGGGGACCCCACTGAGCACAGCTGGGGACGACATCCAGAGAGCGCTGTCCCCTGCGGATGACCCTGCTTGACCCCACACCACCCCCTGCCACAGCCCGACCTGATGCTGCGGGAAGCGCTCCCCGACGCGCTGGAAGAGCTGGCGGAAGGCGGCGCGGATGATGGGGGGACACGCCGGGGCCGACCTGACGATGGCGTCCAGGAGCTCGCCCAGGTAGGACTGGAGGTGCTGGCGGCCCTGCTCGATCACCTCGCCCTCCGTCTGCACCCGGTGCAGCCCCGAGCACCTGCGGGCACCGTCACTGTCACCTCCAGGGCTGGGGCCACCCCTGCCCTGCCACCCCACGAGCCCCTTACCCGACGTCTTTGATCTCCACCTTGCCGGGGTCCAGCTCCACGTATTTCTTCTCCTCGAACACGCGGGCGATGGTGGGTCCCAGGACAAAGTGCAGGTATGGCATCCCTGTCACCTGCCGAGGGACCACATG
This sequence comes from Falcunculus frontatus, assembly GCA_013398115.1. NCBI lineage: Eukaryota > Metazoa > Chordata > Aves > Passeriformes > Falcunculus > Falcunculus frontatus. The sequence goes on along the minus strand of VZRV01006414.1, from coordinate 109,376 downwards.
GGGGACAGTGATGGGCAACAGCTTGGGCACCCGACACCCCCAGGGTCACCCAGCAGATTTTCTCCAGCCTCCCAGCCCCAGGGGAAGGCACAAAAAACACCAGCCCTCCCAGTTCTTCCCCTGGGAACAGCCCAGGGCCAAGATGACCTGGGAAGAGCAGATTTTGGGTGGTGTGGCACCTTGAGGAAGGACTCCATCGACTTTGAGGCCAGAGAGTTGCTCCGGAACAAAGTGTTGGGCTCACCTGCAAAACAGGAGAGGGTCCATGGCCTGGGGGATGGCCAGAGGTCATCCCTGGGCAGCTGCAACTGTGGGTGACATTCCCAGAGCCTGTGCCCTGCCCCCCTGGCCCTTTCCATGGGGGTTATGGGGATTTCCTAACCTCAAACCACCTGCTCCAACCTCAGCCCACGAACTGCTGGGATGAACCCAACAGATTCCACAGTGTGATGGCTGAGCCCCAACCATCACTCCCAAAAATCCCCACACAAGGCCCTGGAGGTTTTGCAGCCCCAGGAGATGATAGGAAGCCTCCACTCCAGCCTTACAGGGCTTGGCCAGCTCCAGCTCAAAGAGCAGGTCCAGGAACTCCTTAACCAGCCCTTGGCCCAGGAAGAGTTTGACCAAGTTGATGGCAACCTCCTGCCGGCACTCGGCCGTGGTGGTTTCGTCCAGGAGGGTGACCAGGTGCACTTGGCCGTCCTGGAGGGGAGAGGCACCATGATGTGACAGCCCGAGGCAGGCGGACACCACAGGACAGAGCTGGGACATGTGGGTGCTCCAGCAGGGCTGGGCATGGACCCCTCACCTGGCACCCCGACATCACCTCCTGGCACAGGAGCTGAACCAGAGGCTGGTAGCAGTGGGAGGGAAGCACCGTCTCGTCCCGAAGCTTCACCTGCAGCTGCAGCGAGCCCAGGCTGCCTCGGCGCCTGCAGGAGCATGGGTGGGTGGGTGAATGGATGGAAGGAAGGATGGAAGGAGGGATGGATGAATGGATGGATGGATGGATGGATGGATGGATGGATGGATGGATGGATGGATGGATGGATGGATGGATGGAAGGATGGAAGGATGGAAGGATAAGTACTTCACCAAGCAGGAGGTGGCCCGACACCCTAGGCTACCCCTCCAAAGGGATGATGCTTCCCAGGAAAAACCCCCTCCCTAATGCCCCTGAGGGCACTGTGACCACCCCCAGCACACCCCAGCACCCTGTGCCAAAACTCACTCATCCTCAATTGGCTTGGACTTGTCCGGCCACAGCCTGAACCACCCCTCCTCCTGCCCGGCCGCTTCCAGCCCCTGGACGCTGAACACCACCTGGGGGGGGAAGGCAGGAGAGGCCTGGGTGTGCAGCTGGGCAGGACCCCGGCAGCAGTGACAGGGTTTGGGGGCTCACCTTGCCCAGGAAGTCGTTCCTGCCGACGAGGTCCCAGTCCCACACCTCCACGCAGAGCTTCTCCCCAGCGGGCTCGGCCAGCTCAAACTCGAAGGTCTCGTTCCAGCGCGGGTAACAGGATTTCTTGACCACCTGCAAAGGCAACAGCTTTCTGTCCCCTCAAGGACACCAAGCTGGGGTGCTGGGGGACAGGGATGGTTCCAGGCTTCCCCGTGGGTTGATTCCACCTGCACCCTGGGCAGGTTGGGGATGGCTGAAATCGCACTCACTGTGCTCTCCTGTGTCTTCCCATTGTAGCGCAGGCGGACAAAGGGGTCGGAGGCACCATTCCGGTCCTTCCTGGCCAAATCCCTGCCGAGAAGAGGGAATTTACCAGCAAGCTCCCAAAATACCTACGGGCACCCATGGCACCCACTCCCCTCTCAGAGAATCTCAAGATATATGTCCCAAAGACCTACAGATGAGGTAGACTCTGCCCCAGCACCCCCAGAACCTGCTGGGTGGTGAGGAGATGGCTCTGCACCCGAGGGAACAGATACACCAGGGAAACTGAGTCATGGAGCAGCTTGGACTCCCTGCCCATGTCCCAGCTGCACACACAGCCCCTGTCACCCTCGTGTCCCCTCTCACCTGGCCTCCAGCACGGAGCAGCGCAGCCGCCGGCTGCCCTGGCTGCCCAGGACCTCCACCCGCAGGTGGATCTCCCCCTGCACCTCCTCGTCAGGGTCCACCTCGCTGAGGCTCACCCAGCCACTGTATCCTGTCGGAAAAGGGGGGATCCCCATGAAGGGGTCACTGGGGAACCCCTCAGGACCAGCTTGTCCAAGCAGTGGGAGATGGGTCCCTCCTGGGACCTCCCAGTCACTCTTTCCCCTACCTTTGGGGTGCTCTGCCAGCATGTCCCGGGTGATGCAGACCTTCCCAATAACATCATCACGGCTGGAAAACAAAAGTGGGAAGCAGGACACAGCATGGGATTGGTGCCCAGGCAGGACAGCCCCACTTTGGGGGATCCTGGACCTGGGGCCACCACGGTGTGTCTGTCCCCATGGAGCACATCAGCCACCTTCTGCCGCCAGCTGGACAATAACCTCGGGAATTAACTTCACCTATTTGTGTCCCAAAGCCCAGAGCAGCGTGGCCAGGGGTGGATTCTCTGATGTCTGCACTGGGGCTGAGCACACGTGGAGCCAAAGCCACCAACCGAGTCCCCACGCCGAGCCCCCACCATACCTGAGGGCATCCTCATCCATGACGTAGATGGAGATGCTGTGGAAACCAGGCTGGAGCTGCACCTCATATTCCTCCCCCCAGAACGGGGACAGCGTCTTCCACACCGTGGCAGTCCTGTGGGGCAGGTGGCACAGGTGACAGGGGGGACAGGGCTCCCTCTCTGGAGACCCTCCCAGCTTTTGGAGACACATGGCTGGGGGCAGGGATGAGTCTCTGTCCCTGTCCTTGTCCTGTCTTGTGGCTCTGGGCTGGCAAGACATGGAGGTGGCTTATAGGGGAAGGGGGCCATGAGCTGTTAGACCCCTCTGTGTCTGCAGGAGCATCTCAGCCCAAAGCAGGGAATAATAATGAGTGATAAATAATAATAAATCATGATCTTAACAATAATCACAATAACAATGTGGCTACAGCAGATGCAGAAACCTGCCAGGAGCAAGGTTTGGGGCTCCAGCAGTTTTAGGGACCAGCCAGGGACCTGGGCCACTCACCTGATGATGGCCTCATCGTCGATCTTCACGATGCAGTACGGGTCACTGCTCCCCATGCTAGAAGGACAAGGGACAGCTCTGTCAGTGCCACCAGCCACAGACCTGGCCACCACCCAACCCACAGGGCTCTCACGGCCATGGGTGACCAAAGCCTTCAGCCCTGACACCCTCACAGAACGGAGACCTCGTAAAGACAAAGCCCCGAGGGAAAAGCTGGGGTACAAAGGCTGCCAAAGGCTTCCACAGGTGGACTTAGCCACAGCTGCCAGCACAGGGTGACCCCAGCTTCACTTCCAGACTGGGGACACTCCTCCCTGGCCATGTCCGGCCGCTGTGTCCCACTGGCAGCCAGAAGTAGCTTTTCCTCTTCCACACAGGAAGGCAAGGAGCAAACAAAACCCACCCTTTCCCCGAAACAGCCTCAGGCACCTGCAGCCCAATTTCACACACTGGGAGTGAGGCCACAGCAGCCTCCTCCAGCCCCAGAGTGTCCCCAGAGCCACAACACTACTGCAGGGATGGGGACACCCCTAGGGACACCCCCAGGAATGCAGAGGGTGTGAAGGGCAGCCACCACCGGGCTTCGAGCATGCTTCCTCCCTGGGGACAGCCCGAGGCATCCTTGCCAACAAACAATCACGGTTGTACAGCTTATTGCCCTGGTTCATCAGAAACAGGGTCAGGGGTGCGGACTCTGGCCAGGGACAGAGGAGCCAGGACCTGGGGGCTGGCCAAGGTCATGGAAAGGCTGTGGCTCCCATCCCACTGGCACGGAGCAGCCTGCTTGGAGCACGGATAACTCATTAACACCGATCCCAGTGGCACTGTCAGCCAACAACAAATGTCCTGGACAAAGGGGGGGTGCGTGGGTGGGTGCTTGGGGACCCCAGGCATGGAGTTATTTCTACATCCCAAATCCAGGGAGGCTGAGAGCCAGCTGCTGGGGGGATTGAAAAGGTTTTGGGGGTGACTAAAAAAGTTTGGGGGGATTCAAATGGGTTTTGGAGGGATTGAAGGGGTTGGAGGGGACTGAAACGGTTTTGAGGGGGACTGAAAGGGGTTTTGGGGGATTCAAAAGGGGTTGGAGGGGGCTGAAAGGGTTCTTGGGGGAGATCAAAAGGTGGTTTGGGGGAATCAAAATGGGTTGGAAGGGACCGAAATGGTTTTGAGGGGGTCTGAATGGGGTTTTGGGGGATTCAAAAGGGGTTGGAGGGGACTGAAAAGGTTTGGGGGGCTCCTTGCCCTGCTAAACACGGCTGCAGGGGTTTCTCTGGGCTGTGCATTCCGGGTGCCACAACAACATCCCTGTTCCCAGCACTCCCATCCCTTCGGCCCCGCGGGGCTGGCAGTGCAGCAGGTTGCCAAGAGCCGCTCTCCGGCTCCTGCTCCCATTCCATCCCAGCCGCCCTCCGGAGAGGATTTTTAAGGAGAGCCGCGGGTGAAGTGCCCATTAAGCGGGGCCCATCGCTGACATTTCCTGCCTTGTGCAAACCATCGGGGATGCCGGGAGCGGGCGGGCGGAAAGGGAACAGCTGCCCGCTCCAGCTGTGCCCGGCAACGCGGGGCTGCCCTGGATGGCAGCGGCAAACCCTTGTCCCCAGTGCGGGGACATCCAGCACAGCCACGTCCCCTGGACGCCGGGAAGCCACTCAGGCATCGCGTTTTCCAGGGATTCAAGCACAGGATGGGCAGAATCCATCCTGGGCGGCTGTGGGAGGTGCCCGAGCTGCCACGCGAGAAGCAGCCTTTGGATGAGGATAAATCCCCGCTCCGAAGGCAGGCGCTGGGTGACATCGCCCGCACGGCGTCCCTGTCCCGGGATGTCGCCAAGGGATTTGTGCGCTGCGGGCTCGGTGGGTGCGGGGCTGGCCCGGGCACCCACCCTGGCACGCTGGGTGCAGGGAAGGAGCTGGAAAGGGGAAGGCCAGGCTTTGGAAAGAGGAAATGAGCATAGGCAGGACTGGGGGAAGGGGGAAGGAACCCGCAGCCACCCCTCCGGCAAAGGAGCCGCGAAGGGCTGGAATTAAAAATTAACCGGTGTAGGCAGCAGTGCTGGTCTGCCCTGCGGGGTGGTGATAAAATAGATAAAAATTTAAATTAAAAATAGAATTCAAAAGGAAAGAAAAAATAGAATCATGAATATGCTGAAAACCCGGGCTAAAAATAAAAGAAAAATAGAATTAAAACATAAAAGAAAAATAAAGTGAAGAATAAAAGAAGAATCAAAGAAAAAAGTAAAAATTAAAAAAATTTAAAAATAAAATATAAATAAAGTTAAATATAAAAGTAAAAATAAAATGAATCTAGAATAGAAAAACAAAAGAAAAATAAAAGAAAGAATAAAATAAAAGAATAAAATAGAATAAAATAAAACACGGAATAATAAATGAAAAAACTAAAAAAGGGCAAAAATTAAAGAAAAATAATTTAAAAATAAATAATGAAATAAAAAGTTAAAAAGTGGAAATAGTGAAATACAAATAGAATAGATTTCAATAAATTAAATATTAAAAATTATTGGCATTGTTTATTATCATAACATAAAAATAATCCGATAAAATAAATAAATGATAAACCTGAAATTCAAATAAAAGAAATTAATTGTCACATTAAAAAATCAATACTAAATAAAGTAAATTAAAAAAATTAAAAGCCATTTAAAAAAAAAATCAGACAGACCCTTTCCCTTGCTCTCCTGGGATGAAGACGGGGGGGGGGAGATTTGTCAGCCTCAGCTGGGGGGGGCTCCCGTAACTCCCTGTGCCAAATCCTGTGGGATCTGGGGGTTCCCCATGGGGATTTGGGGTGCTCCACCACCCCTGGCTGTTGCCAGCAGGGTCTGAGCTGCCCATGCAGCGGGGACACCCCGCGGAGGGAATTCCCAGGAGGAAACCAGCGATCCCAAAAGCCGTGCCAGGGCAGGGAACCGGATCCCCTGAGCAGAGGGGAGGGGGCCGGGGCCAGACACGGACAAGGTCGCGCTCGGGTTTCCCTCCCCGCTGTCCCAGCCCAGCGCCACGTCCCAAAGCCACCGGTCCGGAAAGCTCCGCTCCAGGCGCTATGGCACGGCGGCTTCCCGGCTCTCCCAAAATCCAGAGCCTTCCGAAACACAAAGCCTGCCCGTGCTAGGTCAAGCTTCGGCGGGGAGTTGTGCCAAGGGATTTAAAAATCAGGCCCTGATACACAGGATTTAAAAAAAAAAAAAAAGTCATGTTTCTTTCCTTGTTTATCCTCTTTTTCCATGACGGCTGCAGGGATTTTTGCTGGTTTTCCGGCTGCCGAGCGCTCCTCAGCAGCTTCCCGCTGCCTTGGTGGTGGCTGGGGGCACCCCGATGCTGTCCCCACGTCCCATCCCGGCGCTGTCCCCACATCTCACCCCGATGCTGTCCCCACATCTCACCCCGATGCTGTCCCCACATCCCACCCCATAAGGATCGGAGCCATGAGGATAACACCGGGATTTGCTGAGAGGGAAATCCCGACCCATGGGCTGTCCCCCGGACCTCAGCCAGGTGGGATGGAGCCGGGAATGGAGACACGGCACTGGGGCAGCCCCTGCTCCTTTGGGGATGGATGTACCGGGTCCTGCTGCCCGTCCGAGTGTCCCTGAGGGGGTCCCTGTGTGGTGGGGACAGCCCTGCCCTGTGTTAACACAGGGGGAGTCCCCAGAGTGGGAGCACTGCTCGGGGTACCCAAAACACTGCTGGGGGTATCCCAGAGCACGGGGTGGTCCTGGGGAGAAACCTCAAACCCATCCCGGGGGGTGTCCCCAAATCGGGGGGGAATCACAGCACCCCTGAGGAAACCCCCAAAGCGCTAAGAACTGCTGGGGACACACAGAAATATCCCGAAGGGAACCCCCAGAGCAAGGGGGATCCCAAAACCACCATGGGGGAACCCCCAAAGCAAGGCAACCACAAAACCATCCTGGAGGAAACCCCAAAGCAAGGGGGATTCCAAAGCTACCCTATGGAGAACCCACAAAGTACATCTACTGCTGGGGGGGGGGTACCCTAAATCTACCGTGAAGGGAACCCCCAAAGTAAACACACTGCTGGGGGGGACCCTAAAGCCACCCTGGGGGGAATCCTCAATGAAGGGCGACTCCAAAGCCATCCTGGAGGGAACACCCCAAGGGGTGATACCCCAAAAGGGGATCCTAAAGCCACCTTGGGGTGAGCCCCCAAAATCAGATGCATTTCTGGGGGCCCCTAAAACCATTCTGGGCAAGCCGCCAAAGCAGAGGGGACGCTCCAAAGCCACCCTGAGGATGGCGTCCCCATCAGAGACCTGCTGGGGGGACACCCCGCAGCACTCCTGGGAAAGAGGGGAGTCCCTCGGGGATGCCCCCGCCCCAAACCTCTCGCGGGGGCACTCACATGTCCTTGGCGGGCAGGTTCCTGCCCTCCACGATGCGGATGGAGAGGGCGCTGCGCCGGGCCATGGCGGGCTGGCAGCGGAGCGGAGCCGAGCCGAGGCGACCCGAGCGGAGCCAAACGGCGCCGAGCGCGGCCTCGAACCCGCGGCCCCGCGCACAGCGCCCATGTGCGGGCCGGCGCCGGCGGCCACCAATCAGCGCGCGGGGGCGGGGAAGTGGGCGTGGTCTAGAGCACATCCGGCGCGCCCATTGGGTGATTCCATCGGCTGTCGGCTGGGGGTGTGGCCTGTGCGGGGTGGGCGTGGTTTAGGTGGAGTGGGCGGGGCCGGGCTCCCCGTGCTGCCGGGGTCCCGCAGGGTCCCCCCCTGTGTCCCCTGTGTCCCCTCGGTCCCCTGTGTCCCCTCGGTTCCCTTCAGCCCCCGGCACCGCCCGCGGCTCCAGGGCGGTGCAGCCCCGGCCTGCCCAGCCTGGCGCCCGCCTGGATCGAACCAAACCCACACTGGACCCCTCCGCGTCCCCCCGAACCTGGGGGGCTGCAGCATCGGCCGCTCCGCGCTGCTCTGCTCCCCAAAACCATACAGTTTTCTTGATTTTTAACCTTTTCTTTGTTTTTAAAGTACTGCACGTCCTGGCTGCAGCACCCCCCGAGGGACAAGTGGCATTTCTGGGGGCTTGGTGCCCTAAATACCAGTGGGGGGACGGGGAACCCCTCTGCGAGACCCACCTGGGCTCGGGGACACGGCCGGCACCCAAAGCTGGGGCTCAGGGCTGTGCCGGCCAAGACCGTCCTTGGCATTTTCTCCGCGGGGACGCTATGGGGACACCGCAGGGACGCGCTGGGAACGCACCGCTCTGTTCCTACAGCTCTGCCCCTCTGCCTCCCCCGCACAAGGGGACAGCAAGGGGACAAGATGCAGTCCCCGCCACCATCCCACGAGTCTCCCCGTGTGCCAGCCCAGCCCCACAGGCGGTCGGGGCCACATGTCCCACCTCCAGCCACGCACGCGTGGCAGGTGACAACCCCCCCACAGCCCTCGAAGCCGCTTTGCAGGTGAAGCAGCTGTTTTATTTCGGGGTTGTAGGGCGGAGAGGACCCGCGTTTGCCGGATGAAACCATCCCTCCACTGCTCCCACGCTGATCTCGGCAGGAGTTAATCGCTGGATTTGCTTGATTTTCCTTGGCCGGGCTCCACGGAGGCGGCTCCGGCAGCGGGGGGGCAGGTTGCTAACACCCCTCCCCTGCGGCACAAGGACACCCCGTAAGGGCGCTGTGACCGGGCTGGGGGGTGAATGTGATGCTGCCCTTGGCGTGGCGCCTGCGGGGGAAAAACGGGGCTTTTAATATTTGTATATAGGTACACACACACACCTGCCCTGACTCCACCCAAAACGGGATTGTCTCCAGGACCAGCGGGGTCTCATCCTGCCCAGGCTGCAGGATGAGGGCACCCACATCCCTCAGATCAGCATCAGAGACCCACGTCCCGGTGTAGGATCAGGAATGATGTATGCGGTCCCTTCCAGCCGCTGGTACAGGATCAGCTTCCCCTCCCCGCCCCAGCGCACCGGTGCAGGATCAGCCCCCACATCCCCCAGAGCGGGATCAGGGACCAACATCCCAGTGCAGGATCAGCCCCCACATCCCCCAGACGGGGAGCAGGGACCCCCCCCGTGTGCAGGATCAAACACCCCGGGGTGCCGGTCCCCTCTTGGGGTCTCACGGCTCTCAGGGGAACACCAGCAGCACCCGGGAAGGATTCGGCCAGCTCGGGGTGGGGAAGCCCCTCCTCTGGGCTCGATCAGGGAGAAAGCACTGTAGGACAAAAGGGATGGGAGAAACACCCCCCTACACCCACCACCCCCGCCTCGCGGGGCATTTCAGTGCCCCTCATCCCAGCATCAGGGCTGGGGGCGGGGCTCAGGTTCCCCTCGCTGCCCTGCACCCAGGGGACTTCTCCCTATCCGAAGCGGGCACAGGTGGCACCGACGCCCCAGCTGGGTGTGACAACGTCTCCCACTCCAGAGCAACCCTGGCCGCACTCTACCCCGTGCAGCAGCTGTCTCCCACCCAGCGATGGGGCTCAGAGTGGGGGTACGGGGGGGGCATGGGGCTTTCCAGGAGGCTGCGGGAGGCATCGAGGAGCCACAAACAGGAGGCACAGGTCGGGCACAAAGCGTGAGGAAAAGCCTTTAATGTCCCGCTCCATTGCCCCCCGTCCCGGGTGGCAGCTCCGGCCGTGTCCATCCACAGGGATGGAATGGGGGGGTCACATTTACAGCCGCACGGGGGGCGAGTGGGAAGGGGCGGCGGTGCCGGGGAGCGGCGGGGGCTCAGAGCCGGGCGGCCGGCTGGTCATAGACGTGGTGGGTGTTGTACCGCCGCACCGTCACCGACTCCGGCTTGCTGAAGGTGCTGCTGCCGCCGCAGGAGTCCGAGCTGGGGAGGGAAGGCGGGGTGAGGGATGAGGGTGGGGACCAAGGGATGACGGCGTCACCCTCTGACGCCGGTCCCGCGTGCCCAGCACCCTGGGTGGGACTTGGTGGTGGCACTCACCCCCAGAAGACGAGCATGGCCACCAGTCCGGCCAGGAGGATGGCGAAGAGGATGGAGAGGATGGTGGTGATGGCGATCATGCCGGCACTGTGCCCGCTGTCCGTCGTGGAGATGCTGCTGGGTGACTTGGCTGGGGAGAGAGCAGGAGGAGAGGGAGCAGGATGCAGGGATACACACCCCGGAGCGGCTCAGGGGGTCCGGATGGGTGATGGCGTGTTCGTGTGTGCCAACACAATGTGCCGTCACACGGTGCCACCCCACACGAGTGAGACCCGCGGCGAAACTGAGCCCTGCCTCAGTTTCCCCAGCTGCTCACAGGAGCCCTCACCCCAAACCACTCTTGCTTAACAGTCAGCCCCCCTGGAACCACCCCACACGCCCAGGACCACCCCATATCCCCCCTCCACGGCTGCGGGCTGGCAGCGGTACCTGTCCTCAGCATGATGGGCGCCGACCAGGCTGTCTCAGCCACGGGCTCAGAGCCCTCCAGGGCGAGGAACTTCACCCTGGGATGGGAAGGGAGGTTGGCCGCGGTCCCGTGAGCCGGGGGGCTGCCGGCAGCCCTTGACGGGGGCGGGTCCCCACGAGAAGGCTCACCGGTACGGCCCGGGGCCGGGCAGGGGGCCATTGCAGGTGGGTCTCGCCGCATCCTGGGCGCAGCTCGTCTCACTGCCGACGCGCAGCACCGTGATGTCCCCGGCGGGTTTGGGGCAGGGGTAGTTGGCCAGGGTGGCATTGAGGGTCATGTAGGCATGGACGGGGTCAGGGAAGTCCTGGAATGCGGTCTCGGGAGTCCCCGGCCCCGCGGTGTTGTTGAAGGTGGACGCGGCTGCAGGGATGGGGATAGGGATGAGGAGGGAATTGGCGGGGGGCACAGGGACCCCTGCACGCCCCCTGCCCCGGGCTGCTCCCACCTACCCTTGTCCAGGGCCACCACCAGCCAGATGTCGGCATTGTCGTACCCTCTGAAGATGCAGCGGGGCTGGTCCAGAACGAAGGTGGAGGCGGTCGTCAGCCCCTCCAGCGGGGGGGTCTGGGTCAGGACTGGCCTGTACGGCAGCTCCACTGCGGTGAGAAGCCAAGGGGGTGTGGCAGAGGGTGCGGACCCCCCACTGCAGCCCCGGAACTGAGGCTCTGACAGGCGGCCGCAGTGCCGGGGCTCGGGGTGGGGACAGGGACAGGAGGCAGCTGACCCCTGGGATCTCGGCAGTGGGGCCTCCGCTCCCCTCCCACTCCCCGGTTCGGGCTCAGACAAGTGTTTCATGAAAAGAGGAAGCAAAGACACTCCATGCTCCCAGCCGGGGGTGGGGAACACCCGTGCAAGACTCCCAGAGGACCAGGGTGGTGACATCAGGGACACTCGGGGTGGCACCCAGAATGGGGGGGTGTCAGCTGCCCTATGCCTCCAGGTTCAGGGGGGTCCTGGTGGACCCTAATGGGGACCTCCAGAGAAACCCACACTGTTCCAGTCAACCGGTATCAGTGACACCAGAGACTAGAAATGAGACCCAGAATAGGATCCAGAATAGGGGGCATCAGCTGCCCTACACCTCCAGGCCAGGGGGATCCTGGTGCCTGTGCACAGGGGGACGCCCGCAGTGCCAAGGGGAATCCCAAGTCCATCCCGATGGCATCGTTGGACTCACCTATGGCGTGGGCCGCGGGCAGGAGCAGGAGGAGCAGCGGGAGCATGGTGTGGGCGCCTGGGTGCCAAGGGCGGGAGTGCGGGTGCTGGAGCTGCGTGTCCCCGTGGGACCCGCCTGTGGTCACCAACCGCCCACATTCCTGCAGCAGCCGCAGCCCCGTGGCAAACAGGTTGGGCTCGTTTCCCCGGGAGCGTTTGTTGTGTTTGAGCACCCACCGGCAGGGCGTGCTGAGAACCGCTGCGTTTGTGGCATGAGTGGGTGACAGCTTCACCCGGGCAATGGGCAGAGAGGGACACCCTCCCTGTGGGGGGTGATCCGCCCCACAGACCCCACCAGTGCCAGCATGTGCCCCCCATACCGACACCAAGTGCCACCAAGCCAGGGCCCCACATAGTTTTTGGGGTCGGTGCCCCCACCTTGTCAGCTCCCACCCTGTGTGGCCAAGGACCAGGAGGAGGCAGACACAGATGTAAAATCAGATTTTACTTGACAGGACACTCCATGTCTAATGGGAGGTGCCCCTGCCCGTGGCAGGGGGGTTGAAATTAGGTGGTCTTTATGGTCCCTTCCAACCCAAACTGTTCCATGATTCTCTGACATGGAGCAAGGGGTTGGGGGGCAGAGTGGCATAGCCCTGGGGGGTTACACCCACAGCCGGGGGGCAGGGGCTGGGGCAGGGCGGGGGGGATGTGGTGGGTTCGGTAGGATCTGCGGGTGAAGGCGTCGGTCCCCAAATCCTGGTGGCACAGGGAGTCCCACACCTTGGCACTGAAGGGAGACAGAAGCAGGGGCATCAAGTGGGGTCTGCTTGGCTCTGCACCAGCCACCCGCAAGGGGCCCTTTCTCCTGCAAACTATGGCAAACCCCCAATTTAAGAACAGAAAGGCTTTTTCAATGTTAAAAATATCTCCATTTCTTTGCTGATGGGGTTGCCAAGTTGGGGTATTCTCCTGAGGCCCCTGCGGACACTCCCCCCAGCAGCCCCCCCATACCCCAGGGCTCCGAGCACGGCGGTGGCGAGCACAGCCCCCAGGCTGGCCAGGATGGAGGCGATGACCACCACGTCACTGCCACGGTGAGTGGGCGCAGGGTCGATTGTGCCCGGGCTGACGGCTGGAAGGAGGCGGGATAAGGGATATGGGGGGCACAGGAGGCTCAGGGACGGTGTGATGGAAAAGGGAGGGATGGGGTGGATGGAAGGATCAGGGATCACTTCTCCCCTTAGGTTTTGGGATGATGGCACAGGGCTGATGCTCAGCCATGTGCTGAGCCAGCACCCCAACCGGGCAGGTGCAGGGGACCCGCGGGGGGGTGGCAGTGCCACAAGTACCTCTGCGCAGGAGGATGGGCTCGGACCACCGCGTCTCCGCCTTGGGGCCGCGGCAGCCCATCAACAGGAACTTCACCCTGCCGTGGGTACGGGGTGATACCGGGGGGACGAGCATGGGGTGGGGAGTCACCTCAGCTGGAATTTGGGGATTCTGACCTTACCTGTAGGGTCCCGGGAAGGGCAGGGGCCCATTGCAGGGGTCCTGTCTGCCTTGGTCCCTGCACGCCGTGTCACCCCCGACCCGCAGGACGGGCGGGCTCGGTGCCGAGCAGGAATACGCGGCCGCCGCCGTCTCCAGCGTCATGTAAGAGCGGGCAGTGGGCAGCTGCTTGTACGGGGGCACGTCAGCTCGGGACCGGGGGTTTCTGAAGGTGGCTGATGCTGCACGGCACAGACGGCAGGTGAGTGGCTGCGGTGAGGGTCCCCATGTCCCCTGCCACAGGGGGGACGTGCCGGAGCAGAGAGTGCTCACCGTTGGCAAAAGCCACCGCCAGCCAAACGGCGTCCGAGGCATCGGCGTGGCCGTCGAAGACGCAGCGGGGCCTCTCCAGCGCGAAGGTGGTGGCAGTGACCTTGCCCAGCAGTGCCATGGGCGGCACGTGGGGCACGTAGGGCAGCCGGACTGGGGGAGAGGGCAGTGAGCGAGGGGACCTCTGCTCTGCACCGCTCAGCAAGCGCCTGACCCCAGCCCGCATCCACGCGAATGTTGGCACAGGCGGGTATCACAAGGTGCCAGCATCGGGGGCACAGCACTGGTGTGGGGACCCCACAGCCAAGCCCAGTCCCATAACCCCGTCCCTGGACAAACGCCTCGCAGCCCCTCCAGGCCCCGGTCCCCCTCTGCCCTGTCCCTCAGGGAGTCACCCAGGTCCGCGGCTGCGCCCGTCCCAGCCAGCACCAGCAGCACCCACGGCAGCTCCATGGCGTCGTCCTGGTGGTGCTGGATGTGCTGGATGTGCTGTCCTGCTCAGCTCACCCCGTCCCACTGCCCCCGGTGCCCCCGCAGCAGGGACCGCCTGTCCTGAGGAGCCGGACCCTCCCAGCCCCGCATTCCTGCACCGGCTCTGCCGGCCCGGCCAGACCCCGCGGGCAGAGGGGAACAGCTGAGCATCCCGGGTCACCCGCTGGGAACCGTCGTGCCGGACCCCCGAGGCACCTGCGAGGAATCAGGGCGCAAGCCTGTGATGTGAAAGGGGGAAACTGAGGCACAGAGGCGGCACGTGTTCCAGGATGGGTTGGCAGGAGTCCCAATCTTTGTTGGAGCTATGGGGGCAGCCAAGCAAGTCGTCCTGGACCCCCAATCGCCCCACCAAGACCCGACTCTCTGGGGGTGGCTTGTGCCCACCAGGCCCCCGGAGCCAGGTGTGAGCCCGTGCCCGACTGGTTCGGGTGCAGCCAGCCCTGCCCCGCGGGCACGGAAGCGCTGCGGAGCATCACACCCGAACTCACCCAAATCCCAGCGTTCAGGTGAACGGTCCCACCCAGCACCGGGAGCGCGGAAGCATTTTCAGCTCTGGGGCCACCCCACGCTGACATTTCCCCATCTATCGTACCCCTTCCAAGCCCTCGGGATGGGGGCAGGGATATCGCCCTGGAGCGGGAGCTGCCCCCCGGCTCGGGAGCCCCTCATCCCCGCTCCCCTCGCAGAGAGGTTGGAGCGCTCCTTCTCCCGTGTTTGCCAAGGGGAGCGGCTGCCCACTCCTGCGTGGGAGGAGATTTCCCCCCCTTCCCAAGGGAGCGGGACCGCGCCTTCAGATTAAGTGGAAATGGGGCATTCAAAGATTACAGCGTCCAGCTGCAGAGAGGAAAAACAGGCGCAGCTGCAGCCTCCGTCCCTCCTCCTTCTTATCCCCGCCTTATCCCCCATTCCCATCCAGCAACACCTGTCTCGGGGACCCCGCCAGTTCCCCCAGACCCCTCCTTGGTGCTCCCCGGCCGGCAAGGTGCCAGCAGCAAGGTGAGGGGCAGGGTGGGTGACGCAGGGGGACAGTGAGTCACAGTTTCAGCTGCCGGTACCCGGCATAGCTGCGGGGTCAAGGCTGGGCTAATAATAACCACCCTGTGGCAGATGAGCCATCACCGCAGGGGGCTGGGAGAGACACCTCCCTCTCCTCTCCCTGGGGCTCCAGCTGGGCATGGGAGACACAAGGCTTTTGGTCAAATGTGCCTGGGAGCATGATAAGCACTGATTTGGGGCTCTGTCCCCTCCTGGCTCCAGCAAACACCAGCAAAGACAGATTGTGCTTTCACCCCACCTTTCAAAGCATCTCCCTGCGCCACCCTACCTGAGCACCTGGCTCTGCTCCTTTCCACCCCTTGGATGCCCCTGCCACGGAGGCTAAGCCACCTTGGGCCCAGCACACACAAGGTAAGGATTTTAGGAGATGCCTCGTGTCCAAAAACAGGGCAGTCAGGGATGAGCTGATGAGCTTGGCTGGCTCACCACAGCCCAATGCCCCTGCCCTGGACCAGCCCCCATGCAGGGAGGCTCCAGCTGATTCACACCCTGGAGCAGCTGCTGGAGATGCCTTGGGCCAGGCTCAGCAAGAAATTCTTGCTCTGCACAGAGCTGAGTGAACCCTGCTTCAATTTTCGCTTCAATTCACTGCTTTGACTGCTGGGACAACATGATCCAGGGATACAAAGCTGAGGTTTGAACTCAAAATCTCTCCCTTTCGCAAGCAGGGTGGGAGAGGAGCAGACAGAGCCCATTTGTGTAGAGCTCAGCAACACAGACATGTCACTGCAGCTTTCAAGAAGCTGCCATTCCTGCAGCATCCCCAGATTTCACAGGATGGTTAAGGGGTTTCCCCTTAGAGCTTGCAAGCACGAGATGGACACTGGGGAAAGCTCCAGCCCTCAATGGCTCAGAAAAACCTTTCTGTATTGGCATGACAGACCCTCAGCTAGTCCAGGATGTGCTGGTCCCAGGAGGATGCCAAGGTAGAGCTGCCACAAAGCCCAGCCACAGCCCAGATTTCACAGGTAGGAGGTGAAATGGCAGATGGCACCAGTGCCAAAGGGATGGAGTAGATTGATTTAGTGTACAGCTGGGTCTGGTGGCTACAGGGAGGGGGAAGAGCCAGAAACAGCTCTTCAAAAGATATCAGCCCCCACACGAAAAGAAACAGCTCTTCAGAAGACATCAGCTCCCAGGTGACAAGCAGCCTGGGGACAGTGTACAGCAAGGCCACCAGGACTGGGGCAATATCCCATTTGCAAGGTGCTAGCAGCCAGAACAGGAACATGCTCCCAGCCAGAGCATCACTGCTGGCACCTGGGCTGGTGTGAGGAAGGTGACTGTCACCAGCTGGTGGCACCAGCATCCCTGCAGCAGCAGCACAAAGCACAGCAGCTCCTCCCTGCACAGGCATCACTGAATTGCTGCCATTTCACCTGAGAGAAGGCGAGAGAGGGACAGGTTCTGCCTCTTAGCTTTGGGATGAGCTGGCAGCTCACAGCAAGAGCAGGGGACTGCAACTTCCCACAGGGTGGACACTGATAAGTCACCTCTGCTCGCACCATGGCCACAGAGCACCAAACTCCAGTGGCCAAAGCATTGACAGGCTAGAACCACGACCCCTGGGACCAGTGTCCTGCCTCCACCGAGATGTGTGTCCCTTCAGCACAGCTGAGCTTTCTCTCCTCCCTCCTGGCCGGATTGATGATCCATGGCTCCATGGAGCAGGCTGGTTCCCCACAGAGAGCCTCTGAGGGGGAGGCACCCCAAGCCCCGAAGCAGCAGGAAGGCAGAGCAGGGACTTGCTGTGAGAATGAAGTTTATTGGGACCGAGCAGAGATACACGGCAGGAGGGAGGCAAGAGGTGCCTCAGAAGGGAGCTGATGTGTCCCAAAAGGAGGACCTTGTTTGGCTTCCAGGTGGTCTATTGGAAGCAAGGCACTCTCCTCTCCCATCCTGTCCCCAGACATTACCAAAGGAAGGTCCTGCCTTCCCCAGGGGATCTGTCACCTCAGGACTCTCATCCCCACTGCTCCTGGCTGCAGCCATCAATCCCACCCAGAGACACAAGCACAGCTTCTACAAAAATATCCTTCCCTCCCCCCCCAAAAAATGTGAAGAGCGGGCAGGGCTCCCACAGAACTGTTATTGCTCAGTGTGATGGGTGGTCAGACACGGGAACTTAAGGCATCAGGAATAAGTGCACTAGGTGGCCCCTGAGGCTCACTGGCCCAGGCAGTCCTCAGTGACACCCTGGGCAGCCAGCTCTGCCAGCACATTGTCCAGGTAGTTGGGGTCAGGGTAGCCATGGCCACTCAGGTTTGAGTCCATCTCAGTCTTGTGGTGGATCTCGTTCCACACCACTGTGTTGCTCTCACCAGTGGTGCTGGAGGTGCCCACTGTGAAAATCAGGCGTCTCTTCCAGGCCACCTTCAGGAGCTCCAGGAACTAGAGGGGGAAAGGAAAAACAGGAAAGCTAGGAGCAGCAGCTCTGAGACTTGTGCCACAAATGCACAGTTTGCCAGAAGCTTGACAACCTAAGAAGGCTGATGTTATGAGGGTGTGATATTTCACCTTTCTGCCCTTCTCGTTGTCTGGTAGGTAACAATAGCGAGGAAAGCCTCTGGCAGTGTATGGCATCCCAGGGTTGGGGTGCTCGGGGCCCTGCAAGAGATGAGACACATTTGTCATGGACATATCTATCTTCATATGAATTGGACAATCCCTCAGCAGCAGGATCTGACGTAGGCCCATGCCAAACCAGCTCTTCCACACAGAGGCAGCAAGGCATTGCTGGTGAGTACAAGGTGTCTGACCCATTCTTATGGTACACGTTAGTATTACAGATCCTCCAAAAGCAGTCTCATGCTGGGATACACAGCCAGATCTAAAAATCTACTTAAATTCTGGTGAGAGACAGCTCCAAACCCACAGCTTTCTCCATGTGGTCTGGTAACACCTTAAGAAGACCATGCAGCTCAAACCTTTGAAAGCTCACTGCCACTGCTGAAACAGCGTGGGCTGTGAAACCAGAACATAGGATGTTTCCCACCTTGTGATCATGGGCAGTCTCCTCCCTGCTTCAGCCAGACTTTATAGACTGCAGATGAACAGCTGGTGCTGCTCAGGGAAAGATCTCTGATGGAGGAGACCCTCACATGTTGAAGAACAGCCAGAGCAGCTGCTGGCTCCAGGCATCGCAAGCTGCTCAGCAAAGGGCTGCCAGCAGGTGCTGCACTGGATCCCAGCACTTTTCTGGAAGGCTCTCACAGCTTGTGCTGTCTGCCAGCATGCTGGGCACTCACCTGGATGCCCCTGCTGATGTGATACACAATCCGGATTGTCCCACAGTCCTTGTGTCCTGGGAGGGACTGGGGGAAGGTGGAGATCTCCATCTTCCCTTTGGGCTGGGTACCAGTTTTCTCTCCGTAGATGGCTTTACAGGAGGGACACTGCAAACTGCCATCCTGCCAGGGGAGAGAAGCCACATCAGAGCTCCACAGCCCAGCCACCCGCACGCAGGGGCCCGGTGAGGATGAGCCAGCTCAGTACCTTGTTCCCGTTGGAGTACATGGCCAGCACGCAGAGCATGTGGAAGGAGTGCTGGCAGTTCCTCAGGCGACCAACTGCCTCTGGCCTGATGGTGCTGGACTGGCACGAGTCGCTGTAGCCCGAAGGGGAGGACAGCTTCTCCATGCAGATCATGCAGTCCTAGAGGAGAAACCACCACATGGTGTGAGCACGGGCTAGTTCTGAGGACTGACACACCAAGGAAGCCATCAAGGAGATGCTTCAGGAAGATTTGCTTTCAAGCTTTAATCCCTCCCTTTGAGGTTTAAGGACACAGAGACAGGTTCCTTATCTGGTTGATGTTGCCCCACTCCACTTCCTGCATTGTCCAGGAGGTGGAGAGCTGTCATCAGTCAGAAAGAGGAGTATGGTTGCATCCTGCTTCTCTGCAAAGCAGTTCCAGCGCAGGGTTCGATCTTTAGTTTTGACCTCCGAGCACTGAGACCAAAACCAAACTCCTTCCTCCAAAGGAAATGGGGAGGCACTACCAGGATGAGCTATTCAACACACACTGTGCCTTCATCACAGTCCTCTGATGAGGACAAGTCACCTGTTGTAACATGTGGATTTCAGGCAGTGCTCAGGACTCTCCACCTCATGTCAACAGTGCCAATGCAAGCAGCACCATGTACCACACCAGACACCCAAGGAAGGATGGTCCTTGGGCACTGCTGTGGTTTCCTTGGCACCCCAGTAAACTGGGCAAGCCAGAGCTGCTTTGCTGTCCTCTTACCTCATCAGCAGGAGTGCCCTTCAGCTCTTCCAGGTACTTCTTCACCACCGATTCTGGCTCTGTTGGTGTGGCTGCACAAGGAGAGATGAGAGAGAGAAGTCAGCCACTGTGTGGTATGATGGGCACGTGTGGGGGGAGCTAGAAAGAAGGGAGACAAGCAGGTCACTGGCCAGGATGCCAAGGAGAAAGGTCAGGGTTAGAGGGGGAGAAGAGGCCACTCCAACAAATCCCTACAAGACCAGCAAAGGCTTTGCTTTCAGCAATGGCTCCCACTAGGGCTGTGAGTGCCACAGCTCTGCCTGTAGCTCATGTGCTCCACTTCTCCCCACATACCCCAAATAACACCAGGCACGTCCCAGCTGGACTTTCTGTGCACACCAGAAGCCAGCTGGGATCAAACTCAACAGTCTTGATGGGACAGAGGATCACAGAGTCTGTTGTTAAAGGAGAAAAAAAAGGTACTCCCACACCACCCCAGCTGGTGCCCAACCCAGCAACACACTGAGCTTTGGGCCCTGTTTTGAAAACAGCACAATGAGCTCCACATCCTTAACATGAAAAAGTGGCCTTTCTGCTGAGCTTCCACACACTTACACCCAGCAAGACACAGCGCAAGTCACCGGGTATATGAAACAAACCAACTTTTAACATGAACCCTATTTGCAGCACGACACAGTATCCTTGCATCTTCCCAAATATAATTCCTGGTCCTATCCACCCAGGCACAGACACCTGAGCAGCCCACCAGCCTGCTCCTTGGAGGCATTATGGGACAAAGCAACAAACATTGCACCACACCACAAGCAAATTATCACTGAGTGCATCCACTGTCACCTCAACTCCCAGCCCATCCTCCTGGAGCTGCCCAGCAAGGCTTGGCTTAAGCCAGGGAGCATCCCACACCTCCACACAGCACCTGGCCCTGGGTGAGAGGAGAGGAGCTCCTTACCAGTCATCAGGCCTGCCACAGAAGCTGCCAGGCTTTTCCACCAGCCTGGAAGAGGAAACATTTGCACAAGCAATATTACGACTCCACCTGGCAGGAGGCAAAAGAGAGATCAGTCACTTGGCTTGGGGGAACATCGTCCTTCCTTCCTGAATCCACTTCTGGGGGCCATCAGGAGAAAGCATTGCTGTGACAGACAGGCTGGCCAAGGTGTAGCTCTTCCTTCTCCAATCTCCATCCTGTCCAGGTGGATGCTTTAGCATGGAGGGTCCTGCTGCTCCCAACTCCACACTCCCAGGAGGACACAGAGCATCATCATGTGGATCAGCCAGGGATCAGAGCTGCAGCTGTACCTGCATGAGCCATCTTCAGCTCTCCCCATCCACTCTGGGGCTTTCAGGGAAGACAGAGGGTTCACAAGCACTGGCTCTGTGGCTCAAAAAGTTGCACATCAAGAGACAGCCACTGGAGCTGTTATTCCAGCCCAAAAAGCCATGTCTGTCATGAGCAGGAAGGAGGGGGTGCTATTTTCTGGATAACCACTTTTCATGGAGAGACAAACACAAAGCAGAAGGGAAGGACTGCTCACATGCCACGGGTGCTGTTGAACAGGCAAAGGCCTGGATGGCACAGATCCTCTACCAGGTAGAAGCCCCTCATTCCCTAGAACACCATGGAAGAGAGCAAGGCAGGGCACCAACATCCTTTAGCTAAGAAGACTGATGGAGTGAGGGCTGGACTCTCCCAAATGAAAACACAGTCATTAAGATGAGTTATTTTCAGAAGGGGATTCCTGGCCATCCTGAAACACGTGATTTCAGGGGGAAGGGATGACTGAGCACATAGAGCAAGAAGAGGAGCCCAGGAGGTGAAGGGATACTCACTCCAAGTGCCAGTGCCAGGCAGGAGGGATGCCTGACATCTCAGGCAGAGCAGGGCTGTGAGGATCAATCTCTGGAGATCCCAAGCCAGGAAGGTGGCAACAGGATTAAGCATTGAGCCAAAGAACAACACAGAAGCAGGTGTTTTCCTCTTCAGGGGCCAAAATCCCCTGGAAAAGCATTTCCAAGAACTGCTCCAAGAACAGGAAACAGGGAGGAGCCTGAGCAAGCCTCAGGCTTCCAACTTCTGAGGCCAAGGGCTCAGCAGTGCCAGGAGCTGCTTCAAGGCCTCATCACCAGACCTCACAGGGAATGTGGCTCTTTGTCTTGTCTTTTCCAAAGAAGAGAAACAGGTCCAGGAATTCTCTGCTGGGACCTTGCTTGCAGGCAGCGGATCAAGAGCCAGGAACGAGCCTGAAGGGGATGTGATCGGTCTGAGCTGTCCCAGCTCACTGTGCCTGAAACCCTCCAGCTGAGTGTTCTGTGATGTCCATACTCCAGGCTGGCAAACACAGGACGGCACCTTCCACCTGTGGCAGTTGGAATCAGCCTCTGGAGACCTTCATGGCTCTACAGGAGATGGAGGCTTCAACTTCTTCTGTTCCACAGGTTTCAGGAACAACTCTGTGAGCAGGACTAGCTACTATCCACCCTAACTCCATCCACTTCCATGATGATCACTGTGTTCTCATCCCTGTGGATCCTGTGCTGACTGATAGACAGACCCCCAAATCCTTCTCCACCCAACCTGCATTTTCCAGGTGGCTCTTTCTGAAGTGACCTTCTTGTCTCCTCTGGCTTTGGGCTGGAGGGAGCAAAGCCAGAAAGATGCACAGCCAAGGTGAAGACAGCGAGGGAAGGGAACAGGGAGGGTGTGTTACACCAGCAGCAACACCTGCCCAGCACTTGGCAGAAAGCCCCAGCTCACCTGCTCCTACCTGCAGAGCAGATCTGAGCAGCTTTAGAGCAGTTCAGCTCATTCAGGGTGGTGGGGGACTGCTCCTTCCACAGAATCCCTTGTGACTTTCCTTCTCTGGAGCAGCTCCAAGGAGCAAAGAAATAACTCACCCAAGAACTGGCCAGGCTCATTCAAATGAAATCAATGAAAGGAGACAAAAATTCTGGTGCAGAGCTGGGTAAGAGCGAGACAGGAAAGCTCTTGGGATTTTGGGCATTATACTACTTCACCAGGAACCAAACAGGCAGAAGGTGATGCAGCCCTCAGCTACCCTGAGGAAACCCCATGCCTGATGGATTTGCATTGTGGCATCTCCAATCTGTCCCTGTCGCTTTGCTGTGACAATGCTCTAATGCATTTACAGCCACCAAGGCTGCCTGGAGAGAGAAAGGGCTGGGCAGCCCTGATGCTTTAGAAAAATCCATCCCCAGCTGCAGGGATTTCCAAGTCCAGTCCCAAAGAAGCCTTTTGATGCTGAGAGCTCTGTTTCAGCAAGGGTAGCAAAGCCCACACGGCCTTCCTTGGGCAGACCAGCATGTCTGGCTGGCCACATCCCAGCAGCACAGGGGGAGCCAGGAGGCAGCTGGGACCACGGCACGAGCCACGTATGCTCCAGCACGTGAATCACTTCCTTACAGGACTGTTTACTCCATAAAACTGTTTTGCCTCCAAATCTTTGTTCTAGCCATCCCCTGGGATCATCAAAGCCTGTTCAGTCCCCAGAGTTTTCTGGATTCAATAGTGGATTGAAAATGGACTGGAAGAATCGACCAGTGCCGTTTATCACCAGCTGGCCCAGCGCTGTGCTACGGATTTATCTGGGATGCCAAAGAATGTTTACTATTCTTTCATTTACAAAGAGAGGAATATCAAATTGTTTTAATGCTTCCCGTTCCTCCCTGTAGATAATAAGCTGCTTGCTGCAGCAAGGGCTTTCCATGGGCAACATTTAACAGATGTGTTTTGAATCCTTTCTCAGCAACCAAATGCTTGCAGCAGTAATGTCTCCTTCTGTATCCCAAAATGAAGCCATATGGTTTCCAGCAGACTTTTTTGACACCCTCTGCAGGCCAGACACTGGTTGTTCCTAGTTATTGTCACGGACAGTCACACAGCTCCCATCACCTCTGCTCCCTGAACATGCAAAGGCTGTGTCTGTAGATTTCTCCATATTCCGCATTTCAGTGGGACAATCCAGTGACCAGGCTGCTCTGGTCAGAGCATTTCTGGTTTTTCAGCCTGTCTCCTTCAGCAGATCTTTCTCCATGGGAAGAGCAAGATCTCCCAGCTCTGAGGGGCTCCCCAATCCCACCCATCCCATAGGCAATAGCACAGTCTGCAGATCCAGCTGCAGGTGGATGGCAAGGAAGGATGAGTGTGCTCCTCTCCTTCCTCACTGCAGCACCTACAGTGACTGCCTATCCCAGAGAGGATGGATGTGCAGGGAAACCTCCTCACCAGGTGGAAGTGGTTAACAAGCCAACACAGCAAACCCAAGCAGCCCCCTGGAGGTCCTTGGAAAGGCTGGGGAGCCCTGTGGTGGTCAGCTCCACACACAAGCAGCACTTGGAGAGAGCAGGACAAGCCACTTGCCTTCCTGCCTCCCAGACAGCAGTCAGGTCCCAGCCAGCGATGCTGGCACAAGGCAGCAGCTGCAGCATCCCGAGGCAGCACCGATCCATGGGGATGGCAGAGGCTGCCAGGCCCTGTGCCAGCATGGAGAGCACAGAGCCTGCCCAGAGACTATGGCTTCCCCAAGCCCTGCAGCACTCGGCTGTGACAGAGACATTCCTGCCAGAGCAGCAACAACGCTAACGAGTCCTGACTAATTAGCGCCTCTGTTTAACACACCTCAGCTATTCACCGAGCCAGCTACAATTCCACCAGCGCTGCCTCACCCCCTGTGGGACCAGGGTTGGCAGCAGCAGGAGGGAGGGAGGGAGAAGGGGCTCAGAAGAGGCATGCTGCACCCACCACCAGCTGGTTGTGGTCAGTGCAATGCTGTGTCAAGTCCTGGATGCAGAGCTCTTGCTTGAGCTCTCCACGATGGAAAATCCTAAAGGGATGTGGCAAAGAACATAAAATGCAGAAATTCGGGGCACAAAATGAGCCCATCTCTGTCTGTTGGCAGCATCAGGGTCTGTGAAGGGAAGGAGAACAGTCTGGCCAGAAGTCAGGCTCAGTACCTGCACTGCAGAATAATGTTCCTAATCCCTGAGAGATGTTGTACAAACACAGCTTGTTCCTGGAAGGGACAGAACATACTCTGCATCCCGGGAGTGAGGCACTCCATAGACTGGCATCCCAGCCCCCACCACCAGGAATCCTGCTTTTTAAAATAAGAGGGAGGACTTTAACAACCTAAACCACTGAAAGGTTCCCCTTCTCACGGGTCAGTGTGGGAAAGAGCTGATCTGGCAGAGTCTCCTCTGCGGCACATCCTGGGCAGGATGAAGACAGCTGGGACAAATCCTGCCATGCTGGATGGGAGAAGGAGATGCTTGATGCCCCCTTCCCATTCCATCCTTCCTACTGGTGTTTCCTCTCCACTCCTCAGGAGGTGTCTGAGCCCCAGCAGGTGGCATTGGAGAGCTGGCAGAGAGGTGACAGCCCGCCCCGGGGCTGAGCCAGCGCTGAGGAACTGGAAGAAGAGATGCTGATGGGGTGCACAGCTACAGCCAGTGGATACCCAATGTGGTGTGTGCTGCTCTCACCTCCCAGCCCACGTCCCACTCTTCCCACTCCCCTTTCCATGCCCTGCATTGCTGCTCTCCCCACTCACCTCAGAAGTCACAAGACACATCCTCCTGCCCTGTTAACACTCCACCCTTGCAGCACCCTGGCTATTTGGACTCCATCTCCTTGGTGCTAGGGACCAATAGACTCCACAGAGAAGGCAGCAGCCAGCCAGGCTGTGTCTGTGACCACCCTGTGACCTACATATAGCTGTTCCATGTCACTATCCAGCAGCAGGTGACCAACACCAGTGCAGGCCTGGCCCTCCTTGTTTTGGTCTCCTCCAGTGACAGGGGCAAGGCAGTGCTGCTGTGGGAGGGCTTGGCCTCACCACAGCTCCCTTTTGGCACTGTTTCCAGGGCATCCCCACCACTCAGCCCTCATCCCTGCCCTTGGATGCTGCCTGTGCCAGGAGTGAAGCACCAGGAGCCACACAACCCTACCAAGCTGCCAGCTGGTTCCATGGACCACAATCCTTATCCAGCCTCTGTGCCACCCACCTCTGCTCAGCTCTTCTCCTTCACCTCCCATTTTCCTTTGCTCCTCCTGTTCTTCGCTGCTTCTCCTGCCACCCCTGCTTTCTCCTCCCCCTCGATCACACATCCTACTCCACATTTGCTCTCTCACTCCTTCTCACAGCTCTCTCCATAAAGCATTTCCACAAAATACCTCCCTCCTCATTTAATTTCTATTTTCCTTCCTGCCTCCTTCAGACAGCTTTGGACTTCATGGACTCCAAGGAGAGAGAAAAAGGTACCAACAAACTCCCCAGACAGGCAGGTGTCTCTTCCTCCCCACCTCTGGGCTCTTCCCTTTCTTAAATACAAAGATCTCCGTGTTGAACATCTCCAGCCCCCACCTGGCTTATCCAAAGGGGGACACACTGTAGGTTTGGTGGTGGTTGACACCCCTGTGCCAGGGTTGGCAAACAACCTCTACAGCTACACCAGGCTGGATTCACACCTACCCCTGCAGAGCCCCAGGGCTGCCACACACAGATGGGATTGAGGCTCTACACTGAGAGCCACAAGACTCTGTGAATGTGAGGTGTGCCAGTGAGATATGAAGAGGTGAAATGAAGGCCCTACCCTGGAGGTGGCTCTGCTCAGCAGGAGAGCTGAGGCAATCCATCCCTTCCTGCCAGGGCTCATCCACCTGAGAGTGCTCCACTCCACTCTCTTCCACCCCAGACTGAGGTGGAGAGAACGAATCCTCTGCAATATGACCTAGAAAGCCCTCCATGACTCAGGAGCCTGCTTGTCTGGGAGATCCTTGTCATCCCATGACTCAATCAAGACAAGCATGGCTCACAAGCAAATCTTCTCTGCAGAGCACATACGGATTTGATGTTCTTCTTAATGGTCCCTCAGCTCTCACGCTTGTCCCACCAACAACTCAGAAGGTGCTGGGACGTGGACACTCCCCAAGAGGGTGTAGCAGGATCACAGGGGAGGCTGGTGGAGTCTGACATGCAGAGAACAGATCTGTTCCAGCTTTAATTTTGTGTGGAAACAAGCAGACCTACCACAGGACCACACCTACTTTACCATGGTATTTTACAGCCTGTCAGAGACGCTGCAGGTCAGGTGAGAGGTGTCCTGCTTCTCCCCTCACTGGGACCAACATCATCAATCAAACCAGAAGAGCCAAGAGGGCTGGGGGGGAGAGACAAGAGGAAAAGAGGGGGGGCAGAGAGATAAAGAAAAGGAGATGGAAGCAAATATCAGAGTTTGAGCAGGAACTACCTTTCTTGGACACTTTCCTCCCCTCCTTAACTGAGCTGTGTTTTTTAGTGGCCTTATGGGTGCTGGCAGCTTGCGGCACACGGGTGAGGTGCACGGGCAGTCCGGCGGCTGACATCAGAATAGCTGTCATGCCTACAGTGGGTACGAGGTCAACATGCAGGAAGGAAACAACGGGGAAACACATTCATTAAAAAAAAAACTTTAACCTTTCAAAGAAAATTAAAATAAAATAAACTAAAAGAAAATAAAATAAAACCCAAGCCCTGAGTTCTGAGGACATAAAACGTCTGAGAGGGTTGGAATCAGCACAAGGAGAGGATCTGGAGGTTTTAAGAGGGAGGAGCCCAGGCAGCAAATTAAGGGAGGGAAATGTGGGCACATGTCTTGTCCGTGACCCTCTGTGCTGGTGTGTGAATAGGACCTTCCTCTTTGGGCTTCAGGGCTTCTCAGGCACGAAGACTGCTGTGGTGCAGAGTTCTCCCGCTCACCAGAGCCCTGGAAGCAGCCCTGAAGGATGAAGGGCATCACCTATAACCCCTAAAAGGTCCTGCTCAGCTGCTCCCCGCTAAAGCTACTAATTTCAATAGTGTCACACTGAACCAATCCCCAGAGTGCAGCTGAGTTGCCTTCAAATAGCAGGGCAGAGCTGCCCCACACAGCCCCCCACACCCTCTCCTCCCTGACACCTCAGTTTTCCCTCACACTCCCAGCAGCAATGCAATCCTCATCCTCCCCCATCCCAGCCAGCTGTATCCATGGGACGCAGTTTGATAAAACTAATGAATCATTAAAAAGGACAGCCATTCCCTGAAGGTAAAATTGGCACACAGAAAGCTACAGGACTGATCATGCTGATCCGAGATGATGTTTGCCTGTGAAATCCAGGCTGGTTACAAATCATAACATTTCCAAGGTACCATACTGCTCTCACACTTACATCCAAGAGAACACCTGCTTTTGCTTTCCCAAAAGCAACTCCCCACCTGCAACAGCCAGCATCAGAAATAAGAAAAAATGCTTCTACTTGCAAACCAACAGCAGAAAACCTAAAAGCCAGCACTTCCCCAGAAATCCCCTCTGAGAGCAGACCACGCAAACCACATCCTAATGCTACAGACATTCCTGCTCAGTAATGCATGGCCAAAGCCAAGATTTCCAAGCATTTAATTTTTGCAAGCCTCTATTCAGCCGTGTGGGGAAAGGAAGATTCTAGAACACATTTGTTCAGGACAAAAATGAGGCACCTTGCCCACACATGACTGAAAATTGAGTTAAGATGGGAAGCATCAGCTTTGTGTGTAAGTGGTAAGACTATTTTCTGCCTCAAATATGCAACCAGTCAAGAACTTGTGTCCTGTGACTACAAATCCCCTGTGCAAAGCCTGTGTCAGTGCCCCACGAGCAGAACTAGTCCTACACAGGGCTGACCACAATCTGTACCTCCTTTTCCTAAGTCTGAGCACAAATATTCCAGAAGCTGTTCAACTCCTTTCTTGACAGCCAAAGTTTAATGTTTTTACTAAAACTTTCCCATTTAAGGGCCACAAGACAGACAGAAGGGGTTTCACAATACAAGGAGAGGGGCAGAGACAGAGGAAGGAGTTTCCCCAGGGTTACCCAAAAACTTTTGGAAGAGCTGGGCTGACCACAAGTCCAGGCTGCCCAAGGGATGGTGAAATGCACTTCCAAATGGAAATAGGTAACAAGGCAGCCATGGATCACCCTCAAAATGGATCTAGATCTGAGATCTAGAGTCCTCCCAGTTCCCAGGAGCTGCAGAGACAGAGGATCTCCAAAGCATGCAAACACTGGGTTAGTACCCCTTGCCCTCCTGACAGCACCAGGCACAGCTGAGGAGAGCTCACCAGATCCAGAAATTTCACCACCAAAATAACTCCCAAAATAAGTCCTAACTAAAGGCCAAAAGCCTATTGCAAGCTCTCAGCCCATCAAAGCCAGCAGTCCACTACTCCCAGGGAGCCCTAAGGAAGAGCTTAAATGTTCCCAGAACAAAAGCTACTTGTTTTTTCAATGAGTACAGCTGAGACCAAAAGCCCAGCAGCAGCAAAGCTGCCCCCTGCACCCTTCAGGTCCTTTTCCCCTTCCAGCAGAGAACAGTCAGAGATATTCCAAGAAGAGCAGCAGCAATCACTCTGATTAGAGAGGCTGGAGGAACAATATTCTTGAGAGACAGGGAAGATCTCCTGCCACAGCTGGGGAAATCATCTCAGTCTGACCCCACTGAGGCTGCACAACACTATTCCTAGAACTGGTGCAGAAAAGGAACGGCAAAGTTGTCTCTAAAAAAGCTGTTTCTAAGCAGTGCAATAGCACTGATGGCACAGACTGACATTTGAAAAGCGAGTCCAAAGACTAACAGGGATTATCACCACCCACGCACAGCTGACTGATAGGCAAATGCAAAATTAATGTGTTCTTCTGAAGAGATCAATACTGTCTTGCTAACATTAGCATGCAGAGCCCAGAAAAAAAGAGAAAACAGAAGCACAGGCTGAACAACTGGCTTCAGACTCTCAGTGGCAGAGGGCAACAAAATTCAGACCAAGCAAAAAGCAGCAGCCACAGAACCTCAGGTGAGTTCAGCTATTCTATAACACAGCCCACCTTGTACCTGGAATGACATGTCCAAAACTGCCTGCCAGCATCATGAATCTTCACAAAACAAAACAAATCACAAAGAAACAACAACAAAAAAACCCAACCAAAAAAACAACAAGAGAAAAAACCCCAACCAAAAAAACCAACAAAACAACAACAACAAAAAACCAAACCAAAAAACTTCCCACCAAATAAAAACCCAACACTTGTTCCACAAACTCTTTTGTTTTTTGAGCTGCAAACCCATCTACAACTCCACACAGACATACAGCACAGGGCAAACATGGGATTAGGAGAACTACCCCAACTCAACGTTCTCCAATCTCAAATTGGTCAAGAAAAGGTATAAATGGGAAATCACCTTTTCTTGGCCAGTTTTTAACCTTCTGCTACCTTTGGAGCTACGTGCAATGAATCATCTTCTGCAGATTCAAGTCAAGAGAGCATTCAAAAAGGTTCTGGTGTTACATTGCTCTGCTGCCTCACGTCAACCCCCAGTAGCAATGCTGCCTTTAAAGTTCAAATACAATACTGGAAATTTCAGCATAAACAATCTTCCCACCGGTTTGGTGACTGGAGTCCCCAGGAAGGGACATCCTCTGACCCAGGCCTTAGGTGGGAGGGTGTTCTCCTACAAGGTGCCAAAACAATACAGACACAAGTCACATCTGCAGATTGAGTCTCCAATTTTCAGCTGTGGACACAACAATTTCAAGTCAGAACCTGTTCCAGGCATCTGTGGAGTTATGTCAAGAGCAAATGTAGCCCTGGACCTGGATAAATTCTCACTTGAATACAAGTTGTAACATGACAAGCTTGCCCAGACCAAGACTGCTCTGGACAGGTTCCTGTGAGAGTTCCTGCTGCTCACTAGCTAGTCCAGGAGCTTGAAAAATATTATTTTCTATGTTCACACTTTCCACTGGGCTCTGGGTTTCTTCCCTGCAAGGACTGCAGGAGGGAGGAGACAGAAAGCCTTGCAAAGAATCCTTTGGGATCTGATCTGATTCTATGTGTACAATAACCACAAGCAGAACTGCCTTTTTTCTCTTGCTCAAAGGCTCTTATTTGGCCAGAAATACAACATTAGTGGCTCCTTGGGGTAAAATTATTTTCACTGGAGCTATGACAACATCCACCAACTTTTTTCAGCCTGCTGCGTAAATAAGGGACTTTTTGTAATATCCTGTGCAGAAGCTCAACACAGGAAAAACACCCTGACATTATGTAATGAGTGCTGGCCACACAGTCACTCATACCCAGCCCAACACACCCCTTTGGCCACCAGCTCTGGTCACTGACCTGGATTTGCACAGACCTCAGACTGGTACAGGGCAGAGCTTACCTTCAGATAACGTGAGAGCTCAGAAAAGCGTTGCTGATTTGCACAATCATATCCACCAGCAAAATCAGTACAGTTAGCACATTCCCAAATGCCCCAGCTCGAGGAATCATGCAAATGAGAAATACTCGGTTTTATCTAACAAAAAGCTCCTTTTCAGACTTCACCTTAAACATAGTATTAGAAGGGCCTTTATATGAGCACCTTGCCACCCCTCAGCCCCAAGGCACACCAGCTAAACTCCATTATTCCCAAGAAATGTTAGTCCAGCTGCTCCTTAAACACCAACACTGTGGTTAAACAGTTTGCTTAGAACTGTTTGGCATTTCACTGTACTGATCAAATACTTGGGGGAAAAGAAAAAGCTTAAAAGACAAATTTCCACGTGCACTTTGAAGTATTAAAATAGCAGAAAGCAAGGAAAAATTATACTTTTTTGTACAAAACATGGTTTTAAAGCCAGCTTCATGATTTCTGGGATCCCAAGAGGTGCTTTCAGAAGGCGTGAGGTTGACAGTGTTACAAATCCCTCACTCAAACCCCCAGGCACCTATAACACAAACGAAACCCAGCTTCTAATTCAGACTCACAGGATTCCTTGTCTCCTGTTTAGCCACCACAAGTTCCCTCTGCATCCAAGAGATGCACCAGCAGCATTTCTCAACATCACCCCTGAGATTCAGGGGTTGTATCTGGCCAGCTTCAAACCAGAGCCAAAGCTGCTGAGGCACCAGGGGATGGGAGACCAAGGCTTCTGAGACTGCTGGACACATTTTCCAAAACAAAGTCTCCTTCATTTATGTCTGAGACCTCTCTCTCCCTCACAACATGGTCCCCCAGCCTTCTCCACTGATGTTGTAGGAAGCAGTCATGCAGTGGGGACTGGAGGAACAAAAGGAGCCCAGCCTGTGTTAGAGAATCACCTGAGTAATGAGTAATTTGAACACCATCAGCAGGATTTTAATTATGAACAAAATACCACTTCCCAGAAGAGGTTCTAAAAGCAGAGAGCAGAGCATAGAGAGGAAGAAGGTGTCCCTAAAGACCCAGCCAATTAATATTTCAACAAAACTTTTCCTTTTTACCAGAACTCCAGTGCTTGCTTTTCACCAGAAATATCCCCAGAGATTTATTTTCCTTCTACTCCCTAATTAACTTGTATCAATCCTTCCTCTGCTTCTATGTGGCTTTGAGGACTCAAATTCAGACTCCCCCCTCCTCCCTTGCACCTCTGAGGTGTGGGATACTTGGCAGAAGGCAGCACAGCACCCAAAGCTGTGTTCTCTAAAGACCTGGGTCTGACGGAGACCCCAAGGAGTTGCTTCTGCACTTCCCTGCATTCCTGTGTGCCTCATGCTGGCTGCCTCAGGGAGAGGTAAAGAGTATTAAAATGAGTAATTATCCCTTCTTTTACACCCCCAGACTGCAACAACAGAGATACCAATTACAAATTTCACCATTTTATTGTATTAAATGGTGGCAAATGGTTTATTCTATTGGGATTTCCTGCAGCCTTTTCTATCTAAACGTGGCACCAACAAGGCATAAACAGACCCCACACATATTCACCTCTTCCACCTCTTGTACATGGAGAATGAGATCACAGTTAACAACATTAACACAGCCTGCATTCATCAGGGCTCTTCAGCTCTGTGCTTTATTTACCTTTATGTGATTAAGTACCTAATTACACAGTCAGTGCTAACAGCCAGGGCATGAAAAGCAGAGCTGTTATAAGCAAGGGGAGTTCTGCTCAGGTCACCCACCTAGAGAAGGTTTGAGCTTGACTTTACACCTCGTTTCCACAGTGATTTGTTAAGGAGGAGACAGATGGGCTGCATGCTGTCAGAGGACACCTGTGTTAGTCTTCATGCAGTGCCAGTTTGGCTACAGACCACATGCAAGGCAGTTTTCATGATGGTGCCAATGTTAGATGAAGGGAAACATCAATCCTGGGGATCCTTTTCAGCCAGGGTAAAGCCTGGCATTCAAGAAGAGACCAAACACCTTTTCTGGAATAAGATGGGAACCATTGTCTTGAAAAATAAGACTGTAACTGTCTCTGCTTGCTCAGGAGCAAAGTCTGGTGTCCCAGGAGCTAACAAACTCAAGAGACCATGCATGGACAAGAGCCAGAGGAAGGAGAGGGCTAACAGACATTCTGTAGTGTCTGAAACAGGCAGAGAAAACTCCAGAAAACACCAGATATCAGATGTTTTCCACTCCTCTAGCAGGTTATGATACAGTTTCGAGCACACAGGTGGTGCCAGTACAGAGACCTCTGCTCTGGGCAGAGCACCCGAATTCCCCAGCACCACCCCACCAGGGTCACTGGCTTGGCACAGGCTGAGCCAAAACATAGCAGAGGTGCCAATGGCTTTTGGCACAGCAACACTTCCACTGGGAGATGACAGCACAAATTGTCACTTTCAAGGCAATGCCATTTCAACTTTAATAGGCAAATGTACTCTGAAAAGGATCACTGAAAACTGGCACTTTCATCCCTCCCAGACACACCCCTCAGTATATTTAGTATGCATTCACATGTTCAGATAACAAGCAAACCTGTATTCTGCTGCACCAGGAGACAACGTCTGATTCAACTTCTGTCTCCCTTTCCCAACAAAAGGCATCACAATCCTCTTTAAGCTAAAGACCACCTGAGCCTTTTTAATAAAACCCCATTACAAAAAGTCATATTAAAAACCACACAAAAATCTCACACCACTCCTCTCCTTTGACTTTAAAAAAAAGCAGAAAATAGCAGCTAGCACTGAGCTTATTTCACATGCCCTTTCCCTTGCTCATCCACACGTACAGAAGATGAATAGTCGTGCCTCAAATAATCCCACTAATTTTGAAGCCTCAGGATGAGAAAAACAGTTACTAAGGTTCATCCATCCTATTCTTCCCCAGATTTACCCTCTTTGCTTTTCTGGAAAGTCTTTGGGTCTAAAACCCTAAATACCAGCAGCACTTCTGACTCTTTCCAAAAGCGAACAATGGAAAGTAAGTGCCACAGAAAGGCAAAATCTCTCATTTACCTCATCCTAAGGATTGAGCAAATAAAGCACAGAGGGGTTCTTACCTGCCAGGGCCTGGTTCACCCTGCTGGGTTTGGACATCTTGACAGGCAAGGTTTGGGCACTGGAGAGAGAAAAAGGGATGACTTTAAGAGCAAGGACCAGAGACAAACAAAACAAAGACAATTCAGCAATGCACTGCTCCCTGCTGACTGCCAGGGCCCTGGATAAATTAAGAGGGATTAATTGCTCAGATGAGCCCCAGCTGGGACCCTCACTCATGCACCCTTCTCCCACTGGTCCAGCAGCTGTATTTAAGGAGCTGTGTCCTTACCAGAGCTCTCTCCTAGATTTACTTACCTGCAAAGTGGGCTATGGAGCTATGCTCTATATAGCTGCTTCCAGCCCCACCTCCTCTTGACTCATCCATTCCTGATGCTGGACCCTGCTCTGATCCCGTAATGCATCCCTGCTCTTGCTACTACACCACAGAGCTTCCTATGAGCAGCCAACCTGCCCATCCAAGGGGGATGTGGGGACAAGGGAGGAAAGGCTGAAGGAGACCTAGAAGAGCTTGGCCACCATTTACATTTGGAAATCAAGAGAATTTGGACACCAAACATCCCTTTCAGGTTCTTCACCTACTTGTTTTGGCAGTGCTGGTAGCCGTACTTCAAGTTTGGAATCCGTGGGCAGCCAGGGTTATGTCATTAGCTGGCAGCAGGAGTTAGGGAGGAAAGGGGAGCAACAGCATCAACACTGATGGGGGGGGTCACTAGAGAAGAAAGCTGGATCCACATGAGCAGAGTGAGAATATTTGAAATCCAACATGCTGGCATAGAGATGCCACCCATGGACTTTGTCTCAGGTGGTCCACATGCTTGGGATGGATGAGGCTCATGCACCTCAGCTGCAGTTAAAACATGGTGCATTCAGACAACAATCTCCAAGGGCTCTCCAAAATTACAGAAACCTGTCCAGCTGCTTAGGAATTCAGAGACTAAGGTGGTCAACAGCCCAAATTTCACCCACTCTTTAGGGGAAACCTTCCTCTTTCCAGCAGGGATACAAGAGCTGCCCTGCCCAAAATGGTACCACAGACGTCCCTCCTTTCAGTCCTGCTAAAATCTTTGTTCCATTTCCATAACAATGACCAGGGCTGAAAATATTTTTGAGTGACACATGGCTGTCTTCCACCCCTGACAGGGAGGCATCCCCACCTCTCCCCTCTCCTACCTGCCACAGTTTGGGATGGGTTCCCACATGTGCTCTGAACTCCCTGTAGAGCCCTGGGCAGGACCCAGGATGTGGTGCAGCTCTGGCAGCCTGGCCAAGTGAGACCAGCACCCCCAAGACCCTTAAAAAGCTCTCCAGGCCACAGAGATTTCCCTTCTGCCTCTTTCAAAGGCTGTGCTTTCCCTTCTGCTGCCCCAAATTTTGCAATGCCTTCAAATGATGCAACAGACTGCTGTGGCTACAATTCAAACCCACCCGGAATCACGGAAATCTTTCCCGTGATTTCAAAGGGCTCTAAATCAGATGTCTTTATGACTCTCTTTCTCTCCTGATTCACCCTCTTCATCACAGCTCTTTCTCAGGTATTTCCCTACCTATACATTTGTTTATCTCACCCCTTTGCATCATCTCTGCCCCTACGATCCTCTTCAGAAGATGGCAAGGAGCAGGACTCCTTGTTCTCTAGCTGCAGACATGAAGGATATTTGAGGACCACGAACTTGAGAGAACTGCTCCCAAAAAATCAGAGACATTGGACCTTCCCTCATTTCCTCCTCCAACTGAGAAGCCAAGAAGACACCACCGAGCTTGGGCACTCCCTCCACCCCAGCCTGTGACAGATACAGAAGAGTTTGTGTTTCATTGTCATGCCCTGAGATGAAGCAGCACCTTGGGCACTTTCACTTCCCCATGGAAGGTAAAAATAAAATAAAGCACAAAGCTGAACCTTCCGCTGTGCCAGGAAAGCAGGTGGGGGCAGTCCCAAAGGGCTGGAGCACGGGGTCATTACACGTGAGGCTGGAGAAAGCAAACCCAGAGCTCCCCTGGGAAGGGGATCACCGGTAACCACACTTTGAAAAGATGGCAGAGAAATTCTTCACTCTTCTTTCCTCATTGCAAGACTCAAATCCAAGTCATGCATGAATCAGAACTTGTATGAAGTTGTCCTGATTTCAGCTAGGATGGAGTTAATTTCCTTCCTAGTAGCTGGTACAGTGCTGTGTTTAGGATGAGAATAATGCTGATAATACAGGGATGTTTTAGTTGTTGCTGAGCAGTGTTTACACTAAGTGAGGCCTTTTCATCCCACCCCACCAGTGCAGAGGCTGGGGGGCACAAGAAGGTGGGAGGGGACACAGCTGGGACAGCTGACCCCAAGTGACCCAAGTATTCCAGACCATATGATGCCATAATCAGTAGAGAAACCAGGGGGGAAACTGACTGGGGGCTGCTGCTTGGGAATGGTTGGGCATTGGTAAGTGGGTGTGAGCAATTGCTTAGTGCATCACTTGTTTGTACATTTTAATTATCATCAGCATTATTATTTTCTTTCCCTTCTCTGTCCTGTTAAGCTGTCTTTATTTTAACACAATATTTTTACCTCTTTTTTTTTCAATTCTCTCCCCCATCCCCCTGGGGGAGGACGGAGTGAGCTGAAGGGCTGTGTGGTGATTACTGTCTGCTGGGTTAAACCACAATAGAAATGAGAAGAGCCCTTGAGATCTGCAGAGAGAAACAGATAGGCACTCGATGCATTTGCAAGCAATCAAGTTTGGGAATCTGTAAGTGCACTGCAGATAAATTATCATCCATGAGCCAGGAAACAGTCGCTGATCAGCTGCACTCCTGGTGTAAAGGCAAAGTGTGTCAGCTTTGGCTGCTGGAGGCTTTGAGCCAACTGATGTGATGATGGAGAAACCAAATACTTCTTATTTCACTAAATACACACATTCATTAGCACGATCTCAGCTGACAGTGCTGTGGGATGTGCTGACCCATCCACTCTGCAGCGTGGGAGCAGGGCTGCCACGCTCCCCGAGTTCTGTGACAACTGCAGAAAGCCCAAAGGCTGATGAAATCAAGGGAAATCCACGCTGCTCTGAGGTACCACAACACTGCCTGGGCAGGTCTGCAGCAACAGTGCGTGGGAGGAAGTGCTGCTATGCCAAAAAAGGTGAGGAAATGCTACTCAGAGCCTACCCTGGGTCTGAAGTGGGGTTTTGGGGGAGGAAGGGGATGAGGTTACAAGGAAAGATATTGCTATTGTAGTGTAACATGGGCTGTGCATCCAGTAATGGAAGAGCACAAGCTCAAGATATTCCAGCACTGCCATACCAGTGCTGGCTTCTGGGGAGAGGTCCTGCTGATTTATTGAAAACAGCTCAGGAAAAAAATTGATGTTTTGGTTAAGGGAGATCAGCATCAGTGCAAGAGCAAGCACTGCAGTGTGGAGAGATGAGAAGGATCCACCCAGGCACCTGCTCCTGCTGCCCACAGAGATTTCTTGCCAGGCAGTGCCTTTGACTCCTGGCCAAGTGCTCAGGCTGTGCTTGCAACACCTGAAAGTCAACGCCTGAATTCTCGGAATGTTTCCTGGTATTGATTCCTCCTTCCTAGCCCAATTTTGTCCTGCCATTTGCTGCAGCTCCTGCTCTCCCACTGCTCTGTGTGCTGGATGTTCCTGAGTGTAACAGGGATCACCAGGTTGTGAATAAAAGGATGCAAAATAAGACAATGTCCTCGGAGATTCAGCAAGAAGATCCTGGTAAGATTTCTCACCACTGGTTCCCAGGCAGTCTGCTATGGCAGGCAGACAGGGCAGACTGATATTTCAGCATGACAAACCCACTCGCTTCTCCAGAATTTCAAGAATCTGCAACACCAGTGAGACAGCAAAGCACAAGTCCAGCAAGGAACTGTGTGAACAGCTTGGAATCCAGGGCTGCTGCCACTTCAAACACTGGGTAGCCAGGTTGGAGCCATCACCTGAGCCATACATCCACAATAACCTAAAGGAGTAGAATTAGAGGAGCCTGTAGGAACTCATCCTCTCCACCTGATATGGCCCTTTCCTTCCTTCCTCTCCCCTGCACACAACCAGCAGGCCACAGATCTCTATATCATGGCCACGTATTTCTGTATTGTGGCATCTCTGTAGCCCTCTGGGGAATAGCCAACACTTCTCCTCACAGATGAGGGCAGCATCCAGCCCTGCTTCACACCAAGTGCTGCCACAACACCTCAATGTCCAAACCCCTCCCAGGGCTCACCGAGTGTCCGGTGACATTAATGACCCCACCTGGTGGGGGCTAAAAGGGCTGCAGGACAAATCACAGTGGGCACAGTGGAACCAGCACCAGGAGAGCTCCTCACCACCCAAGGAGCTCATGGGAATGCCTACGGACAAAGCTGAAGGATACAAAGATGGAAAGACAAAAGGAAAGGCCCTGGCTAGGGTCCCTCCTGATCCTACAAAGCACTGACTGTGTGTTGTTCCCCATGGGAGATTTGGGGTGCAACAGCTGACCTTTCTTTGGAACACCCCAATTCTGCCAACATCCTTTTCCAGCTCCCAAGAACCCCGTTCCCTCTGATTTTATACAAAATCCTGACCCCCTGAGCTACCTGCCTTATTTGCAGGCACAACCCAGAGCAGCAGCCAAAGCCACATAAACTCAGAGAAGCCTGCAGAGCTACTGTAGGGATTTGCCTGGCTGGGACACTAATTAATATTCCTCAGAAGATTGCTTCCTGCAGCTTTACTCGCTCATATTACAAGCAGGGCACTCCTTACTGTGCTTCAGGAGAGCCTTACTCTGTAATTAGACAGTGCAGGGAACAGGGGAGCTCTTGCCCTAGGGAATTGATGCTTTCCCATGTGGTGTAGGAAGGATCTGCCAGGAGGTGGCTGGGATCCCGGGGAGCTGAGCCCTGCTTCTCAGATCTGGTTAACAGTGCTGAGATAAGGACACAACCCTTGCCATGGCACACTCCATGTGCAGATTCCAGCACTGCCTGTGAGAGAGGCCCGATTCATTAACTGTGTTTAATCCACGAGAGGAAACTAATGCACCAAGAAGCAAAATAACTTGCCCACATGTATGTAATTCATTAGCAGCACAGCCAAGGATATTAGCATCTAGTTAAGCCTTGGCACTCCTCTCTGGGTTTTCCAGTGGCTTTGACCCTCTTGAGAGCAGGAGGAAATTAAAGTGCATTTGGCAGTGCCGGAGCTCCGCCTGCTCTCACATCAGCATCCGCCCTCCAGCAAGCACGAAATACATTTAATCACCCTCAGTGGCACAGCAGCCTGGGCATGCCCGTTCTGGGGGCTACCCCAGCCTGCCTGCTTGTTAGAAATAACTGTCACAGCCACACAGGGAGTCAGGCAGCTTTCCAGGATGAACTGCACCTCGTTCTCAGCCCTGCAGGAGAGAGGTGCTGCCATTTTTAGCTGCGTTTCCTAAAGAAACTGGGTGTAGACAACTGCACTGCCTTTCAGTCCCTCCCAATGAGTTTTTGAGCCCTTCTGCCAGTTGTAGCTCAGCCACTTCTGCAAGTTTTGTGGAGATCAGCAGTTTTATAAAAGCAAGTAATCTGTCAGGGCTGCTTTGGAGCCAAAGCTTGTGGGGTGAACACAACACAACCTTCAGCAGACACCAGAGGGTCCACCGTGGCCCAGTGCTCCCTTCCCTTGGGTCTCTGAGCATGGGCCAGCACAGGAATTGCACATCACAGCTAAGAGAACACAGCCAGAAACCCTTGGCATGATAATTAATGCAGGATAATTAGCCAGAAAGGTTAAGACTATTGGTGATGCAGGACACTGACTGCAAGGGAAGGGGAACTAACCACCATCCCATGTCTGAGGGGGAAAGACAGGGAACCTAGAGGATAAAATAACCCAGGAATGCTCTGGGCTTAGGAATTAAATGAAACACATTGTTAGAGTTTGCTACTCAGGTTTCCCTTAATTCACAGAAATTAAAGGATTTTCTGCTGGAACATGGGTTTCATGAGCCCGAGACTGTAACTCCAGCCTGGAGCAATTACACCCACCCAGTGGCATTTCCGACTCAACCCCAGCCTAGGGGTGATGGGGAAAAGCCATCCCGAGCTGTCAGCTGGGGATGAAAAAGTCTCTTTCACATATGGCACGCTGCTGGAAGACAGAGATTGCCCCCCTGTGTGCACTTCTTGTTCTGGCAGGGATAAAGGAGTGACCCTGGCACAACTGATCCCAAAGGACTGGACATCACACCCCAAGGGAACAGACAGCCAGAAGCCAGGGGAGTGGGGCTCACTGGGGGTGTGGGTTTTACACAAGTCTGACAGCACTCACACACTCCCAGAGCTGCCATCTGCCCTGTGTGGCATGTCCTGCTGTCCCCCAGCACAGATTTAACTGTACAATCTCTTTGCATCCCCCAGAAAGGCTGGCTTGGCTAGGGATGATTGCCAGGACACCAGCCACCTCACCTCCTCCACACAAACAGCTGAGCTGAGCTGCAAAACAGGTTCAAACAGCCTGACCTCAACCAGCCACGGCATTGCTGGGCGCCTCCTGGCCATCCCTCTCCTCATTGCCCGGGCCATGAGCTCAGTTCATGATCAGGAGCCCATGGCAACCCTCTCCAAGCATCTCTCTCCCATCCTCCCTCCTTTCAGAACAGCCTGTCCCCCCACCAGTAGCACACAACGTACCCAGACCCCAATCGGCTCCAGACAGGCCTGTGGGGCAACTGCTGCAGCATTTGGCTCTTCCTTTTCAAACTTCCCATCCCGAGTCACTTTGCAAATCCTCTGAGGAAGGATGGAGGCTCCAGACAGCCCAGCACCCCAAGCACCCACCAGAAACTCCTGCGAGAGGGGGAATTTGGCAGCTTCTTCAGGAGACAGCAAGAACCTTACTGGGGGCTCCTGCAGGCAGTGCTGAGGTCTGATTTTCAGCCCTACTCGAAGGTGACTGGAACAGAGAAGTGCTGTGGGTGCTTAAGGCAACACAGAAAAATCACCAGGTGGAAAAAAAGCACCAAAAAAAAAAAGACCATGAGAAAGAAGAACAGGATATGAGAAGTCATTTCACTCGGATGACCCCGAAGAGGGAAAGTCCTGATACGACACTAAGAAAAACATCTCAAGACTCACTGTCTTGTTTAAAACACAAATGAGATTCAAAACAAAGCTCAAACCCCTGTGCCTTGTGCAATTAGCAGAATGTGCTTCCAACACTCTGCTAAATCTCTTATCTCTGTACTTACCTGGACAGGTAAGTCAGCCCCAGCAAGTTCCCCTGCAGTTTCTCAGGGGTTCAACAGCTGGATTATTCCCAGTGAAGTGAGTGTAAGGCTCTGCCATTTCCAGCCGTTCACAAACAGAGGGAGCAGTCAGCCAGCCCTTGCTGGGTCAGACACTCGGTGCCAGCACTGTCACAGAAAGGCCACACACACCTCTGCTAGCAAGGGCTTGTGCACAGGAAGAGTTAAGATCCTGAAAGTGGGATAACCAACTGTGGCTTGCCACAGCAGCCCATGCTATGGAGAGGAGCCGAGCTGTTGGACCACAAGCCTCTGCTTTTCATTGAGCTGGCAGCAACCAAAAGGCCTGAAGGGAAGTGAAGCTCTTCCTCTCCCACCAGCAAGGTGCAAACACAGCCCCTCCTTCGGCTCTAGCCGATGGGAGCTGAAATCCTGGGCTGAGAAATGCACACTGGTTTCAGAGCTGTCAGAGAAGAGGCACAGTGAAAATGGATCCAGTGGCAACTCTGCTCTTTGTCACCAGTTAGCCTGAAAAATAGCCTGGACACCTGATTTTGACAGAGTTTGTGAGGTCTCAGCAACATGCAATGAGTCCTGTGGTCCCTCCTTGAATGGGAAGAGCTTAGAACACAGAGCAGTGTTCCACTCTACTGTCTAATTTGAATTAAATAAGTGTGTTTACAAGTCCCCTTTTTTTTCCACTCAGTCCCCCTCAAAGTTGCTTTTTAACTGAACCCAAAATACCACTAATCACTATTAATTTTCTCAAACCTTCAGAATCTCAACCTGAGTGAATTCCCCTGTGGTTCAGGGAGACTGGTAGACAGGAACTATATTTCAAATGGGAAGAAAAGAGGTAGAAAGCAGGGGGGAAGTCTTTTCATCCACTGTACTGGATATACAGGCACAAACCTCTCTCTCCTAGGGAGAAGACCCTTGTCAAGTCCTCTGGGACACAGAGGCTGCTGGATAATGCAGACTTGAGCACAGCAGATCTCTTGGACACACGTATGGTATTTAAAGGTGAATTAGGATCTGTACCTGACTCCGTTAGATGTTGCCAGTGCTGCACTGAGGCTCCCAGTTTGAGCCAAAACCAAGGCGCTCTGTGCATTGAGTCTTGATGTTGACTTTGCTCCAGTCAAAGTGGGTTTGTTATAGGGCACGAAGCCGACGCTGGAAGAACTTACTGACGCTGTCCTCCCAGGAACCTGATGAGTGGTGGAAGAGTTGGGAAAGTTTGTCATGGAGTGACGGTAGCGTGTGGTGATGGGACCAGTCCCGCTGTTTGGCCAGCACTGCTGGCAAGAACATCCCACCCCTGTGTGAAGGGGTGTGGTGGAGGTTGTCACCGGGTACGGGGCGTCCAAACGCCTCTGAACGCTGCGGCGGAACCTCGTGGTCTTGTTGGTCTGGACTTGAGCCACAAAATCAACTTCGTAGTTGTAGCCCAAGGGCCCGAGATCGACTCGCTGGTGGTTGGTGGCACGGGCTTGCTCCAGAAACACACAGACGTTCATCTCGTAGGGGGACCACCCACCTTCGTCATTCTGCCACTCCCAGACAATGCCCTGCCCAGCAGCAGAGTCCCCTGGGAAGACGTGCCTGCGGACAGCCCGCATCGTCCCTGTGTGGGAGAGGAGGGGAGAAGAAATACAATTTAGCGAGCAGAGAACTAAGAGGGATGTTGTCCCAGGGATTTGTTTCTGCACAGATCCGTGTTGCCTGCATGGGGGTTGCCTTTCTCACTCTCCCTCAAGAGAGGCGCTAAAATACCTTCTCTTCCCAGCAGGGCTGGGTTTGCTCATGAAGCTTAGGGAAAAGCAACATCACTGAGATCCCTGTCCCTCTGCCAAATCTGATTGTGGGCTGGCAGCAGGTTCAAAAGCTGCTAGGAGGAAGGGTGGGAAAGGAGGGAAGGAGAGAGGATGCAGACGCAGACACACCCGAGCACAAAGGCACAGTGATCACATATGCCTCCCTGACGTTAAAAGGAAAAAAAAGTAAAAAGAAAAAAAAAAATCAGGCTGAGGCACAGATCTGGTTAAAAAAAAACCAACTCCCACAGCCTTGACAACAGAGTAACCATAGAGACAAGACACCATCGGGAAGTGCTTTGTAGGAGCACTTAAGGGGCTGAACACCCACTTTGTTACACAAGGGTCGGGGCAATTTTGGTTGTGGGAGAGTGGGTGAAGTGCCACAGGGGCAAGGGCAAGGACTTTGGAGAAGGGCAAACTTCTGCAGGCTCCTGACTGCTGGGATAGAGAGCAAGACTAGAGAGGGAAAGACAATGAAGTAACTTGAAAACCGGAGAGAGCAGCTGTTCAGACAAAGGGAGAGAAATAGAAGGAGACACGCTACTCTGGCAAGGCCACTCGACAGCGACAGCTGGAGCTCAAACCCCCTGGAAGCCTGGCTTTCCAGGATGACTTCACTCCTGGGTACTTTATCCCTTACTTCAAAAAAGCAGCAGCCTAATGAGAGGGAAGGAAGCCACCCAACAGGACAGAAGCTCTGAAACCTTTGAAAAATGGGTTCTTGCAGCAGGGTCAAAACTGCTGCTGCAGGAAAAACCCTCAGCAGCAGTTCCACACAGAGAAAGAGGAGGAGGAAAAGCTGTGGGGCAAGCAAGTCTGGGGATCTAGGAAGGTGGGGGTGAACAGGGTGTTACAGCACAGGAGGAGTTCAAAGAAGAGCACCAAGAGGGAAAAAAATTAAATAAAGCCTCTAAAGAGGTCGTAAGAGTTATGGGAAGGTGCTCCATGACCCTGGGTGAAAATTGGCACGTTTCCAAGTACCCACACCTAAAGCCTGAGGAGAACTGCCTCAGGAT
Organism: Falcunculus frontatus; assembly: GCA_013398115.1. Classification (NCBI taxonomy): domain Eukaryota; kingdom Metazoa; phylum Chordata; class Aves; order Passeriformes; genus Falcunculus; species Falcunculus frontatus. Next base: position 65,722 of record VZRV01006414.1, on the reverse strand, counting down.
ACCACTGGCGACTCTGTGGAGCACAGGCAATCTGGGCAAGCTTCACACCCAACAAGCACATCCCAAGGAAGAGGGAGGACAGCCCTCGTGGGACTCCACACTGCCAAAATCCAACCGCTGCTGCATTCAGGTTCTGCCTGCCTGGATGCCGGCATGAGGATCACGCTGCTGTTATTCTACCCAATAGTATTGGGATGTTGTGGAAACTGTGTGTCCTTATCTCAGCACTGCTAAAGCTCCAGAGCTGACACAAAGGCTAAGGCTCTCTCAAAGACAGAATATGCCAGATCAAGGAATGCCAGGACTTGTGTTTCTGCTCCGAGCAGCACCAAGCATCCTGCTTATTGCAGAGCAGGACTCTCCAGTGACACCAGCCAACAAACAACATCTCATCAGCAAACTTAAAACACTACTAGCAGCCAGTGAAACACAGCAACCTCCCCAACAGCTCTACGATGGAGCTCAGGATTCCTGTGGGACCAGACCTTCCTCTGGCAGAAGGTATCAGCAGAACCAAAGTGACCTTCCCAGCCTGGAACTGACATCTTAATGGGAAAGCAGACTAAAAAGCCAAAAGCAAACTCTAGCAATTACTGCTCCTATCCAGCAAGTCCTGCCAAGTTTCAGAAACACGAACCCACAGCCTCAAAAGGTGGATAACTTCAAGAATGAACCCCTGACCAGGAGGATGACTAGGGATGAGACTGGATTGGGAATGAGATGGTGAGACATGCACTACATTTAGAGATGAGTGCAGGGAACCTGCTCCCAGAAAAAGAGGACTACCACACGTAAGGCAAGATGTCCAAAGGGACACATTTCAGGAGATTAGCAAGGCTTCCCCTGCTCCACTGGCAGGTCAGAAGCTAAAAGCAACACAAAGAAGACTGCAGGACTTGCAAACAACTTGTGTTTTTAACACCCTCAAACAGCAGCAGAAAGAAGAGTTTTTAGGAGTCAACAGCAAGACCAAGGCCATGCACTTGGAAAATATCCCCCTTCCCCCAGGCTGGCAGGGAAACTGGCATTCCTCTCCAGGGTGGGCAAACAGCTGTGGTGAGAGGACAACTCCTGCTGCTCCCCTGCACTCACTCTTAGCTAATCTGCCTCGAGCAGCAGCTGAAGCCCACAGCTAATCCTGCCCACAAGATCCCCCCGCACAGCTGTCATTCCCTGCTGCTGGGGACGCTGCTCCCGTTAACACTGGCTTCCTGTTATTCTCCCTGGCTTCCTTTGAAGAGCCTATTTATCTGTCTAATAGCTAATGAGCAGAATACAACAGCCTATTTTTTGCACTGTTTAAAAATTTTTCATGGGGATGTTTCCTGCAGAGATTCTTTTCTCCAGCACATGACAAAGTTCAGCTGGCGGCTCGCTCAGAAAGGTTCACGTTTAAGGCAGAGCCTTGCAGAGAGAAAAAGCTTTGCTTAGAACTGGGCCATGGAAAGGGGATATGAGAGCTTTTCCAATAGTCACGTTGCAGAGCACATGGGTATTTGTGGAGGGAGGTTCACAGCACTGGCCACTCTGATCAGCATCCCTTTGGATCGATGGGAAACACTGCAGGAGAGCTGTGGAGCAGAATCAGCCTTTTTATTATTAACAACTCAAGATCTAGACCAAGGAAAGATGAGATCATACCAGCCAACATAATTTCCAGAACTGAACAGGACTGTCCCCCAGAGATGAACAACTCCAAACCACCCTGCAATGGACAATATTCACTGGTTGTTTTGAGATCTTTCATGGGGGTCTAAAGAGATACAAACCCTCTAAGCATAGAGAGCTGCACTTGTGGAAAAGAATGTCCCATTCACAATGGGACATGTTTCACCCTCCCACAGGCTCTCTGCTCACCTTCACCAGACAGCTTAGGACTGCTCTCCACATGTTGGGAGCACTGGCTGAAAGGGCCAGAGGCTGGAAGGCTCCCTCACAAGTCTGGCATGAAAAAAACAGGAAAGAAATAGCTGCTGGTGCCAGCTCTGGTGGACCATGCTATACTGCTCGAAGCCACAGCCCCAGCTGGCCTTCCAGATGTTTAAGCAGGCCTAGATGAGCACACCTGCCAAGGCACCCAGCCTAGAAAGCTCCTCACCTTACCCAGGACACCTCTAGATAAACTCAGCCTAAGGTCAGAATAAAAACACGGATGCAGCTGTGATGACCACTCACATTTGCTTCAACCACTTCCCTTTCCTGTCAGAATTGGCTGATCATGCAGCTGATTCAAAATATTGCTCCTCTACTGTTTGAACTGGCAAGAAACCAACACACGCCTCTCTCTAAAGCTTGGGATGATGCTCGACTATGTCCTGGAGTGATGGGAGAGATATTGGCAAAGAGGAAACTGATGGATGGAAAATTTTCCAAAGCAGCCATTCATTTGGGGTGTGTAATTTGGGATCTCCCTGGATTTTCCAGGGATGAAGTGCATGCATTCCATCCTTGCCCCTTGTCTAAGCTCCAGCTGCTCACCACATCTTGAGCAAAAGAGGGCAGGAGTAATCTTCGCAGATTCTGAGCTGCTACTCCCAGTGACCCCAGGAGAGAGGAGAATGAAAACCAGGTCTCAATTCTGCGATTGAGCCCATCCTGCCCTTTCTCTCTGGGAGGAAGCAAGCCAGGCTTGCACAGCACAAGTGGAGGGAATATTCTGCTGCAGCATTTTGGTGTCGTGCGGGGGCCGCAGGCACTTGCAAGCAGCTTGAGCGGGGCTGCATGCCAAGGTAAAGCAGCTGGCACTCCAGCTCCAGAGGGAGCAAGGGATTCAAGCAGGAGGGTTGGAATCGTAAAAAGGCCTTTTTTACGCAAGTGATCTTGAATGGATTGGGGTGGGGGGGAGCTTCCAGCTCTGAGAGCTCTGGCTCACAGGCTGTGAGCTCCAGGGGTCCCATGATAGTGCTCCTGAAGAGATGACGGCTGTCTGCCTGCACCCAGCTCCACAGATTTTTCCCCACTGGGCAGCAAACAGCATCAGAAGAGCAGCAGATGTGCTCACAGAGTTGCCCAGCACAGTAGCAAAAAGCAGAGCTTTGCAGGGCTCTTACACACAGAACGAGGCCCTGCTTATCCCCAAGCACACCAGCAAAACAGGTGGGGGAGCTCCCTTACCTGTATCCTGCCGGAATTGTGTCAAGCTTGGAATGTCGATGACATAAGGAGCCAAGGCGGGATCCGCATGTCCTAAAGGGATGCTGCTGACCAGCCCTGACCCCGAGCGCCGGCCCTTCTGCTGAGAGGCCTGGATAACCTGCTCGATGTAGCTACAGACATTGCCTCGGTATGGCCTCCATCTGCCAAATTCATCCTGCCATTCCCACACCGCCACTGCCGTGGAGCTGCTGCTGTGCCCCGGGGCAGAACCGGGCGGTCCGGATGGCCCGGCTGAACTGCTTCCCGCTCCCTGAGCTGCTGCCATGTTCCTCCCTGAGGTCTGGGCACGCCGCAATTGGAAGTGGCAGCTGTGCTGGCCTTACACCATTTTCTCCTGGGGACCTGCAGCAAGAAACAGAGAGCACAGGGAGCTGAGAATGATGTCCCGAATCCCCCCACCCTGCATCCATACCACACAAGCCATCTGAGAGGCTCTGACTTTCACAGAGGATGTTCACTATGGATTTAAGAGACTCCAGAGAAGCAGACTGGCCTCAAAACCCTGTGGCTGAGGGTGAGTGAGGTACCACCACTCATTCCCTGCCAATGCTGGCAACTTCTCCTGTTAATTGAGAGCAAACACTCTTCACTGAGACTGTGCTTCCTATGGTTTGTGGCACCAAACACCACTTGAGTCACCACAGATCTGTACCAAACCATCCCTGAGCCACTGCTGATCTGCGTCAGGCAGATCTGTAAGCCTTGGCATGAGTTCAGACAGACACTCACTAGCCAGCAGTGTGCCAAGGCAAGCTGCCATTCTGCCCCTTCCCCATGCTCAGCACTGCTCCTGGCAGCATCACACTGACCACCCTAATGTGAGCTGCCAAATGCCGGCCAAACACTCATTCACAGAAATGACTGAACTACACAAGTGGTTCCCAAACTCTTCACACTGATCTCAGCTCCAGGGCTACACCATCAGCTCCATTCAGGCTTCTGACCACTTAGCTTTGGCCCAGGATCAGTCCTGTGACTCCTTCTGTGCAGCATTATACATGCAAACAAAGCCAGAAGACAACTCTTAATGCAGTTTGCAAATCACGGTACACATACTTCCTTAGTTGAGTGTGATCCCAGCAAAAAACAGATGGGAAGGAGTACAAGAGAACCAGAAGGAACAGAATCAACTGCCTGTGCCAGAGGGCAGTGATTCAGTAGGTCCTCAAGATCAAAGCACACCTATCTGCAGCCTCTCAGGTTGGAAAACAAGAAACATCTTGAAACAAGGGACAATCTGCATCAGAGACTCAAAGCCCTTAAGAGATGATTTGGGGAAGAATAGAGAAGGGGTAGGAGCCCGAAGACACCAGACAAAGACACAAAGGCCAGCGAATAAATTCCAACAAGAAGAGATCACCACTCTCAGCCCCCAAGGGATGTAAAAAGAGAAGATCCTAAGGCATCACATGATCACCGAGAGACACCAGAGGTCTGATATTTGACATTCCTTGTTTGTTGTGTCATTCCAAAGAATCCTGTCCAAACCATCTGGACACACATCTGTCCAAATGCTGGACAACCACTTGGAGAACCCCACGTTGGTGCTCGTGTGTAGGTGGGTTTGGCTGTGAATGAGTGAAACTCATTTTGTTTTAAAATAAATTCGCCTTCTCCCTTCTGAGGTCTCACGTCATTGATTGCTCGCTTAACTCCCAGCAGTCAGCAGAGAGCTGTGAGCTTCCTTCCCATCCAATGGAAAAGTTCAGGCCTCCCAAGAGGCAGAGCAGCAGTGGGTGGCTTCCACTGGAGGATGCCATCTGCACAGATAATGACATCCCTGCCGGATGGGGGAAGATCCCACGCTCTGTGGAGCATCCCATCCATCATGCCCGTGTGGCTTGATAGCTTAAAAAAGACAGAGAAGGAGAGTGAGCACAGAACAGACACACCCACACGTCTGCATTTATAAGAGGAAAGCAACACCTTCCCCAGGAATTCAGTGTAAATTAGTTCATGAGCTGCTCTGAGATTTTTACACAACACCCCCAGCTCAAATGGTCTTAGTGACAAACCGCTCTGGATCATCAAGACGCAACACTGGTCTCTGCTATTAATCTTTTCCTTGTAATCCATTCTCCCCTAATACACCAAGGACAGTTATTTTACTGCTCAAAACAGCAAATTAAGACTTAAGGTATCAAACCCAACACCTGCCTCTGCCAGTTCTTTTTATGGCAGGTTTCACACCAACACTTCTCCACTTCATAGACCACCAGCATTGTCCGTGCTCAACTTGAAGCAAAAGCCAGGCTGTGGCATTTTCTGTCCCACCCACCTGCGCTATGTGCTCTGAACCCCAAACACAGAACCAACACCTTTTTCCCCCCAAAAGTCGTTACCAAATATTCATCTGCAGCCACAAGCAGAGCAGAGGAAAAGAGGGAGGCTGTGAGGAGGGAGTCAGCGATTCGTTTTCCTTCCTTTCTGAAACAGCAGCAGGAAATGCAAACAAGAAGACACCGCAGCAGAAAAGCCACCTCCTTCCCGTGCCACCTCACACTCGCCGGTGTAACAGCTGGGTGACAACAGCCTATCCCTCACCCCGGGGTGGCAGCGATGCTGTGAATCCTGGACCACACGTGAAGGTACCCGGGCTGGCTGCACGTGAGTGTCGCGTGCTCCAACATTCACTTCCCCATCAGAGTGGAAAAATATTTCCTGCGCTGGGACTGCTGCTCCAAAGGAGGAGCGAGGGGCGTATTTCAGCCTCCTGCCAGTTCTTGCTGAACGCTGCTTGAGCCAGCAGCTGTTTGCACGGACTGGGAAGCGAGGAATGCGGGAGAGCATCAGTAAGCCAGAATTACACAAGTCCTGGAGTTACGGCAAACGACAAAGAAAAGGCCTAAAGTTGCGGTTCCTGACTTCTCTTTGAGAATTCGGCAGCACACAAATATTAAAAGCTGAGAAATTCAATACTGGAGCTGCTTGTACAGTGTTCAGCGTTACACCACAGCAGAAAGGGTTTGGGGAAGAGTGGGACGTAGTTTGGGATGTGTTACACATCCCAGCTCACATCTCTACTCAAATCCCATGGACTAGAACACTTCACCTCGAGCTTTAAAAATACCTTGAAAAGCTGAAATTCACACCAACCCTAAAAGCTCTTATTCACCAAACAGTCATGGCTCCAGTCAGAAATCCTCTGGGCCACCCTTCCCCCATTGAAAACAAAACCCTGGCTAATTCAAGTGCAGACTTAAATATTCCAGCCAGATGCCCTTCACTTTGAAGGTATTTGGTAACACGGGCTCAGAGCTTGAGTTTGGATTTGTTTGGTTGGAACTTTACGCCCAGCTCTGAAACATTTGTCCACATGGCTTTAATTGGGGACTTGGACAGGAAAAGAACTGAGTGCATTTCAGACGTGTTTTCCAACAGCTTCACTCCCTGCTCCTCAAATTCCAGCAAATGGTGGTGAGAAAGCTGGAAAAGGGGAATTAAAGCCTTTGAAAGCTGTGTTTAATTCTCTGTTCTACTTCCAGAAAGGAGAATTTTCTTTTGCTTTAAATGCAGGATCTTAAAATTCATGGGTCTGAGATGATTTCTAAAAATGCCAACTCCTTTTTTAAGTTTCTGAACTTGAATTGCCAGCGCTGATAAAAGTTTTTATGAAATGCGAGCTTGTACCTGGAAAAGAAAAAGAGCCTTGGGAGCTCTTGAGCTGGGCTGAATTAAAAATAAAAATCACCAGATTGGTAAAATAGAGACTTTTCAGCAGGTTGTTCAGGAAAGAGAGTGCCCAGGAGGGATTTGTTAAGCGTCACTACATCACTTTGAGAGACAGGACTGGGAGGGCAACAAAGATCCCACGGGAAGAGATTACACGGGGATTAGGGGAGCACATAAAGCACAGGGAGGCCACGGGACTGCAGTAAGACGTGACCCTGTGCAGGGGGCACGACTGGAGCAGCATTACAGGTGCCCTGTGCTCCCCGACCCCAAACCACCCAGCCAGGGCCCCCACAACCCCTCACACCAGCTGAGCTGCACTTCTGGGCACAGCAAAACCTGATGGAACAGGGTTGGAAGCTCTTGGCAGGTAACTCATACCCAAACACACCTCTCCTTGCACAAGCACCCAGCACCGATTAGCAGCAACCAAAGAGAAAGAACAGAGCCCGGCAGTACAGAGGGGGTCACGGTAATAACTCCAAGCACACAGATCCATCCCAGTCCTGCCCTCTCCCAGCCTCTGCTGATCCTCACGGCACAAGGTGGCTGGGTTGACAGCCAAAACAACAGAAGAAATAAACCCGGCTGCTCCAAACCTGGACTGCTTCCACAAGCTTTAAGCGAGTTCCTCTCACACAGGGGAAAAAAGAGATGGCAACTGAGGCGAAACAAAGCGTTTGCCTGTCAGTTAAGCCGAGGGCTGGTTTCGGGCACGGGTTAATAGGAAAGCTGAGGCAGCGAGAGGAGGGCAGGTACACCCAGACACAGGATCCCACCCGGACACGGGATCACACCATACTTTGTGTCCAACCCGACCACTCCTGAGTCTTTCCGGGCACCGAGGCGGATTATTTATTTGTGGGGAGACCACTGCCGTGTGAGGTGCGAACCTGGCACGATCTGGAGGGTCCCTCCCGCTGCCCAACGGCTTCAGCTCGCGGCAAGAGCTCCTGGAGCTCCGGAACGGCCAAGCCGGGTCCCGCCTCGGGGAACCGCTGGCTCGGGGCCGGCCTGGCGGGGCTACCCGCCCCTCAGGGAGCTCCCCCCGGCCCTGGGCAGCACCCACCACCCACCGCAGCCGTCTGCTGCCTCCGACCGGCCCCTCCGGTACCACGGACACCCCCGGGCCCCACCGACCGCCCCGGCAGCTGCGGAGGCGCCGGGGCCTGGTGCGAGGGGAACGGCGCCCGTGCCCCTGGGCCGACGGGACGCCAGGCAGGCCGGGCCCGAAGCGGCCGCAACGGCCCGGGCGGTCCCTCACGGACGGCCCGGGCTGTGCGGCACAGGGAACGGGGTGCCGGGGGTGCCCGCCCGGGGGTGCCCGCCCCACGAAGCCCAGCCCAACCGCACCCCGTCCCGGCGCCGCTGTCCCCCCGTCCCGTCCCGTCCCGTCACCCATCACCCCCGGCCCCTCACCCCCAGCCCCTCACCCCGAACAGGGCCCGGCGCTGCCGCTCCCGACCCGCGGTCACGGAACCTCCGCGCGTGCGCACGAGAGGCCGCCGGGCGGGCGAGGGGAGGGGGCGGGGCCAGGAGGCGGGGCCAAGGGGGAAGGAGGGACGGGATTGGTGGAGGCGTGAGGGAGAGTAGCGGGGAGTGTGAGGCG
>VZRV01006414.1:25725-56570 GCA_013398115.1 Falcunculus frontatus | reverse complement strand
TGCAGGACCGAGTGTGATAATGAGTGTGTTAATGAGTGTGTGATAGTGATAATGAGTGTGAGTGTGCGGGACCAAGTGTGATAATGAGTGTGATAATGAGTGTGTGATAGTGATATTGAGTGTGTGCGGGACCGAGTGTGATGAGTGTGTGATAGTGATAATGAGTGTGAGTATGCAGGACCGATTGTGATAATGAGTGTGTTAATGAATGTGTGATAGTGATAATGAGTGTGAGTGTGCAGGACTGAGTGTGATAATGAGAGTGATAATGAGTGTGTGCTAGTATGAGTGTGAGACAGTGTGAGGGACCAAGTGTGATGAGTGTGTGATTGTGATAATGAGTGTGATAGCGTGCAGTACTAGGTGTGATAATGAGTGTGTGTGATAGTGCGTGTGTGACACTGAGTGTGTGTGTGCAATAGTGAGATAGTGTGAGTGTGTGTGATACTGTGTGTGATAGTGAGTGCCTGTGTGATAATGAGTGTGATGGTGAATGTGTGATAGTGTAATAGTGAGTGTGATAGTGATATGTGAGTGTGAGTGTGCAGTAATGATAGTGTGATAGTGATGAGTGTGTGTGATACTGTGTGATAGTGTGAATGAGAATGTGTGACAGTGAGTGTGTGCTAGTGACTGTGTGTGTGATAGTGTATGATAGTGAGTGTCAGTGTCATAGTGAGTGTGATAGTGGGTGTGATAGTGTGTGAGTGTATGATGATGGTGTGATTGTGTGATAGTATCTGTGATAGAGTGTGATAGTGTGTGTCAGGGAGTATGAATAGATATGGAAAAGTGTGATTGCGTGAATGATAGTGACAGTGATAGTGTGTGTGACAGAGAACTGATGGTGTGTGTGAGTATGTGGGATAGTGGGGTGTGAGTGTGACAGTGTGTGATGGTGTGGGGAGGTGTGTGAGTGTGTGTGACAGTGTGCATGAGTGTGATACCATCCATGGGAGTGTGATATTGTCCACGGGAGTGTGATATTGTCCATGGGAGTGTGATACCGTCCACGGGAGTGTGATACCGTCCACGGGAGTGTGATATTGTCCACGGGAGTGTGATACCATCCACATGAGTGTGATACCATCCACATGAGTGTGATACCATCCACGGGAGTGTGGTACTGTCCACATGAGTGTGATATTGTCCACGGGAGTGTGATACCATCCATGGGAGTGTGATGCCGTCCACAGGAGTGTGGTACCATCCACGGGAGTGTGATACCATCCATGGGAGTATGAGCATGTGTAACACTGGGAGTGTGAGGTGCTCTGGGTGTGTGATACCACATGCAAGAGATTCTGAGTGTGAGTGTGACCTCGTGTGTGATGGGGTGTGTGGTACATCACCAGCTCAGCCTGTACTGCAGTTTAACACCTCTGGGTGCTGGCTGTGGGAGCTGCTTTCTCCTGTGGGAATGTGGATGTGACCCCTGGACCCAGATCCAGCCTGGATTAATCAGCTGCTCGCTGCCTTCATTTACACCTATGTATACCTGAAGCCAAGCCCTGGAGATGCCTGTTCCTTGTTTGGGATGAGGATGGTGAAACACAACCCCGTGTGCCACAGATCTCTCCAGCAACTCGGTGCTGCTCCCTCCCAGCTGCTGCACCTCCATCACCCTCCCTTGCAAGATGTGTGTGTTTATTTAGGGATTCCTTTGATCCTGGAGCATCTTGAAGGGTGCTGGATGACTTCTTCATGCTCTTTCGGAGCTAGGTCAGACCCCACCTGGGTTTTCCCCTTTCCTAGGACCCCCACCGAGACATCAGCAGCAGTGATAAAAGAACCACAGAACCAGAGAATCATTTAGGTTGAAAAAGACCCTTGAGATCACCTTAATTCCTTCTGAACCAGGAAGTGTTCACCAGTCCTTATCAAATTACTTTAAACCTCCCTGGACTTTACACCCAGAAGCATTGATTCACCCGTGCCATCATACACCTGCCCCAAAAGGCTTATAAAATAAAGAACATTATGTTTGGACTCAGTAGTTACAGCAGAAAATAACACACAAAACCACTTTATGCTGTAGGAATGGACGGATATTATAAAACTCTTCTTCCAGGGTTAAACATGTGAGACTCATCTTTACAGAGCCTGAATAAGGTTGGTTTTCATCCCAAAATGTACAATGCCAAGCACATAATGACAGCTCCAGTGAAAACCCCCTGGTGCTGCATCCCCCCACAGCTCAGCCTCATATGCAAATGCCCATGGATTTCTCTGCTCCAGGATGGATGAGACTGTCACAGACTTGAGTTCAAAATACTCACAAAGTACTAATAATTGCCAGAAGTGATTGATAGCCTGCTTGTAATGTGTCTGCTTAAGCAATAAGTTTCACCAACTCAGGTGCTTGGGATTTCTGTCTCCTGCGGCTGTAATTAGAAACTGGAGAGCAATGCAAAGGGGTTTTTTCCTGAAAAATAGCTAGGAATGCTTCATAAAGCCATGCTGGGAGCAGACTATGTGATCCATGCGGTTGCACGGGTGGACAGGTATAAAATATCCTCTGATCCTAAATAGGGAAAGGTTTCAGGGAGAATTGAGGATGGTGAAGAAGGGTTTCTATTGAGACTTGCAGACATTCATGGCATGGCTGGGAGATAAAGGGATGCTTCCAGTGAGGAGTCCTGGCTGGTGAGAGAGGCTAGGCGAGGGCTCAGGGTGATGCTCCAGGGCTGAAGGGTGCTACAGATAAGGGCTGCAGGGTGGGGGAGAGCAGAGTTGAATTGGGTGCAGCTCCTAGGTGGAGGGAAGGGCTGTACAGTGGAGATAAAACAGTCAGGTGATGGCTGAGCGGTGGGAAGAGTCTTAAATTGCATTGAATTTATTTAATTTTTTATTTTTTGAGCAGGGATTCATGACCTGATCTTGCATCAGGGCCCCTGGAAGGTTTTGCCAGGCACAGTGAGGTACCTCATCTCAGTAGTGCAAGTGCATGGCTGGTCCTCAGTCTCCCTTTTCTCACACCTCTCCATCCCTTGTCCTGTATCCCACAGTGGTCCAACAACCTGAAAGGAGTTAACAGAGCCGTGGGCAACATGAATCTGCAGTCTGGTGACCAGCTGAGCCTGTCAGACCCCACCTCACAAATTCCTCCAACTGTTCTGTGTGAGGGTGGCTGTAAAGATCCTCGGTGATCCTTGAGTCTAAAAGGTGAACCTCGGTGGTCCTGCTGTCCCTAAGGACCCTGTTTTCACAGGGATGCAGACCTCACAATCCTCGCTGCCTGCAAAAATATTTTATATTTTACATGATTTTTACCTTAATGACCCACAGATTTTCACATAGTCCCTTATGCTTTTTTTTTTTTTCCAGCTGGATCCCTTTTTTCCCATGCTGTTCTTTCCCACACCCTTCTCTACATGCTCCCCAAATCAGTATGCAAAGCACTGAGTCCTCCAACATGGCATCACCTCCTGTCTGATCCATCCACACACTGGGGTAACTAGCCAAATATTTGCCTTCCCCCTTTTCCTTTTCTTGCAGTGGTGCTGGAAGGCTGTTGAATTAATTTCTCCATGGCTGCTCCCTCTCACACGGTTTTGGCTCGAGGTCCTACACTAATATCTACAAAACCTGATGCTTGAGGCTCTGTTAAATTGCCAGGCTCAGCCTGGTGCTCCAGGGAATAGCCTGGCCACTTAGGAAACTGCCTGTCCAAGCTCTGCTGGGATTGCTGCAGCACTTTGAATTCACAGCCCACTCAATTTCAGATTAATTTCCCCAAGCAGACAAACTCAAAGTGACAGGAATTAGGAAGAAATTCCTCTGCAGGCAAAGGATAATAGGTGAAATTTCGTTTCATTTTCCTCTGCAGCAGCTGCTGCTGGTTCCTGCCAGGGACCAGTCAGACAAAGCAGGGATGGATCTGGTGTGGGCATCCCGCTCCTGCTGGGTGACCTTGCTCTCCAACCCCTGGGATTTACCTGGTGAGAGGGACATGTTCCTCATCCCTGCTGGTAGTGAGAGATGCCCCATAAGCTCAGCTAAGCTCTCTGTGTTCCACTGCCTGCCTTCTCCACGGAAATCACAGAATTATGAACAGTTTATGCTGGAAGGGACCAGCTCAGGTTGTTCCAACCCCCTGCCATGGGCAGGGACACCTTCCATCATCCCAGGCTGCTCCAAGCCCCACCCAACCTGACCTTGAACACTTCCAGCATCCACAGTTTCTCTGGGCAACCTGTGCCAGGGCCTCACCACCCTCATTATCAAACATTCTTTCCTTATGTCAATCCTAAAATTGCCATTCCCAGTTTAAACCCCTGTCCCTTCTCCTGTCATGTAGACCGTGATCAAAAGGCTCTCTCCAACCCTGCCTTTCCTAAATCCAGACAAGTCCTCTGGGTTGTGTGCCTGTCTCACCTGCTCTGGCCACCCTCACCTCGCCGTTAGTGTTAATTATGGGCAGAACCCATCCCGCTCTGCCTTCTGCCTGCTTTTCCCACCGCTCGGGCAGGTCCCTGGGGGATCGCAGTGGAGCTTTCCTGTCTCTTTCCGAATCCAAGCCTCTCCCTGCTGTCGCAAGCGCTTCTCCCTGCAGCTGCGTGCCACCTAGTGCACACTCAGCCGCCCGACAGCCGACAAGGCAGGAGATCCATCCCTCCGGAGCTTTTCTGGAGCTAAATGAGCCTCTGAAGGTCCTTCCAACCCAAGCTGTTCCATGCAGCGTCAGGCTCGGGCACGGCATCTCCATCCCACCCAGGTTCCCGCACTGGCAGGCAGCGATGTCCACCCCATCTGTCTTGTCAGCCTGGCTGTCCCCACGCAGGTCATCACTTCCCAGTCACCCATTTCGGCACGGTTTTGACTCTCTGGTGTGAATTTAAAAGCACTGAGGCTGCAGCAGTCCCATCTCACAGCAGCGATGCTGCAGCAGGAGTGGGATGCATGAATTCCCCAGGGCTGGCAGAGAAGCCAGCAAGTGCTGGTCCCAATGGACAAATCATGAAAATAAACATACCTATATAAATACGTGTATATATATAACATACATATGGCTGCTGTCCCATAGGATCCTGCTGCCGAGTGAGGTTTCACCCCACAGAGGTAACGGCAGGCAGAAAAGGGAGTTACAGACACCCTGAAGCTCATGGTCCACAGCCGGTGCCTTTGGTGACTGAGGGCACCCAGCTCCCTGTTTCCCATCCCCTCTTCCCCCTTGCGATCCGTTCCTGCTCCTCCCCAGCCCCGGATGCCGGCCGGAGCCCACGGCATGGGTCTGCTGCCCTCCGGAGAGCCTCCTGTCAGCACCGCGTCCTTGGGCTGCTCTTTCCCACCTGGCTGAGGTGGTTTCTGCAGCACGTCGGGCAGGAAGCAGATTAGGGAGGAACAAAGGTGATTTTGTCTGAGGAGGGGATGGGTACCTCTCCCCGAGCTCCAGCTTGCTCCAGCCCCGGGCAATGCTGAGCCTCTCTGGGGGCTTCCACTGCCCTTTCCTCAGCCCTGCCCTTCCTTCAGTACTTATAAACTGCTAAAAACCACCTTAAAATTAGCTCTTCGTTCCCAAATAGCACAGGAGTGTGCTGGGAGCACAGCTCCAGCTGCTCCGAGGCAGGGCTTGGTGTCAGGGCGGGGAACCAAAATGGTCTTGTACTGGATTTACATCTTTCCCTTCTTCCAAGGCTGCTGGACACAGGCTGGTTTGGGGCTGAGAGCTCCCAGGACCCCACATTGCAGGATGCTATCCACTGCCCGTGCCCTGGAGCAGCAGGAGGAGCAGAGGAAGGAGGGGAGAATGCTCCATCCTGCTGTAGATGCAGCATTTTTCGTGCCGGTGCTCCCCAAAGTGAAAGCAGCAGCAGGAACCCCCTAAACACCCAGTGATTTAGCTCAGCAATCAGCAGGGGAATCCTGTCATTCGTTATATGCTGGATAAAGGCTCAAAACAGCAACTGGTGTTCTCAGCTCTGTCTGTCCCTCCTGGCAGCAAGAAGATGCCTTTTGTTTCAGCTTATGGCTTTTTCATACAGCACCAGGCTCTTCCTTACATGCCCAATGCATTTCCTGGCCATGGTATAGCCTGGACAAATGAGTTTATATCTCCTTTCTGTATTTCCCCAGCTAATCAAAAAGGGTAATTGGTTTGGATTTCTGGTTTTGTTTTGGGTTGTTTGTTTTTTTTCATGGAGGCCTTGTATTTTCTGCAGTTTCGTGAGCCACTTATTTTCCCCAGTTTCCGCTCATGGCCGAACTGCTGCCAGAAAAGAGGTCTGTTGGAGATGCCACCCACTGCCACAGGAAGCTGTGGCAGATGCTGCTCATGGCACGTGGCAGCCACTGAGTGGATGTGGGGATGGCCCTGACCCCTCCAGAATCTTCTCTCCTGTGAGCATCTCTGATGTCCCGGAGTGCCCTGGAGTGTCTCTGCCTGACTAAAGCAGCAGGACCATCAGGAAGCACAAAAAGAGCTTCTTTTTTCCTGGCGCACAAGAGAACAGCCTTGCTGTCCTGTGGAATTTTATAATTAGCCTTTCTTATGTTGTGGCTGCTCCTTGAATAAGGCTGGCTGTGTTTTCTTTTCCTCAGAGCAGCATAATCCCCTAGCATGATACTGCCAAGCCACTCAAAGCACATGCAGGAATGATGTAGACATGGAAAAGGGCTGAGATGCTGCCCCAATGCCTGGAGGAATCCTGGACAGGGTAGAGAGCATCTTATCCCTGCATGTCCACATTATGCTCCTGGTCTGCAAAACCTGGATGTGAATTGATGCTGGAGCTGATGATTCCCGGTCCAGGAGCCCTGGCAGACAGCCAGGATGGTGGGGAGTTTGTCAAAGTTTAGGTAAAACAGACTTAAAAGGCACCTTTGAAACTTGCGCTCATGATCTGGTTAATTAGAACTTTGCTGCTACTGGGGAATAAAAGTGCCTAATTGCTAATTACTAAATCCCTGTGAGAAAGGAACAGCAGAAGCAGTTGGCGACAGTCGTAGCCAGAGCTGGCTTTGTGCAGAGTTAAAATACAAAACCCAGGCTTTTTAGGGCATTTAGAGGTGTGGGCTTTGCATAGGAGCAAGTGAAAAATCCAGCAGCAAGAGCCACAAGGCAAATTCTGCCTCCTGTGAGAACGAGGGCAGGAATCCTGTGGCTCATAAAATCGACTTGTTCAAAGGCAAAAGCACACCAGGCTCCTAAAATTGCTGGGGAATTTAAGAATTCGTAAGACTGGCAAACGCGGTATGTTTGGAGGTTCCTTTTCCGTGGTCTTCAAGGTTGCTGAGACCCAAGAGCCTCACATTATCTGGCTTTTACTTGCAATGGTGGTTAAAATGGTTAAAAGGCAGTAGTAGTTAAAAATTATTAAATATACACAATTCTTTTTAAAATAAAGAGATGCCCTGGTCAGGAGCAGAAGGAGACAGCTTGAATGTGTAGAGCAGGAGGTGGTAGAGGTGGGTGGGGAAGGTTTCCAGCCACAGGACATCCCTCACCACAGGCTGAGAGCACAAGGATAGGTCAGGTCCCTCTAATGTCCTCAGCAAAGATGCCCTGGATGGTCAGACAGGAAAAATCCCGAAAAATGGGACCTCTAAAGGCAATTTCTTGCCTAGGAACAGGAAGGGAAGACCATGGTTTGCCCAAGAAACAGGTTTCCAAGTCCCCCAGGCAGGGAAGGAGGTTAGAACCATCCCCTCCTGCTGCATCCCAGTGCTGGCTCAGGCACCGACAGAAGGATTCCCAGCCAGATGGTTATTGCTGACTTCCTCTCCAGGTGGGCACTCAGACAGCCGAGGAGGGAGGTGGGAAGGAGCTGAAAAGCCCAAATCCTCTGAAAAAGCTTCTTCCTTCCCCTCGAGGCGTAACCCAGGCTCTGCCAGCACCCAGTTTAAGGATGTGTCCCTGCCTACCTCCCTGAAACCCGAGCCATTCTCTCCTCGCCATGTCTCCTTAGCGGTCTTCCCTCTCTTCTCCTCTTTCTGCTTCTTCTTCCTCTTCTTCTTCCCCCTTCTCCTACTCCCTTTCTTCCTCCTTTGCTTTGAGAATGATCTGTCCCAGGATGGGTTGCAGGGCTGCCATCCTGCTGTAACCCAGCAGCAACAGCCCCAAAAGTGCAAAGAGATGACAGACTGGAGCTGTTCCGTTGATGGATGAGATCCATTTTCTTTCCCGTTTTTAATTTTTTCTTTAATTTACTAAGCAAGATCTCACCTAAAGAAAAAAATCCTGCCTTATCCCCATCACATCTTACTGGGAATATTAATTTCAAATGTTATTTTAAAATTTTTTATAACTAACTAGCCAGCACCTTCCTTTATTTCAAAGGAGGACAGATATTTCTGGGATTCAATACACCCATCTTTATACTGGAGAGAAAATACCAAACAGGTATGTGGATTTATGATGCTTTTTTTAGGTCAGGGTTGGTAATTATGAGTAATGATCTGGCGGGGTGGTGGCAGCTGAAAAACTGATTTCTCCTGAAGTTGTTTGAATAGTTAAAAAGTGGAAGAAGTGATAAATAGAGAACGGGGATTCACTCCAGCAGTGGCCGAGGGGTACAAAGGGCACCAAAAGGGATGAAAGGACCTTTAGGGTCTTGTGTCCAGGTGGGAGGAGGGAGTTTTCACTGAGGGCAAAGAGCTGGCTGGGCACAGGGTGTCTACTGTGATGTGTTATTTGGGGTGAAAGCAGGGACTTTCTGTGCCCCACGTTAAGACCCTGGTCCTCCCCTGTGAGTTTTGTGCCATCCCTGGTGGTCAGTGCTTGTGCAGGATGGGGGTGATGGAGGATTTGCTGCTTCTTCCATCGGGTCCATGGTGGGGGGTGGCTTCACAGGACACCTGACAGCTTGAAAACCTTGGTGAGAAGGGACTTCCATAAACCCACATTCAGCAACCCTTTAATCATAGAATTGTCACAGAATCATAGAATGGTTTGGGTTGGAAGGGACTTTAAAGCTCATCCCATTCCACCCCCCTGCCATGGGCAGGGGCACCTTCCACTATCCCAGGTTGCTCCAAGCCCCGTCCAACCTGGCCTTGGACACTTTCAGGGCTGGGGCAGCCACAGCTTCTCCGGGCAATATTAAAAGGGATGTTGTGTTTTGCTACGGTGCCATGATGACAAATTACAGCTTAAAAGTCGTTTTTAATATGTGGGCATTCTGAAAGATCCCCAACACCCCTGCGTTTAAGGAAGGAGGTTCAGTTTGCAGCTGGATCCTGAGCGTTGGGGTGAGGATTGAGAAGCAGCTGGAAAAGCACAGACGGAGAAGGAAAGTTAGGTTTTCCCTCTTTGGGGTCGGCCGTGGCACAGCACCGCAGTGGTTAATGCTCGCTGCCACCCTGCCAGGGAGCAGGAACGCGCTGGCTCCGGCACAAAAGTGGCCGGCGATGACAACGTCCCTGCGAGCAGGACGCGAGGCCGGGGTTTGGCCGGGGCAGGGCGGCGGAGGGGCCGTCTGTCAGCCCTGCCCCGCTGGAGAAAGGGGAGGGCCCGTGGGACAAAAGGCGACATTATTCGGTGCTTCAGGAGGGATGAATGGAGTATTGAAAGCCACCACCTCAGCGAGTAGATTGGTTTTCAGCCCCCATCAGTGAGCTGTCTGTCTGCTGGTGAGTCTCCTCCAGAGGCTTGGTCAGCACGAGCTGAGCAGAGAGATCAGGGAGATGCAACGGAGCTGTGTCCCATCCATGTGGGTGCCTTCCTGCACCTCCATCACCTCTTGCTGGTGCACAGAAAACCCTTTGGTCCACCATCATCTCCCCCTAGTGCAGGCAACAAAGTCAAAGCCTTGGTCTGGAGGCTCTGGAGTCCTCCCAGCCCATGGTCTGGAGGGACCTTGGCTAGCTGGACACCAGCACACAGTCCCACCCGGGAGCTCTTCTCATCCCATGCCTCCACATGGAAAAACCAGGAGCAGCAAAAGGCTGGATGACGAGTTTCTACGGGAAGGAGGATTTAGTCACTGATACTGTGGATTTCAGACCTTTCCTAAGTTTCTGACCACCAGCAGATGCCTGAAGCACCAGCAGTCGGTGTGCATCCCTTCAGGAGATGGTGTGCCCCGTGTGGGCTGGAGGGACTAATTTTAGGGCTCCGCTTAGCTGAGCCTGACAGCCCGGCTTTGGAGCCGGCGTGCGGGAGCATCCTCACGATGGCACTGCTCCCCCAGCGCACGCTGCCGCCAGACCGGCTGCTGGGACCGCCGGGATGTGGCTCTGGGCTCCCAGAGGTGTCCCGGCCACCAGGACCAGCACCCATCCCCCTCCCAAACAGCCTGTGAGTGAGACGGAGCTGGAAATCCACTCCTTCGGCAGTGAGCGGTAAATGAGGGGGAAATGGAATCTTAAGATGTTTAATCTCTTCCTCATTTTCTGCTGACATTCCCTATTGCTGAATTTTATCTCGCAGGTGGGATACAGCCCTTCAGCTTCATCTTGCCCTTCAAAAAAAAAAATCTCTTGTTGTCAATAAACCCAGCTGGAATTACTTTTCACGTGTCTCCTGGTCACTGCTCCTGGAAACACTGGGAAGGGACGTGTTCACAGGTCCTGCATGGCCCTTGGTGACCACAGGCTCTCCTGGCTGCCACCGCTAACACTGCTGTCTGCATGTTTCAGGGAATTCTCCTCTGGAAATTCGCCTGCAGAAGGACTGGCAAGCAGCAATGACACTCGGTCTCTGTCCGGACACCCGGCACGGCACAAGGAGGCCGGACATCGAGGTGCTGCCTCTCTCCTTGATGCCAGCCATGCTCCTTGTCCTTCTCGTCCTCAGCCCCACCGGTGAGCTCCTGCCTGGGGCAGTGGGAGGGGTTTCAGGCACCAGTGATCCCTCTCCAGCTCTCAGATTTGTGGGCAGGTTTTCGCCAGGAGAAGGATTATTGTGGTGTCCCCTACAGCGCTGAGTGTGCACAGGGATGGAGGGAGCAAGTTCAGCTCTTATCTCCTGCCATGAGCTGGATGTGATGGCAAGCCCAGCACTCAGGACAGGCAGGGGAATGGGGCAGGCAGCTGCCAGCACTGGGGACAGAGCAGTTCTGGGCTCCGGAGAGGGCAGCACCCTTGGGAAGAGGCTGATGACCAAGGGCTTGCTCCCAGGACCTGTGGGACCAGTCCTGCCAAGGAAACAGGTGGAATGAGCACCCATTCCCTGAGGACAATGGCCCCTTCTCACTCCTGGCAGGCACTGTCCAGCCAGGCTGGAAAGCATTTAAATCGACCTGGGAAAAGCCATTCCCGCTCTGGAACGCAGGTCCACACCAGCGCTGTGTCAGCGTGGTTATCCCTGGGTGACTCTGTCCATGTAATTACAGCCAGGCAGTGGGGAACGCATTCCTGTCTCAACAAACCCTCACCAAGGCACCGCCAGCCAGAAAACTGGGAATTCAGGTGTAGTCAGACATCCTAATTTAGTTAAATCGGGTTTTACCTTCCCACCCCTTCAGCTGGTGCTTCCCTTCCCCCTCGAGATGCTGTGGCAGCATCTGCGCCCACACTCGGGGTGGGGGGACCCTGAGAGGACCCTGGTGGCTCTCTCGCTGCACCCTGCATCTCCTGGCTCTCCTGGTTCTCTTCACTAATGGGCACAGATTAGTTGCTAATGAAGGGCGATTTGTCCTCCCTTTTGGTGGTTTTGTTTAGCAGCGGTGTTTACTCGAGCAGCTTCCCTTTTTCTTTTGGCTTTGTGAAGCTGGATCAGAGAAATATGGAGGGCTCTACCTCTTCTCAAAAAAGACAGTTTTCCCCTCGTTCCTCATTATTGTAGACACACCAGGCATATTTTTTTCAGATCTCTCCTGACTTTGCTGGAGGATGCTCTTAAATGAATATTTCAGAGCTTTGATTTTGACTTAAAGGGAGATGAATATTTATCAATGCCCTTTTTATCCACTGCTTTTTCGGCACTGGAGTGGACTAGGTGTTAAAAATCAATACAAACCAGGATCAAACACTCTTCCTAGAAACCCTCACACCTCCACATTTTTGGTGCAAAGGTGAACTGAATTACCTCTCTCCTATTATTCAGCCCACAGAGCTGCCGTATCGTTCCCTGTCCCCTCCTTCAGAGCCTCTCTGCTCCTGTGGTCTCACCTGTTTAATCTCCAATTCTTGCTGGAATCACAGCATCCCTTTCCATGCCTGGTCCAGCTGGATAGGGCAGGAGCACCCGACCACGCTGGATCTCCCCGGCTGCTGCCATTCATCCCAGCATCCCTGCTAAGTCGTGGATACAGCCAGACAGTTGCCTTATTCTCCTTTCTCTTGGGGCTTCTAGGTCTTTCTTTGACAGTCTTGATTTCTGGCTGACTTAATGGTCTCCCAGGCAACGTCCTAGCAAGGAAAAGGGAGGTGGGTTCATCTGCTCCACTGTCCCCCCAGGCTCACGCTGCTTCTCACGGCGGTGACATCCGCCTCCGGAGAGGCTGGGATTGACCTTCTCGTCACTGCTCGTAGGCTGAGCGTGAAGCAGGACAGGGCTGGTCCAAGGCAGTGGGAGGAAAAGAGGCCATGGAGGCACCACGGGTGTTGATCAGCCCTTGGGTGCTGTAATTAGCACGGAGGCATCATAGAATCACGGGTTGGAAGGGACCTTAAAGCTTATCCCATTCCAAACCTCCTTCCACGGGCAGGGACACCTTCCACTAGGTTTGGAAGGATTTTGGAAGGTGTCGCCTATGGGAGAGGGCTGTGCAGCCAGAGCCTTGAGCCCAGGACACCTCGGATGCCTGAGGAGATCTGTGCTGGGCTCCAGTATCAGCCAAGTGCTTGTGAACTGGGATGTCCACAAGGTCCAGCTGCCCACCCCCATCCACCATCCCCCAGGGCATCATTATCATGTTTCTGTGACCTCCTGGATCAGCTGGAGCCCTCGGTGACCCATGCTGGCAGCTGTCCAGGGAGGATCCCACATCACTCAGCATTGGAGCTGAGAGGGATTTTGTGCCCAAATAATTCCCAGACTGTGGGAGGAGGGTCCAGAGATGAGGACACATCCTGCATCCTTCAAATGTTCACCTCCCTCTGGATGATGTTTGTTGACCCCCAAAGGTGGCTGCACCCCATCAGCAGGTGTGTTGGTACTTGCACATAATTATGGAGCTTCCAAAAAGGGGATTTTGTTGGGAAAAAAGAGAAATAATTAAAATGCACATAGGGTGCAGCATCTTCCATCAAGACATCTCCAGTGGGTTTCTCAAGCCGGGAAGCATTGATTTTCCTTGTTCCCATCTCACCACACAAATTTTCCATAGGGGTGATGGGGCAGGAGAACGCAGGAGCTGCCCCAGGGCCCACAGCAAGGCAGCAATGGAGCCAGGGATGGACACAAAACTCCCCAAGACTTGGCCCAGGACAGGATCCACCTGGGGTGGCTTCTGCTGGCTACTGGGCTTATCAGGGTCACATGTGTCACCCTGTGCTTCAAGCACAGTTCCATCAGAGTCACAGTCACTCATATGCTGCCTCAGTTTCCCCACCTGTGAAGTAGATTAAGTGATGCTCTGGGGAAGGGTGTTCATTTTTTCTCCTACAAACACCAGGACTTTGCAGGAAAGGGAAGGGTCCAAGGGCTGCTGGGTCCTGCCGGTCTCCACCACACCCATCCCATCCCTGCTACCATCACTCTCCCAGCTTCATCTCCTCTCTGGGGAGAGCTGATGCCTTCTCTTCTTCCTTGCAGGCACCACTTCTGAGCCTGAGCTGTTGCCACTCCCAGGTGAGATTCTTCTCCTAAAGTCACTTTTCTCCAGGAAGTTTTGTAGTTGAAAAATGCATTTTTAGGTAAAAGAAGGGATATGGGGAATTTAAAGAAGGAAATGTATTGATTTGGAACAAAAAGCAGCAAGAAGAAGCTAAACTTCTTTTACAGAAAGGAAATAAAGATTATTATCCCTATTCTGCTAATTATCCTGAGAGGAATATTTTGCCACCTCCTGCTGAGTCCCTGTCCCTGTGCCATGCATCACACACAAGTAAATAATTCCCTTGATGTGGTGGACCCCGGGCACTTCCACGCCTGCTCCTCATCACGGGCAGCTTGAGAGATCATCTCCATCCCACCAGCTCCCATGTGGGACCAGCTCTGGATGCATTCGCTGAGGCTAATAAGGATTTGCTAATTGCATCTTGTCGCTTGTCACCTATTGTATGTCAACATGTGGTGCCACGTGTCTGCTTTTCCCTCCTCCTGTTGGGTTTTTGCCCATCAGCAGGCGAGATGATGGGAGCACCATAGAGCCACAGAATGGTTTGGGTTGGAAGGGACTTTAAAAGCCATCTCATTCCACCCTTCCACTAGACCAGGCTGCCCAAAGCCCCGTCCAGCCTGACCTTGGTGATGGTGCATCTCATTCCTGGATTGAGATGTGCTGTGTCTCTGCATCCACTGCTTCCAGCAGATGAAGGGGAGCCCATGTCCCACCACCAGGTGGGCAGCACCAAGCTAACAACTGCCTTGTGCTACAGAGAAGGGGCAGGGTTTTATTTCAGGAGCAGGAGTTTGATGTAGATTTGCTCCCCATCGCCCACTGCCTGCTGAGGGACCTCTCTGTCCCCATCCTCCCAGAGATCCGTCTGACCAACGGGCCCAGCCGGTGCCAGGGCCGAGTGGAGATCCTCTACAATGGCTCCTGGGGGACGGTCTGTGACGATGACTGGGACATCGTGGATGCCAACGTGGTGTGTCGCCAGCTGGGCTGTGGCCATGCCATCACCCTCCCGGCCGCCATGACCTTCGGCCAGGGGAGTGGGCCCATCTTCCTGGACAATGTGGACTGCAAGGGCTGGGAGGCAGCCCTGAGCGAGTGCTGGAGCCACGGCTGGGGCATCCACAACTGCTACCACTACGAGGACGTGGCTGTTGTGTGCAACGGTAATGAGGCTGTGTTCCTTGGAGGGCAAGGAGAGCAGGGGGTTCCTGTGGAGTGCAAGACTTGGGGGCTGCAGGGGCCTTGGTGGAGCCCAAGAGTCTTATCACAGAGCCTGTTCCTCTGACCTGGGTCAGCCAAACATCCTCTGCATCCTCCTTTCACTCTTCTCTTCAATCCAGGTCTCCTCCCAGCTCCACAGGCTGGTGCTCCATAAGGTGACCGGCCTGTTTTGTGTTCCTTGTCACTCCCAGCTCAGGGACTTTGCGCCCTCTCCAGCAGGATCCCTGGGGAAAGAGCACATGCCCACCCACACTCCTGTCTCTGAGTCAGTTGCTGCCCAACTGCTCTTTCCCCTTTTGACTGGTGTTTCTTTACATTGCTGAGCTTTTCAGTAGGAGATGTTCCTAAAGGTGAGAAAAGCAGTGGAAAGTGTTTGAACTCGGCAAGTGAAAGTGGAACGGCTCCGTGACGGCCCTTATGTATCCCACACACGTTCCTCCCTCGCTGTGCAAGGTTTGCTCATCAGCCAGGCATCAGCGAGCTGTGAAAGGGAGGTTGTGCAGACCTGGAGCAGCTGCTCGGTGAATCCCCACGTCCTGCAGAAGCAGGGCTTGGAAAAGGAGGGATGGAAAGGCAGGGATGCTGGGTTGGCTGGTAGGTTGTACCAACAGCAACCAGAGAACAGAGGTTGTGGATCGGGCAGGAAACTGAATCATGGCGTTGTTGGAGAGGAGAGGTGGAAGGAGTCAAAAAGGAGGTGGGGAGCTGGGTCTGAGGGCAGAAGAGAGGCTGAAGGTGTCAGCAGAGAGCTCTGGGCAGGGAGGTGCAGCTGCAAACCCCTCTATTTCCCACCTGGGGCTGGTTTGGTGCAGACCCTCCTGGAGCAGTGGGGTGGGAGGGATCCCTCCAGCTTTGGGGTGGAGCAGCAACACCTGTGTCACCTCTCTGCTTCCCTTTGCAGAGTTCTCACCCACGCAAGTCAGTGAAGGACCGACCACCAGGACCCTCACGGCCTCGGTACAGGATGGGGAAAGTAAGCTGCTCAGCTGTCATTGCAGGGGGACATCCTGCCTGAGGGCAGTGTCCTCTACTGTCACCTGCTGCCCCTCTTGAAGCCTCCCAAACCTCCAGCCCTGAGGTGCAGACCCCCAGACCCTATCACTGTGCTGGCTATGGCCACTCCCTATCCCAGAGGTTCCCAAGACTCCCAAGCCTCTCTGCTCTAAAGCATCGCCCCTTTCCCACTCTTTCTCACTTGTTTTCTTTGCCATCACGGCCACGGCAGGGTCTGGGCACGGTGGCATCGCTGTGCCACGTGAAGGGACACCACATCCTTCTCACCTCATGCTGCCACCCTCCAGGTGACGGCAGCATCCGCCTGGTGAGCGGCCCCGACACCTGCCAGGGCCGGGTGGAGATCTTCTACCGCGGGAACTGGGGCACCGTCTGCGACGACGACTGGGGCCTGAGCGATGCCAGTGTGGTCTGCAAGCAGCTGGGCTGTGGGCAAGCCCTGGATTATAAGAGCAATGCCTATTTTGGCTATGGAACAGGACGTATCCTCCTGGACAACGTCAACTGCGACGGCAGCGAGCCCTTCCTGTCCGCCTGCTACAGCCTGGGCTGGGGCATCCACAACTGCGGCCACCACGAGGATGCTGGGGTCATCTGCACAGGTACAGGGCAGGGCATCGCCCTCAGGGTGGGGAAAAACCCAAGGACATCCTGGTGTCCAAGCAGAGATGGCCTCAGAGAGATGCTGAGGTGCCTAAGGCTGGGCAGGGACTGGGCTCTGCGCTGTGGGAGCATCCTTACTCCTTATCCGCCCTCATCCTGGTGCTCCGGAGTAGCAACCCCACGCCAAGAGCCTGGAGCACAGCCAGGGGGGTGACTTGCAGGGGAAATGCATCTGCCATGATGCCATTTCCCTCTGCCATTTCCCTGCTCTGCTGGCTGGAAAACAAGCTGCCCGCGTCCGGAAGGAGGGAGCGGCTGCCAGGGGCTGGGCACAGCGCCAGGCCCAGCCTGCCTCCCCTTCCCCTCCCGAAATGATGTATTCCTGCCATTCTCCACTGATTACTGTTTATAATGTTAATAATACCCCTGAATTCCCTCATTATCATGGCTAATGA
The DNA here is from genome assembly GCA_013398115.1 of Falcunculus frontatus. Classification (NCBI taxonomy): domain Eukaryota; kingdom Metazoa; phylum Chordata; class Aves; order Passeriformes; genus Falcunculus; species Falcunculus frontatus. The sequence continues at coordinate 39,610 of VZRV01006414.1, read as the reverse complement.
CGGGAGCAGTAAGTGCCAGTGCTTTCCCTTTCCCACTATTAACCGACAAAGGGGATGATGTAGGACAAAAGGGACAATTTTTTCAGGCTGGTCCCTTCCTCCCTAAACATCCCCATCCCCTGTGGCATCTCCTCTGGGCACAGAGTTGGTGGCACCACCATGCCTAGACCTTGCTCAGAGGGGCAGGGGATAATGAAGTGTAAAATGTAATGAATCCTGATGATAGAATCTCCCAGGTGTCACCTCTATCCCTCCGTGTCACCGCAGGACTGGACACATCCACCATCACATCCTTCACCACCTCAGTGGCCCTGGACTCTGAGGAGACACTCACAGCCACAGCCACAGGTAAGGAGGTTGCCAGTCACTCATTTGTGGAGGAAGCTGTGCCCTCTGTGTCTTCTTGTGACCCAGTCTGGCCACCCCGAGGTCCTGCCATGCATGGGTGATGCTCGGGGGGTGACATTGCCCACGGCAGGATCTTGCCATGGGGCAGCCGTGGTGCTGGTGGCCTCTGGCACTGACCAGAGAAGGGGCAGAGGGTGCTGGATCTGGACCCCCCATGCCTGCGTGTCCCCACACTTGTCCCAGCAGTGACAGACAGCAGGGACCAGCCCTCCCAAGCCACCGAGGTGGTCACCACCATGCTCCTGACCGTCGAGCAGGAAAGTAAGTGTGCAGTTGCTGCTAGTCCTGCACGGGGCTCCACGCCCCTGGGGGAGTCACTCCACATCCCCAGGGCTCACCCCACGCCCCCAGGGCTCCTCCCATGTCCCCAAAGGTCACTCCATGTTCTGAGTGCTCAATCCATGCCCCAGGAATTACCTCACATCACCAGGGCTCACTCCACATCCCCAGGGTTTGCTCCATGCTCCCAGGGTGTTCACCCCATGCTGCTCAGGGGTTCATCCCACATCTCCAGAGATTACTTCATGCTCACAGTGCTCACCCCATGCTGCTCAGGAATCACCCCACGTACCCAGTGTCACCCCACATCACCAGGACTCACCCTGTGTCCCCAGGGGCTCAGCTGACATCCCCATGGTCACCCTATGCTCTCCAGGGGTTACCCCATAACCCAGAGGCTCATCCCATGCCCACAGGGTTTGTCCCACATCCCCAGGGGGTTGCACCCATGTCCCCAGGGGTTACCCCAGAAACCGGGGGCTCACCCCACACCCTTGGGAGGGTCAGCAGGGGACACCGGACCCCCTGTGGAGCCCTGGTCCCCCCGGCGTCGTGCCACGCAGGTGGCAGCTTGAGGCTGGCGAACGGGAACGGGAGCTGCCGCGGGCGGGTGGAGGTGCGGCACCGCGGCACCTGGGGCACCGTCTGCGACGACGACTGGGACTTCCCCGACGCCCAGGTGGTTTGCCGGCAGCTGGGCTGCGGCACCGCCCTCGCCGCCACCGTGCTCGGCTCCTTCGGCTACGGCAGCGGGCCCGTGCTGCTGGACAACGTGGGCTGCGGCGGCGGCGAGGCGCGCCTGGCCGACTGCTTCCACCTGGGCTGGGGACAGCACAACTGCGGCCACCACGAGGACGCCGGGGTCATCTGCCGAGGTGAGAGTGGGAGCTGGGAGAGGGGGGTCTGCAGGTCTCCGGTGAAGCCCAGCTCAGTGGGAAAATCAGTGAGAGAATGGGTGTAGGGAGGATTTTGGCTGCGCTCAGGCTGGCTGTGGGAAATGGGGTGGTGGGTGAATAATGAGCCCCCACACCCCGGGGTTTCTCCTGCACATGGGGATAGCAGTGGCAGTCGGTGCCATGGTGTGGGTGATGACTGGAGTGTGGACCCCTCTGGTCTCCATTTGTGTACAGTGGCTGCACATCCCACCCCACATCCCTGCAGCCATCCCACACCACTGCTGGGGGTCTCTGACCCAACCCTGTCCCTTGAGTCACTTTTTCCACCTCTCCTCCACTGCTCCAGGCGCTGATGACACCGAAGACCATTTCCAAGAAGCCACTGCTACAACCACCACGTTGGCCCCCACTCATCCCAAGGAGGGTAGGTACTGGGGTGTCACCTGGAGACACAGTGCCAGCCCTGGGGATGCTCCATGCTGGCACAGGGTGGAAAAAGAAGTGGCTCAGGCAGAGGCACAAGATTTAGCAGTGCCTGGAGCAACCCACAGAAGGGGAAAGACTGGTGACACTTCTAAGTCATGGCCTCTCGTGGTGCTTCCAAGGCTGGTTCAGGCAGAGGTGATGGACCATTGGGTGATGGACCTCAGGGTGGGGAGAGGAGGTGGTGGACCAGGGAGGCTGAGCCACGAACAGAGATTATTTGTCTGTTCCTCCGACTTAACATCCACTATGATGCTCTGAGGGTCACCCCCAGCTCTGATGCTGGCCTGTGGTCACCCCCCTGCTCCTGGCTGTGCAAAGGCAGTAATGGGGGAGCTGTGGGCTGAACCTCAGAGAGACCAGGGCTGTCCCAGGGCAGGCAGGGAGAGGGGGACACAGCACTGAGATGGGCACGGGCAGTGGCTGCTTCACCCCCTCCCTTCCGCAGGGTCCCTGCGCCTGGTGAACGGCAGCCACCGGTGCGAGGGGCGCGTGGAGATGTTCTACCTGTCCCAGTGGGGGACGGTGTGTGACGACGCCTGGGACCTGCGGGACGCCAAGGTGGTGTGCAGGCAGGTGGGCTGCGGCCACGCCGTGGCAGCCTGGGGGGAGGCACGCTACGGCCAAGGCACCGGCTACATCTTCCTCGACAACCTCAAGTGCAAGGGCCACGAGCCCTCGCTGCTGCGCTGCTCCCACATCCGCTGGGACGTCCACAACTGCGACCACTCCGAGGACGCCGGTGCTGTCTGTGACATCCTATGACCCTCCCGCAGGTAAGGGGGGATTGGAGTGCTGGAGGGAGCTGGTGGCAATGCCACAGAGAGGGCTGAAGCCTGGCTGCTGGTCTGGATGAGCTCTCTGTACTGGCTGGGCGCCCCGTGGGTGTTTGGGCTCTGAGGATGGGAAGAGCTGGGTGAGGACTGGGTTCTCCTCAGCTCCTGAAATAGTGGCTGAAGCTTTCTCCTCCCTACCCGCCGCCCCAGACTGCCTCTTGGAAAAACAAAACTGCTTCTGGTGTGAAATCTGGTTGGTTTCAGCCATTTCTTTTAAGGGATGAGGAGTGAAAAATGGATTTTCTGCTGTGAAAATGACGTTAAATTATACTCAGAAAATGTAAAAAGGGGGCTGAAATCACACCAGGATGCTCCACTGGCTCTGCAGTGAGTTACTGCTGTTCTGCAATTTGCTTTGCAAGCCCTCCAGCAATCCCAATACCAGCTTTTTCTTCTCGTTTTGGCATCAGAAATACCAATTCCTCCCCCATTTCCATGCAGCAGAAATGCAGGCGTTGGATCTCACACCATCTGCAATCCTTGTGCCTGTTTCACCTGTTTCTTCTGCAAACACTGTGGGGTTTAAGAGAGCTCAGATGAGATTTCCCTTCCTGGGGGGCATCAGCACAGCCAGTCCATGCCCAAAAAATCCCCTGGGGAGTGGGAAAGGATGGGGCTCCCTGCAGCCCCCCCATCCTTCTCCATCCTGTGCCACACAGACGTGCTGGCTTTGGCTGCTCTGTCCCAAAAGCTCCATGCTCCGAGGTGCCCAGGGCAGGCAGGGAGCTGGCAGACAGGACACAAGCAGATGGAAAACCATAGGGAAGACCCCAAATCCCTTCCTAGAGCAAGGAAAGGGACCCAGGAGCCTGCTCCTTCCCCAGTGCTGTGCCTTTGGTGTATAAAGGCTGTTTTCCTCCCAGCTCAGGTGGAAAGACCCAGCCTGCAGCACCAGTCACCTTCACCACCAAGTGTTTGATTCCTACTGGGACACTGGGAAAATGATCTCCGTGTTCTTGTGGATGGGGTTCAAGGGTGGGGAAGGGCTCGTGCAGTGGCACAGGGCTCACTCCTCTGTTTGTGCAATTCTTTTGTTAATAATAGACTGTGCATATTCCTGGGTTGGGTGTTTTTTGGTTTTCCCTTTTTTTTTCTTATACGTGTTTGGGCTTGTTTTGTGAATAAATAAAAGCCCTTTGAAAGTGCTCTGAGAGCTGACTTGTTTTCCTGTCATCCCCTCAAGGCCCTGGGTAGAAGCAAACGCCTGGGGAAGAGGGGACGCCCCAAACCTGGAGGAGAGAGCTCAGCTCCTGCTGCCAAAAATCGGCCCAAATCCCTTGCTGACCCTCAAGCAGCCCTTGATTCCCACCCAGCTGAAAGCTCAGCTTGGACCTTTCCTCACCCCAGCTCTAGGGGTACAACCCTGATCCCCACCAGGCTCAGGGGGTGACGTTGGATCCAGCTTTGGTTTTGTTCCCGGTGGGATTTGGCAGTCACGTGGGCTGTGGGGTGGCCCTGGCCCCATGCTCAGGCTCCTGTTGGCTGCTTCTCTTCCACTTCCCATGGGCAGAGCTTTCCCAGCACTTTGCTGCCAGTCCAGGTTTCCATCAGTGGGGAAACTGAGGCACGGAAGCATCTTCCAGGCAGGCTGTGGCAGCACAGCTGGACAAGGGCTTGCTGAGGCCCTGGGAGAGGGCAGGGAGCTGGTGTGTGAACAAAACCTTCCTTTCCCTGTGTTCCCAGTTCCTGCACGCTCCGCTGCCCCCTCACTTCCTGTCTCGCCTCCTGCCTCCAGGACAGCTGGGCAATGCCTGGGTCCTGCTGGGAGCAGGAGGGGGACAGAGCTGTCCCCGACAATTCCCAGGCCATCCCTGCAGCCCACGCCAGCTGGGGATGGGTCAGAGGGTGCTGTGGGCTCCTCCAGCTTTGCCGGCCCCTCCCTGTGGCTATGGGAGATGGGAGCGGGGCTGGTGGCCAGGAGGTGCTCTGGGAGCTGCAGCCTCTTGGGGTGTCACAGGGAGGAAGAGAAGAAAGGCTGGATGGGTTTTCCCTGTTTTTCTTGGGGACTCTGCCTTGAGCTGGCAAAGCTGGGCTGGTTTTTGGTGTTACCCCACACCCTGCTCGTCTTGGCTTTGAGCTGGGAAGAGCAGGTCCTGGTATCCCGGAGTTTCTCCCTTTTATAGCCTACAATCCGGCAAGCAAAGGGTTTCCAACCAGGAAAGACAGCAGCTGCCTCCCTCACCTTCCAGCCTTTTCTCCTGCAGACAGCTTGGGATGGGCTGGGATCCACAGGGATCCCCCCAGACACTCCACAGCCAAGCTGGGCATCATCTCCTGTTCCTCTGGGAGCAGGGAGTGACAGGCAGGGTGGGAGCAGGGTACCAGCACGGGGATGCGCTGGGGCAAGGAACAGGGGGTGGAGGACACCCTGGCTCTGCAGCAGGGCAGCAGCACAGGGGATGCTCTGGAGAAGGGCAGCAGCACAAGGCATTCTCTAGAGCTGGGTACCAGCACAGGGTATGCTCTGGAGCAGGGCAGCAGCACAAGGAATTCTCTGGAGCTGGGTAGCAGCACAGAGGATGCTCTGGAGCAGGGCAGCAGCACAAGGAATTCTCTGGAGCTGGGTAGCAGCACAGAGGATGCTCTGGAGCAGGATGGCAGCACAGGGAATGCTCTGGAGCTGGGTACCAGTGCAGGGGGTGCCAGGGGTGCCAGAGCATCCCACCACGGGACCAGAGCCAGGCTGCAGCGGCTGCGTGGGAGCCGGGATAAGCCGAGTTCCTGCCCAGCTCCCATCCTCTTGCCGACGTCAGCTGTTTCCCGGCGCCCAGAGCAGCTGCAGCTCCACACCGGTCGATGTCATCGATTAGTTCCTCTCCCCATCCCTGGAGAGGGGATGGTGTGGGGGGTAGCAGGGAGGAGAGAATAAATATTTCAGCAGGTCCAGGCAAAAGCTGGGGTTATTTTGAGGCTGGGATTTATGGGCTATTAGGAATAAGGAATGAGTCTGTGCTGGGGAGAAGAGACCCATTAATCCAGGCTGAAGGAGCACAAATGAGCAAGGGAAATGGAGGAGGCTTTAATTATTTTGCCACGTTCTAGAATAATAAGCTGGCCTCTGGCTGGGCACTGGTGTGGGGCTCAGGAGCTCTGCTCCCCAGGAACGGGGGCAGGTGAGGGGACACTCACTATTAAATCCCCCCAAGCTGTGCTGGGAGGGATGGACAATCCATTCTGGGACCAGTACGAGACCAGCACAAGCAGTGCTTCTGCCTGGGATGTGGTGGAGGATGCTCTGCTTGTGGGGGGAGGCTGCAGACTGCAGGGATGGCAGAAAGGGCCCGTGGGTCAGTGCCCGCTCCCAAGGGTGCCCTTCCCGGGCTGGGTGAGCTTTGCCAGCGCCGTGCCCCGTTAAGGCAATCCCGCCTGTGCCTGTAACCGGAGGAGCTGGGCACTGTCCGGCACAGGGTGAGTCAGTGCCGGAGGCAGCCCTGGGCCGGGGAGCATCCCTGGCTCTCTGCTCCCAGCACCACCTGGCTGACCTTGGGCTCTGCTCTGTTCCCCAGCTCACTGTGCCCCCCGGCTCACTGTGCCCTCCCCTGCTCTCCTTGCTGTCTCTGCATCCCTCCACGTGCCTCAGTTTCCCTGGGGGACGCGGGGAGGCTGGTCCTGGCTCACCCCTTGACACCCTCGGGGAGCTGCAGGGACCCAGCTGCCCTGGCTGGAGGTGCATTCCTTACCCCATGGGGGCACCGAGATTTGCCCCATCCCCTACAGTCAGAGGTCCTGGCAATGTGGACACCCACGTGGCAGGGATGCGGAGCAGGGACAACCTTGGACCACCTCCTCCTCCGATGGGGTGAACGAAGACCCGAACTCCCTGCGGCATCCCTGCGGCACTACAAGCCTTGTTCCCTTGATAGCGTGGCCCCAGGTGCCAAGGTCACCCAGCGGGACCACGGTGGGAGCAGGAGCTGCTCACCGCACCCCACCGCCGGCAGCGTCCTCCTTCCCCGCTCCTGCCGGGCCTGCCGCCGCGGCTCCCGCTGACGTCACCCGCCGGAGCCAGGAGCTATTTTGGGATCTGCAAAGTCACTGGCGCAATTAGTCGGCTGGCAAAGGCAGCGGGGCGGCGGGGGGACCGCGGGGACGGCTGCTCCCCACGCTGTGTCGTGCCGTGCCGTGCCGTGCCGAAGGCTGCGCGGCCACGGCCCACGGGCACCGCCAGCTTCCCTGTGCCTGCAGCAAGGCTCCCTCCGCCAGGACAAACGGCCACGGCTGCAAATCCTCCCATCCATCATTTCCTCCTCTCTGCCTCTTTTTTTCTTTCTTTTTTTTTTTTTTTTAAATATTCAATTTTATGTCGCTCCCCTGGCAGGAGCCTCCCCACGTGGGCTGCCGAGAGCTGGCGAAAGCCAACTCGCTGCCGCCTCGCTGCCACCGCTCGCGTTTTGGAGAGAGGCAGGAGAGGGATTGTCTGCCAGCCGCGCTTCCCAGGGCGATGCCGCGGGCCAGGGGCTGCCCTGCGGCTGGGAGGGGGATCCGGCTATTCCCGGGTGCTCTGCTGCCAGCTGGGCGCTTGGTTGAATCGGCTCGGCATCCTCCTGGATGCAGGCACCGCGGTGCCCCAGCTGCACAGCCGCAAATGCCCTGTTGGCCCCATCGCAGGGTCGGATGGGCTGCTGTGACAGTGGAGGGACACACCTATCCCCGGGGCACAGCACAAACAGACGGTGGGGGTCTGCCATGCAGTGTCCTTGAGCCTGGGGGGGTGGGGACAGTCAGAGGGGACAGCTGGGGTGCTCACTCTCCCTGCCCAGTGCTGTTTGGTTTCTCTGCCCACCTTGCTCTCCTCCCGGTAACCTCCAGGTCATGGCCAGAGGGGACGTGCACAGAAATGCTGGGACAAGCTGGTCCTGGCAGGCTCCAAACACCTCAAAACTGGGGCTCAAAAAATCCTTTTAAAAACCTCCAGACTTTTCCATGTGACCTGACATCTCTTTCAGTCCCATCCCCCAGGAAAAAACACCCCAAATCCTTTCTCCCACCGCCTGGAGAGGTGCCATAGCAGGAGTTGGTGCTCAGCTCCCCTGATTCTATCTGGGGCTTTGGGGGGGAAGACCCGCAGGGCGAGATCCAGATGATCCATGGGCACGGCAGAGGTGATGGGCACCTTCAGACTGCCCCCCACCCTGATCGGAGCCCCAGCTTCCTCCTGGAGGGGGGTCCCTGCCTGTGCTGAGGCTGGAGGAGCCGCTGGTGGTCCTGGGGTGGGGAAAGACAGCGATGAGTGGGACCACGGGGTGTCTCTGGGGTGACAGGGGCTGTGGGAGGGCGGGGGGAAGGCGGGGAGCGTGTGTTCCCCCCGGGCTGGGGGAAGAGGCCGCGGCGGTGGGGCTGGGAGCGGTGAGGCTGTGCTGAGTCACGCTGCAGAGCCTGCGAGCAGGACTGCAGCAAGCGGCTCGCTGTGACAGCCCTGTCCCTCCCGCCTCCGGCTCCTCGCCTCCTCCTGGGGCCAGGATGCTGATGGGGGGGTGATGTCCAGGTTGGGGGGTCCCGCTGTACCCCTGGTCATGGCTGTGTCGGGGTTCTCAGCCCTGCGTGCCCCTCCCCAGCCCCCTGCCCTTCAGCAGGGACGAGGCTGCTCTAGGATGGGGGTCCTGGAGTTCCTGGGCGGGGAGAGGGGAGGACCGAGCTGCCCTTGGGGGATGACTGTCCCCGACCCCAGTGCAGGAGCGGTGTCTCTGGGTAGCTGTGACATGGGGGACAGCGGGGCCGGGGGGGGTCACTCACTGCCAGCACAAACAAAAAAGGGCACCTGGCAGCCACTAGAACACGGGGCAGCTTTCCCCTGGCACGGGTGGAGCGAGGGGTGGGTGGGCAGAGATCCCCCCAACTCCCACCGGGTGCCACCAATCCAAGACACAGAGCTGAGCGTCCAGCCCTGCACTGGGTCCCCTGCTACTGCACAGGAGAAAGGTTGAGACAGGTCCCTGCTGCAGAGGGAAACTGAGGCATGGGCTGTGCCCCGAGTATTGGCCCCAGACGCTGCCACCTCTCAGGCTCAGAGTCCGGGGCAACCCTGTCCCCACAGGACGCTGGTGCCCACCTTGCCTGGTGCTGCCTACCAGCCCTGCAGAGCTCAGAGCTGCTTCTGGAGGGACCGAGACAGGCAGGGCTTTTTTTAGGTGCTCCGTAAGTGCCGTCTGGGCGGTATTTATATCGGCTCCTTAAATAAGAGCTGCCATCTGAGCCTGACGAGCCTGCTTAATTATTAATGCCCCGCAGGGAAGCAGCACACCCGCCTGGTCCCGGCCCACCTTCCCGCTGGGATCCTGCATCCCAGGTACCCTCGGCTCCCCACCAGCACCCAGGGCGAGTTATGACAACCTGGACATCCCAGAGCACCTCGGCTTCCCACGGGAACATGTCTTATGTGGGAGCATCTTCCCGAGGGCAGGGAAGAAGGCTGAGAGGGGATTTTCTGAGTGGAGGGTGCCATGGCATGGGCATTGCTGCAGTTCTTAGTGGGGTTTGGGACTAAGGAGAGAGTGGGAGGCACAGGGTGCTGCTCTCCCATCCCATCTCAGTAGCTTGAGGTGGTTCCAGGGAAAATCATTCCTGGAAGCCCTGAGGAGTAGGGGCAGCCCTGCTTCACGGCAGGGCTTATGCTAAACAGCACGGGAGGGCAGCTGCTGCAGCAGAATTAATTTGGGCTCGGAAAGTGCTTTGAAAGGCTGAGATGAAAAGCCAGGGCTGGGTACAAAGCGCTGCAGCTCCACAGACAGGGGGAAGGAAACTCCCAGCAAAGCACCCTCAGTTTGTCACCAGCCCCACCAGCCATGGCCCCTCCATCGCCTCCTGCCCCAGGTGAGGCAGCCTCCCAGCTCTGGGATGTTTTGGGGAGGGTTGGTGAACCCTTGAGCTCGCTCAGCTGTTGGTTGTGGGATCCTTCCTTGGGTTGGTGTGACCCCCCCCCAGCTCTGGTGCGGGTCAGGGTGGAGGGGCCAAGGCTGCACTGTGGGAGGCTGGGGAGGTGCAGGGGAAGAGGGGACACCCTTGGGCTGCTCCCAGGATGTGTCCCTGGCTGTGTCACACAGCCAGGCTCAGGGCAACACGGTGGGAAAGGGGACAGGGTGCTTTGGGGTGTTGGGGACAGGCAGTCTGGCCCAGTAAGGGGTCAGGCAGGGAGGACACGAGGGCACCGCTGCCCTGCAACCTCAGGGAAGGGGACATGGAAGCCAGAGGTTTCCTCAGCTTGTTTTTCCACCAACATGACTGCAAGAGCCACAGAACTGCTCCCCTGGGCAGGCAGCCCCTTTCTCAGGGCAATCCAAGCAGCAGCTGCCTGGGCAGTGGGACTCGGGGTGAGCACCCAGGCAGGGAGCCCTGGGGCTGTGCAGGAGCCTGGGCAGCATCCCCTGGGGAATGCCACCCTGTGTCCCCTGGTCTTCACAGCTTTGCCAGCCACCAGCTGAAGACACCAAGCAGTTGGGTCACTGTTGCTGTAAGGTGTGGCAGGCGTACCTGTGGTGACAACCCCTCGTGTGGGGACAGGCTGGGACACCCACACCACACATCTCCCACGCTGGGCATCCCCTCCCCCGGCATCTCCCTCGCTCCAAGCAAGCAGACATGGAGGGGAAAGGCACAAGGGTAGGGGCACACGGCTGTCGCTCTCCCGCAGAAAGAGAGGGGTGAGGATTTCTGGATCCATTTTCGGAGCAGTCAGCAGCTAACCCAAGCAAAGCTCCAAGTCACGGAGAATTTCCTGCCTCCCCTCACGGTGTCACAAGGCATTGACAAGACGTAACAGGGAAGGCAAGAAAATGCAAAGAGAAAGACTCTTCTTCCAGGCCACAGGAATTAACAAAGTGGCACATTTGAACGCAGAGGAGTATTTTTAATCCTGCAGGCAGAATTGAGGTTATTAGGTTTTTCTGGGACATCTGCAGAACAGACCCACATCCTTTGGGCCATTGCGATTTTCCACCACAGCAGCTGCCCCAGCCTCTCACTGCGGGGTGTCTGCAGGCACCAGAGGTGGGAGAAGGGGATTTAGTGATGTCCAGCCAGGTAACACCTCCAGCTGCCCGTGCTGCCCACCAGCACCTTCTAACTCGGACCATTCACCACCAAACCTTCACCCCACTGCTGCCCAGGCTGTGAAACAGAGGAATTAGGTGTTGTGAGGGGTGTTGATTTATGCATCAGAGCTCAAAAAGGGGGCTGGATTCACTGCAGATAAATATTATAGCCAGATTGCTACTCTGAAGAATTTACAGCATCATGAATATCCTGTCCTGACCTGTGATGGGGAAGGAAATCATCTGCGTTGGGAAATGTATTTATGGCTCTGGTGCTCCGACAGAAATAAATCAGTATTTGCTCGTTTTGGGGCAAAAACAGGGTCACTGTAAATCGGCAGAGCTGGGCTGGCTGAGAACGTGCCAGGTTTATGGAAAATACTAGATAAGAGTCCAAAGGTTTGTATGGAGAGGCAACAGTTTTTATTAGGACTGTTGATATATTTGGAGAAATCAGGGGATCTTCCAGGTGCACAAGTACTTCTTCAGGTCTGGGCTTGTGTTCAATATTGTCCACGAGAACCCAGGAATTGTACCCAAGGGATAATATTATTTATTTTCCAAGTTAGAGGATGCATATATCCAACCCAAATGCAATAGGATCGCTCAAAAGGGGATGAGCAGGGAGGCTGCTCTGATCCACACACAGATCTGAGAGTGCTTGGCTCGGGTGATGCCCCACAGGTACCTCCAGATTATTGATAAGAAACGGCAGCAATAGCTGAAAAAATAAATTGGGAACCAAACTCCTTGAATATTCTCTTGCATTCTGCACTTTTTTACTCAAACCCTCTCCCAAAACTGGCACCAGGGTGAAAACAACCCAGAACCCCGCTGTGGAGCTCTCCAGAGATGATGGCGAGCCCCCTCGGGAGGATGAATGAGCCTTTATCGGGGAAGAGGAATAAACTGCCCTTGTCTGTGGGATCTCTCCTCGGGATGGCCAGGGCAGTAAACAAAGGCTGGGCACAAAGGCTGTTCTCACTCCAGAGCCACGTGCGCTGCGGGGTGTGAGGCTGGGGGTGCGGGCAAGGAGACAGCGTCTGATTTTTGTAGAGGAAATGGAGAGGATCCGGGCGTGTTTCTGGTCCTGTTTATCAGAGGGGGGGGATTTCTTCTGCTCTCGGAAGCTGTAAACAAAGGAGGATTTTGTGCTGCACAAATGGAGGCGATGCCATTCTCTGTTATTTGCAGAGCGGTGCTAAACCCGCAATAAAGACGGAGATCTTACCCCAAAAGGGTGTTGCTCACCAGCACCAGCATTCCCAAACCAGTTTGTCCCCACCTGCGTGGGTGAGACCGTGGCTGTGGATTTTGGACAGCCACAGCATTGCCCTGAGGACACCAGCATGTCCCAGTGCCACCCAGGGTTCCTGTGAGGCTGCAGAAGGAAACCACAGGGCACAGAGATCAGCTAGTGGGATGGCTGAGTCCTCTGAGATCATCCCCACACCTCCCAAAGCACCCGTGTGGGGACAGTGGCATTGGGAAGGGCCTGGGACATGTGGCACATGAAGGAAAGTGTTCATCTGTGCATCAGCACTGCCTGGCTCTCTCCAACCAAGATAAAGTGCTTCCATTGGGATCACTCTGTTTATTAGACTCCCTTCCTTTCTCCTAGTGCCACAGCATCCTCTCAGTGTCGCTTCATCCAGAGGTGTTTTAGGAAAACAGGATCCATTAAACCCTTTCATTTCTCCCAGTGCTGCAGCCTCCTCTCAACGTCACTTTATCCACAGGATTTTTAGGAAAGTGGGATGTCTTATGACTCCCAATGGCGCTCCCCACGTAGCAGAGCCCCACATGGCCGAAGCAGACGTGTTTTCATCCCGTGGGTTATCCCTGAGTGAGTGCACTGCGTGCCCAAGGCGACTGTCCTTATTCATTATCCAGCATTGCTCTCCAGTGGGAATGATCTCCCCTGTGGATCAGGACCCTGGCCATGGTAGGAAAAAGGGAGCAGGGGAAAGAAGGGCGCAGGGGTTTGCCCCAAGATGTGTCACTACAACCTGGCCCAGCACTGTCACAGTGTCAGAGACCCCAGGCACAGCAACATTGGCAGGGTCTCCATGGGGGAATGGTGCATGGGCTGTGAGTGGGACCGGGATGGGAGTGGGTCTGAGTTTTGAGTGGATCAGGGTTTTCAGAGGGATCTGGTTGTGAGTGGGCCTGGGCTGTGAGTGGGTTTGGGTTGTGAGTGGGTTGGGGCTGTGGGTGGGTTCAGGCTGTGAGTGTGACCAGGATGTGAGTGGGTCAGGGCCATGAGTGGCTCTCGTCATGAGTGGGACCATGCTGTGCGTGGGTCCAGGCTCTGAGACCAGCCTGTGAGTGGGTCAAGCTGTGAGTGACCGTGGGTTACGAGTGGGCACGGGCTGTGTGTGGTGTGTGCGGGCTGTGAGTGGGCCTGGCTGCGAGTGGGCCTGGGTTACGAGTGGGGACGGGCTGTGTGCGGTGTGTGTGGGCTCTGAGCGGGTCTGGGCCATGTCCGAGCCGACTCTGTGTGCGAGTCCAGCCTGCGAGCGTGCCGGGGCTGAGGGAGCGTCCACGCCCTGAGCGTGTCCATGCTGCGAATGGCTCCTCGGCCATGAGCGGGACCAGGCTGTGAGTGTGCGTGGCCTGCGGGTGCGTCCCTGCCCTGCGTGGGCCCGTGCCTGGCGCTGTCCCGCAGCTCCATCCCGAGTGCCGCCCGTCCCACGGTGCCTCCTGCGGCCCCCCCCCGCTCCCCCCAGCACGGGCCGCGCCCTCCGCGGCCCACCCGGGCCGGGCTCCGGTGAATCAGCACGGGCGGGGCCCAGGGGGGCGAGGGGGCGGTGCCTTGGCGCGGGGCACGACGGTAGATGTAGTCCTGGGGGGAGGAGACTGGCTGTGTGAACCCAGTGCAGCTTCCGCACCTGAGGACTTCATCTCTCGTCGTGCCCCGCGGGCGGGGGCTGGGCGGGGCACCGGGGGAGGGGCG